>JAPTHN010000055.1:364570-964570 GCA_026936325.1 Platynereis dumerilii
TCGAGGTATTGCACAACTTTCTCGGCCCATAATAAGAAATTTAGGCTGACCGATGCCCTTTTTTTTTTTTTTGCCTATTATATTGCAAGCTGGGGGTCAACTCAGAGGGAGGTACATTGAAAATTCTATATAGCGATCATGCTGGATCTGCGCTATACAAGTAACCTATTATTATTATAAACTTCACCTACACATAGGTGAAGTCTCTTGTAATCGGTATTATTAAACTTCACCTACACATAGGTGAAGTTTCTTGTAATCGGTAATATTTTTCTTATTATTAAACTTCACCTACACATAGGTGAAGTTTCTTGTAATCGGTATTATTTTTATTTATTATTCTTTCCAATAAACTTCTTCGTAGAATATTCAAAAAATTCATGTACATGGTCTATAATGACCTTACTACAAATTCTGAATATGAGTGACCTTGACCTATTTTTCAAGGTCACAGAGCCTTTTAAAGTCGAATTTTGCAAAACTTCAAATGCATGTAGGTCATCCGGTTATTACCGGATTTCACTTTCCTGTACATGAAAATGTCCTAGACAATTTCTTAACAGCTTGACCTACTTTCATGAAAGTAGGTCAAGGTCACATTGAACAAAGTCCGTTTTCATGGTTTGAGGTTGATCGCGGGATCTGAGAATCCGTAAGTCATAGAGTCATGTTGATGGTGCCAAAACGTGCCCAAACTCACGGGACACCTGCGGGATTTTTTATTATCCATTGGCAGTACCGGTTCTTGAGTTACGTAATTTTAAAGTCATACCGCGTCACCAAAACCGGTGACCTTGAGAATTTTACCTTGAAATATCGATGTTAGGTCATAACATGTCATAGTAAACCCCCCCAAACATAGACCTAATAAGCCCAAAATGACCTTTAAATTTGACCTTGACCCAATTTTTCAAGGTCATTTGACCCAAAAAATTTCGGAAAAGTGCCATTTTCAGAAATTTTTTTTACCATGTTCTTTTCAAGATATCATCGTGATTTACTGGTGACAGATGAACATTGGCCTGCTTATTCATAATATCTAATCATATTTTGTCTACCTCTTTTGCTGGATTTATGAAAAAATTTTTAGTATTGCTATCCGACAAAGGTTAAAAAATGACACATTTCTGCGTTTTTGACAGGGAAATATTGATTGCAGAGGGTTACAATGCATAGCTGACCCCCCCTTTTTTATACAATGCCATTATGAAAATCATATTTATTTTGACCTACAAAATGTTTTTCAAGGTCAAACTCAAGGTCAAACATGTCTAAAAATTTTACATTTTTGACATTTCATATTTTTTAACAGAGAAGAAATCAAGATATCGTTACAAAAATGGTAGACACGCTTGCTACAATACTCTAGAGGCTTTCTGTAAATTTACAAGGTCCTCGGATTGACCTACGCTGCACTGTAAAGGTCAAAAGGTCGAAAAACGAGCAAAAAAATTTATGATTTTTTTTCACATTTCTCAAAGATAGCGTCATTTCAAACGGCTGTAGCTCCGGTCCTAATTAAGATAGAGAAAATCTGAAAACAGATTCGGAAAGGCCAAATTCTCCTCTAGTTTTTATTTTCTGAACATTTTGTCGTAGCTCCGACGGTTAAAAAGATCGCCCGACCCTGAAAATTTCATGTTTTTTGTCAAATTTTCACAATATATCATTATTTTGACATGGAAAGAATCATCATTTTTTGATCAACCTGCCTGGACCTATTTGTAACATCTGTTTACATAATCCTGGTAAATTATGTATGTTTTCATTGAGCAGTTATGGTTATACAGTGATTTTAAGTTTTTTTCAGGCATTTCTAAAGTTCATATTCCTGAATTGTACCATAATTTCAATCTGCGATAACTCTGGTTCTAATTAAGATAAAGAGAATCTGTAAACAGATTTGAAAAGGCCAAATTCTCCTCTAGTTTTCATCTTCTGAACATTTTGTCGTAGCTATAACGGTTTAAAAGATCGCGGGACCCTGAAAATTTCATGTATTTCTGATGTTCAAAGAGATCACATGACTCTGAAAAATCGATGTTCTCAGAAATCGCAGAAAATGTACTGGTGGATGTACTGGTGGATGTATTGGTTCATGTATTGGTTCATATACTGGTTCATGTTCTGGTTCATGTACTGGTTCATGTACTGGTTCCTGTACTGGTTCATGCGCTGGTTCATGTACTGGTTTATCTGTTCTGGTTTATCTGTTCTGGTTTTTCTGTGCATACTTGCATGTACTCAATGTACAGGAAACATTCTTGTATTCTTGTCTGTATGCATGTTACATAATTATGTATGATTCCTGTGTACTTTTTCATGTACCTTTTACCTGCTCATCTACTTGTGTCTGTTCGAGTTGCTGGTACCACAGTAGGTGAAGTTTTGTTACCGCTCGCGGTTACGTCTACTAGTTCAAATTTGAGATTGAAATAACAAAAACCCCCACATTTACTTTACCAGTTGAAATAGAATAATGTAATGGAGCTGTATTTCTATTTTTGTGTATATCTAGGCTTTAAACTTGTGATAATAAACAATCTGAATCTAACACCAACATTATGCATGCAGTTAAAATCATTATGAAATGAAAAGAAAGAAAGATATTTAGCCATTGAACATCATGAAAGAAAATGATCACTTATAAATTAGTTACCTATAGTGATTAGGCCTAGGGCCTCAGTCAAGTATGCTATTTAATTGGTTTATCTGTTTATGGACGGGCAGAATTAAGCAGTGCCTTTTTCATGAATGATTTTTAAAGAAACTGTGATATATCTAGTCATGTTTTAGTTGTTTTTATATCTTGTTATGAACTTGTTTATTATTTAAACATATTAGGCCTACATTGATTTTATTATTGTTAATTTAAAAGGAACCCAGTTGTATAACAGTCTATCTATATTTCTGCCTATCCCTGGTGTGAAAACGCTTTAGGCTATATATAGGCCTATCTATCACATAACTGCACATCTCTCTAATTCTTTTGTTTATCTTATTTCTCTTCCATTTCTGTCTCAATCATCACCAAACTTGCCATATAGACAGGAATTGACATTTTCCCTTGAAATAAGGAATGCCATCCTCCAAAACCTCCTCATTCCCCCTGAAATCTATCTTCATTTCTCGCCTTTCGCCTCCACCAACAACAGCCTCCTTCACTGAACTATGTCAACTGGGTCAGAAATATTCCACCTCAGAAAGTTTGCAATGCCAGAGGGCATCACAGTCTCAGTAACTCTGATATACCAAGTGTGTCAGGAAGTTTCTGTGGCATCTGCTATTAGTGTGTCATTGACCTCAACATATTTTTAGATACTTCTGCCCTCTACAATAAAATATTGAGCAATGTCATATCTAAAGATTCTTCAACATCACGTACATTTATTTCCTTATCAGGATATGCCAAGTGCTATTGATCACAAGTATTAACTTCACATTTTCAATGAGACTAATAGGCTCCTTTTAACTTATCATTAACCCTTTCCAGACTGAGGAGAAAATTGCAAATTTGGGGTTTTTAACCCTTAAACCTAAATTTTCTCAATGAAGACTTCTGAATTCACATGGATAACCATATATCAATATAAAGCTGGGATGGTGAGCTTTACAATGACATGATAGAGAAGACACCTGAGCACATATGAAAAGCACACCTGCCTTAATTACAGGTGAGATGATTAAAAAAGATCAAAGGCAGTTAAGCATGTTTCTTACAATGAGGCCTATAACATGAAAAATAAGCAAGACTTTTGATGCACTCCAGCACCAAAATATCACTAAATATGTTTGCAACAAATTAGATATAATTCCATTAGGTTATAAAGCTCAGGTATGTACAGGTGAGTCAATTATGATTACCTGTGGACCATTTGGCTAGCGGCCGAAAATCGGACTAATTTCTCAGGCTGACAGCAATTCATTACATAGACCATTATTTCACTAGTAGGTGCCAGATTTTGTTTATACTTGGTTGTTTTATTTATTCTTTACTTCTTTGCAATGTTTTAAGAAGATTTTAGTTCATAACCTTATATTCATACTCTTCTGTTGGACCCCCGGAGGCAGGTACTGCAGGAAATGTTCGATTTTGCGTATATATTGTCAATTATCACTAAACAACACACCTGTAATTAGGCCAGGTAAAGAGGTTATGGGGTTCAGGTCAGATGTGCAAATGCTGTTTCCCTACCTGTATAAGATCACCAAGAATGATCAAAATCTGGCAACTACTGGTGAAATAAAGGTCCATGCAATGAATTACTGTCCGCCTGAGAAATTATTCCGATTTTCGGCCGCTAGTCAACTGGTTCTGAGGTAATTATAAATGATTTACCTGTACATACCTGAGTTTCGTAACTAAGGGAAACCATTTCTAAGTTATTCTAAACTTTTTTGAGATGTTAAAAACAAAGTTTTAGCGTCATAAACTGATATTTATACTCTCCCATTGAGGTGTATTACCTGAAATGGTAGATTTGCAGATTTTGCTTAATATTGCCAATTAACACACCTGTAATGGAGCCAGGTAAATGGGTAATCGGGGTTCAGGTAGGATGTATAGATGCAGTAACCATACCTATATGCGATATTAATACTCCCCTAGTGTAAGTTATGGCAGGGAGTGTTTGATTTTGTGCCTTAAATGCTCAAAAACAAAGCCTAAGGTTGTTTTGCTCTGAGATGACATGTTCAGGGAAATTCCGGGGATTCCCCTTTTCAGATCCCACTTGGATTTCCCGTTCTCACGGGATGAATTTTTGAGAAACAAAAATGGCGATGGGCTGAATGAAAAGCTTATTCCTTGGTGCACATTCTGTGTGAATTTCATGTTAATATTTCCATTCTAAGGTACTGTACAGGGGGCTAGAGATCATGGCCCAAATTTGGGCCACGATCCTGGGCACAGTCTGGAAAGGGTTAACATAACAGCTCAAATCAACACATGCATCACACTGTGTGTAGCATGGTGACGTATTCAATCACTCCCGAGTTTATGCTATCAACTTCACCTTTCAACTATATCGCCAACTCTTCTATTGCTTCACATCTTATCTCACATTTACCATACAAACAATATTTTACGATGCTCTCCTACATGGAGTTACTTTTTTTAACAAACATTTTTCCTCAAAATCCATCTTGCTTTTTATGATCATCCATACTTTTGTCATTTTGCCTTCATGCTACTACAGCAAATATCACTATATATGTTACATTTGCCTCAAATCTACAAACAATCACTTCTTTGTTCACCTTTTCCCAAACTTATATCTCATTGTGTAATCTCGATTTATCCAACGGGCATTCTAGTATCTATTAACAAGCTTTTTGATAGCTTTTAACCAGTTTTTGTTGAAAAGCGGCGGCTGCGTGGCACTAAAGGAACTTGATTAAAATGTTGATTTGATAATGTTACATTTCTCTTAACCTTTCTGTTTTTTGTTTATAAAATATCCTGTTTAAATTACCTATTAGAATATGATGGTTAAGGGCAAATGTCCACCAATGAAATTTAGTATTTTCGCAGTTAAAATGCCTTGTTTTAAAAAACCAAATAATATACTTTAACTATATCATTCATCAATTGCAGCAAATTATTAGACACCCTGACACGTTCTATGTAATTACGTAATGAAGTGCTCAATTGAAACAACAGTGTCATCCAATTAAAGCTCACACCTTTTCAGAACAAAGACTAGTATTATTACTGTATTACACTTTATTAAAGAAAAAAAACGCACACATGACTTGAAATAATTTTATATAGTATATATACTAAGCACTCTTAACGTAAAAAAATTTAAACATTACTTCTTTTTGAACGTTTTTATGACATTGATTCATTCATCATAAAAAAACAGAAGATAGATAACCTACACTGTAGATAGGTAGATAGGTAGATAGGTAGATAGGTAGATAGGTAGACAGATAGATCGATAGATAGATAGATAGACAGATAGATATAGATCTATAGATAGATAGATTATAGATAGATAGATAGATAGAAGTTAAACACCTTTTTTATTGTTATCTCAAATACCATTCTAGCTAAGTCCGTTATTTCAATTGTCATTTTAAAATTTAGAATTGTAGATTAAAGGCTTTTGAAGTTCTTGATTACGCGCATGTAGCCTAGGCCTAATTGGCACAAGTTCCGTAATTTAACAGGAAAATGAATACTAATTAATTTGATCCTACACTTATTCTAGTTTTAAATCGTAAATTTGATATTGAAATTAAGTGAAGTTTTGAGTTCATTCTATATTATATATATAAACTTTTATTGACAAACAGAAATATCAAATACAGATACATGTGTCAATATATTTGTTATTATTAAGGACTTCATTAATCAATCTAGTCAATAATTATTGTTACATGTAGGCCTAGCTATAATTTGTATCAAATAACGCAAACAACTTATTAAAATAGCACTTTCATTGAATGTGTTATCAAAACTTTTGTTACATAACAATAAACGACACTATAATAAGTTTTATTACATGACCACTATGCTAGAGCGATGCTGATTGGCCTAAATCAGTCACATGACGACATCATAAAAACTCATATTGCATGGTTCGGGTGCAATATGAGATTTTTCCAAAAAAAATTTTTTTTACAATTTTTTTTTTTTTTTTCAGATTTTTTCATATTGCATGGTTAGAGTGCAATATGAGTTTTTATAAAAAAAAAAAAAATTCCAAAAAAAGTTTTTTTTTCATTTTTGTTTTTTGACTGAAAAAAAAAAAAAATAAAATTCCGAAAATTTTTTTTTTTTTCGGAATGGAACATTATATTGGAAGCATAGTGGTCATGTAATAAAACAAATACGGCACTTATTATCATGCAATATGAAAATTTATTTGCACTCGTAAATTCATATTGAATTTCCTCGTGCAAATAAATTTTCATATTGCACTCAAATCATGCCGTATTTGTATAATCTGGCGAGCTGGGGGACTGGCGGGAATTCAACTGGCGAGTAGTGGACCTGGCGAGTTCTCCCCTGGCGGGTTGACCGATCCCCCACTAAACTATATAGGTATATGGATACAAAAGTAACTTCCTAATATGATTAAGTAAATATTTTTTGAAGTTCACCGATTTATTGTTTACCATTAATTTTTGAGAAACCTAAAATTTTAGAAAAATATCAGAAATCCTCCTTTTTCCCAGTTTTTTGTTTTTTTTTGAAAATTTCATAAAATTGGCCCTCCAAATGAGTTTAGCCATTTAAAGAGGTATAATTTAGACATCTCAATGCAAAATTTCCGCAGTGTAACTCCAAAATTGACCGAATCATGAACCATTGAAAAAATAACATTTTTGCTGAATTTACTGTTATCAATTTTTGTAAGAGCATTTAGATCCCCAAAAGGAACATTAAGGGTATTCAATGCATATGATGGTAGAATTTCATGCTGAGAGGTATAACCGTTTCAGAGTTCTGCTCTGGAACCGAAAAAATTTTATTTTTTAAAATTTTTATTATTTTATAAAAACTCTACCAATTGCTTAAATATGAACACCAAAATGCACATATATGCTGTAAGACACATTCATGTGCCAAATATCATATACACAAGTGCAATAGTTTAGGCACAGCGGCCAATACACAATGTGTGCAGCCGCCCCAGTGGATCCAAGCATGATATAAAAGGAAAACACGTCATAATTACAACATGCCTGGTATTCATTCCTATGCCAGATGCATGCTCTATAATCAAGCTACACATATCTCTTGACCCAAACATCCACAAACAAAATAGCCAAGACAGGGCCCAAAAGACATTCTGAAAACGCTCAAATTTCAAATTTCCCGCCAAAACGGTCCATTTGTTAATGTGACTGCATAAATGGAGATGTGTACACACCTCCATTAAAAATCACAAATTTTACCAACTTGTGACATTGGACCAAAGTTTTAATGTACAATTAAAGCTGAATTGTAACAACTCTACTGTTGTAAGTCCAGAACTATAGTGCAAGACATCAGCAGCTGGACACATTTGTGCTATTTCCTAGAAAAATATGTAAAATCCATCTGATCCATATTGTGGTGTATGCCAAGGGAAAATTTCAAATAAAACATCTGGTTTATGAGGTATCAGTTCTTTACAGTTGAATGAGAAGGATAATACATGTATGTAAACAGCCCCCATGCCATGGCTCATGTTGCCCCAGAGTCGGGGCTCGATGAGCCGCTAGACCATATTTTTTAAAGACAATGTTTTGACTATTTAAGAATCAAGAATATAATGTAACAACACTGGATATTGTAGCCAAGAGGTCTTGCTATGATTATATAAAGCAACCAGCTATTTACCATTGAAACTTTAGGCTCAGGAGCTTAATTTCGGAAAAGCGGCTCATGGTGCCCCGCTCTCCCCTATGTTTTTTTGTATTTTTGCTGTGTCACAGCATTTTAAGGCATTTATGGGCATTTTGATGGCCTATCGAAATAAAATGTCTGTCAACACAAAGTCTGGTGTTTGCGTCATTGAAGCCTGGAAGAGCTAACTGTCACACCACAACACTCACCAAGTGACCATGCCATATTCACCATGTATAAGGTAAAGGAGACCACAAACAGTTAGACAACTAATAACACTTCAAATCCAATTTATTTAAAACAAGCAAGTTACGTGCAATATTAGGTTATGTATGTACAGCATCTGAAAAAATGATACCGGTACAAAAAACTGAACAAAATCATGTACAATTTCAGATCACAATACAAAAATGTCAGTAGAGACTTGAATATTGCTCGTATAATCAACAATCGATTTAATATCTTGAATATATATCACAGAAGTACTCCTAACTGCACCATAACCAGTAAGAAATAATTGAAACCATACATAAACACAAAAGAAAATAATTATCATGAAAAATAATGATTAACAATCAAATATTCACCAATCAAACATTAACACATGACGATCATAATGTGGCTAACAGCTCCTAACAATGTGGCTAACACTGGCTATACAAGATTTCTAACTTTGAACAACTATCTTGATAACAACAATTATTTTTAGACTTCTGAAAAGTAATTTTTTTTAAACAAGTTTTAAAAATAACTAAAAAAGAAACAATCTATAGTATTCTATACGAAAACTGTAGGCACATGGTATCACTGGCTAATTGCCTCGAGTGAAGGTTTTCAAAACTTTGTGAGAACACTCATTGGGAACACCTTCTCCTGCGTCAAGACGACACAGACAAGCAGGAAGAAGCTCCCTGACCACACCGTGTATGTAGTGGTTATCTGGACCCTTGACAGCTATGAAGTCACCCACAGAGAGATGAGCCTCATCAATGTCACACAGGAGAGGAAGCAATTCATCGGGAACAGCAGTGCCAGGCAAGGGCAGAGTGGGCATCCTTGTAACTGCCTGTGATAGGTCAGAATGCACATTCAGCTGATTCAGACAAACATCAATCTCAGCTTCATCACACCTCAAAATAGGCAAGAGGAAGAGCACAGAATCCTTCAAAATTCCATTGAGGATGGAATTCAAAGCCTCGGCAAGAGGAATAAGAAGATCTTGTCCCATGACTTTGTCATTCTTGACATACACGTTGCACAGCACAGTACCACACGGGTCGTGGATTTTCCTCACAAAACATTTCTTCTCCATGCGGCTTCCCTTCACGTGCTTTTCCTTGTAGAGAAGATGGGTGCAAATTTTTTCCGCTGCATAGACTGTAACAGTGGACAGGTTGTCCAAGGCATTGTACAATACCTCATCACTCAGTTTTTGACCAGTTTTATGCGCCTGATGACGAGCGAGTCTTTTGACAGCTGAATGAAAAGCGTTCCCATTCAAACGTTGCTGGACCTTCTCTGCCAGTCCTTTGGTCGTCAGCTGATTTTCTTCATCCTCAACCAAAACCTCTTTGACATAGCTGCTCAGCATTTCAGGGCGGAACTTCAATGGAAGCATGGCAAGCAGTTCCTCTGGGTTCTCCTTCAGGCCGCACTCTTTCAGGTCCACCAGAAATCGCAGTTTGTAAGCCTTTACTCTGTCGTACAGCCATGGCGCATCATTGAAGACAAGTTTTGTGGACTCGTGAAGACAACCATTCTCACCAGGCAGAGAGAGACTGTCTAATTTCTTGCCAGAGTCTTTGTTGCTCCTCTCAAGTGCTGCAAAAAGGCCCCTCAATGCTCTGTATACCAGTAGGAGTTCATTCGGCGTCAGTCGGCATCCTCCTGTCTTCTTATGCATCATATCAAGAACACCAGCATATTGGCTAAAACTGGGATATTCCGAAGCACCAAGAGCCACAAAGAGGCGCCTGTAATCTCCATACTCATACGGGATCTTGCAGAGGTAAGGCCGCATCTCATCTTGCTCTTGTATATTCATCGTGGTGTGGCATGGTTTGGCAAAAATCTCTCTGCCCCCAATCATGACACATGGCAGATTAGTAATATCTTGGAGGGCACTCTTCAGTTTATCATCCTCAAACCCATGTTGTAACATGAAGTCATAAGTTTTCTTGCAACATTTCTTAAGCACTTGTCTGTCCACCTTTTCATTGGCTGCAGCTGCAGAGCAAACTGTCTTGAAATTGTGAACCACTAGATCAGCAGAGGGAGTGTCGGACATCTCCAGCACCCGACACAACTCCTGGCCATTTGGTTTTGAACGAGGATCAGCCCACCGAGGGAGAACACTAGCACACGTCCAGATGATATCTGCATAATTCTGTGAGTAGCTTTCCTTAAAACTGACGTAGGGAAGTTCCGTCTTACCATCACCCATATCCCCAAACTGTGGATAGACTGAACACAGATCGCGGGAAATGCGCTCAGGGGCAATGAACTGAATGGAACTGACCTTCTTCAGAATTTCATCCCTGTTTTCCAGATCAGGTGAAAGCAGATGCTCAGACAGAGCTTTGGACTTTGTCAGGGCACTTGCACTGGTTGGGTTTTTGCCTTCCTGGGAAATTTTAGTGGCAAACTCTACGCACATATCCGGGGTGACATTGCTATTCAATCCCAGTTTACGAAGGATTCCCAACCATTCACTCTGCCTGAAGCCTACAGCCCTTGGTGGTAATCTATCGTCCTCTATCATCACACTGAACAGCACATTCTCAGGGTCGTAATAATGAGACGCAGGATTGAGATTTCCATCTTTATCTTCAATTACACTCAGATCTCGTAAGCTAGAAATCATATGGCTTTTCTCCTCCTGCGTCAAGATCCGTCCTTGGGTTGCGTTGTCCTTCAAGTAGGTGTCAAACAGGTGCTTCAAGTGAGCCATTTGGGCATCTCTAGACAGGTACTCAAAGTGTTGAAGGATGAAGTCACAGTATACTTCAAGAACACCTAATGTAGCACAGTTCAAGAAGTCAAACAAGGGCTGCAGTCTGTCCTTCTTCTGCAAGAAGACCGTTCCACTCCTGCTTTGCCATGAATCCATTTCGTCTGTCAACATACCATCAGGAAGGACGTACACCAAACAGTTTGCCACACTAATTACATCCCCACAGATGGTACGGTAAAAAGGCAACATCTTCAGCCGTTCAACAGCTCCTTCGCAATTTTCCAAAGCTTTAACATTTTGTGCAAAGTAATCGAGGAAGAGTTGCGTGTCATTCAGTGTCAGAGCAGGCGGGTCTTTATTTTCAATGTACACATTGTGAACTGCATTTAGAATGAGACCTGGTTGTTCAAAAGATGCTGTATAATTTCTGACAAAATCAGGCACACTAGTAGAACCAGCACTTAATACCAGATGATCAAGATACGGAATTTGGAGCTTATTGACAACATCTCGCAGATTATGGAACTCATGAGGGATGTTTCTTACGTCCACCACTTCCTCTACTCTGCTGACTTTGAACAACGAATTCTCGCCTGGTTTCCGCACAGGCACCAAACACCAATCCCAGAGGGGTTCAATCCTTGACTTGGAAATGGCAAGTCTCACTTGGAACTCTTCGTCCTCTTCCTGAGGATATCGCTTGCATTCCAACTCTGAAGAAACGAAAGTCCACAAATCTCTGATCCACATCTCAGAGCACGTATCAGAACTGAATTTCTTCCAAAACAATTCGTCCTCACTCTTGTACTTTTCCGGAAGTACTCTAGGCAAGCACTCTGCAAGGGCTTCAACGGAGAACTTTCTCAAGGGCTGACCAGAATCCTCAAACTCTTCTTTTTCGAACAGCTGCTGTCTGAGTTTGTCGTGCATGAAGAGATCCCCACATTTCTGGAAAAGGCTGCAGTACTTGGTTGCATAGACTGGGGTGTTGGTGTCAAAAACTCTTAGCATGCAATCCTCAGTGAGCAGCAGAGGCATCCCTTCGAGCATCTTAATTCCACTTTCTGGTGAATAGCAATACTTGAGAATTTCAATCAAGGATTCAATGTTCCTGATCTTGGTCTGTCCCAGGGAAGCAGGCAAAGACACTCCCAGGTCACACATTGGTTTAGGAGTGTTGTACGACTGAAAGAACACCCGGACACCTTCTGGAGACATGCAATCTATGTCCACTTCTGACTTTTTGATATTCTCAATCAAACTAGGATTAACCTCCAGGATATTGAATCCACACTTGCAAAGTACATCTTTCAAACAGACCCTCTGTTTCGGTTCATTCACCTGCTGGAAGAAAGTTTTCAGCTTGCCAAAAAATGATGAAGTTTGGCCGCTTTCTTCAGATTGTGAAACTTCTGCCTGACTGAAGAAAGCCTTTTGACTTCCTTCCCCACAAAGAGGAAACCACTCAACAGACCAAGTCGGACTTTCAACTTCCTGTCTTTTTGGTGCAGTGCTTTTACATTCTCTGACGCAAGGAAACAATGGTGCATGTGTAGCTGCCATCACCTCATAGACCGCCCTGACGAGTCTGTTCCAGTCTTGAAAATCTTCGTTGAATTTTGGGAAGTAATCTTGGTAAGTGAACAGAGCTCCATGAAGAATTTGTCTGGAACATGATAATTCCTGCACAGATTCTGCTGAATACATAAGTCCATGTCCTCTGATGCTCTTCAGCAGTTCAACATAAGCCACTGATATGACCTCTGTGCAGAGCAAATCATTCCATGCTATTTTGAAACTTGAATCTGACCCAGTTGAGGACCACAAGTGTTGTCTATTCTCAAAGCTCATTGCAAAGTGACCATTTATATGGACAGGCAGGGCTGTCTGCAGCGGCATAGGAAGGTAGCAGAACACTTTTCCTGGGTTGAACTTGTAAATCTGTTGTCCCTTAATGCGCTTTTCTAAGAGGCATGCCACACCTCCCCTTGGCAGCCAGGCCTGCTTTGACTGTCCATAGATATCTCTTATATCACCAGGAACTTTCTCTGGATCAGCAAACCCAAGCACTTGCGTAATGCGCCACCTCTCCTGCTGCTCTTCGCCATCATACAAATGTAGCGTGTATTCAACCTTTTCCTGCTTCACATCTTCTATAGAGATTTCCCCAGCCTTAAGTTGAGCTCCAACTCGAAGACATGCCTTGTGAAACTCTTCCCGTTTTTCCTTGTCTGCCTCATTCAGATGAGCAAACACAGCGTATTCGGTGGTCAGCATATTGGACTGGTAGTCGATTACAGACACTTTCAAAGTTTCCAGGTAGTTGGAGAACATGAGCATTTCCATTGCTTCAACTTTGAACTTCCTGAACATGTCAGACACTGCTGCAGGACTCACAACATTCTTGGATATTTCAGATTTTGTCGCCATTTCTTTATTCCTCAAAGGAAACCTGAACATTGTGCTCTTGTCCAGTTTAAATTGCTTTTCCAAGTAGCCAGTGAAAACATCGGGGAATGATGCTCGTAACATTTTCAGGTCAGTGTATCTCATTCCAGGAGCCATCTTGGTTGCACCAGGCACGTAGCAGCAGTGGGGATCAAAAACGCAAAGCATGTCACCGAGATCAGCACTGGTTGTGAGAACAGACGGAGCATCAGTGAGGTGATACATTGAGCTGAAGCCAATTCCGTACTGGCCAGTCTTGCGTGGGTCATTTGCCTTACTGCCTTCCCCTAACATCTGTATTCCTTCTAAATCTCGAAGAGTGAAAGACCTGTTGTTGTAAACACACAAAGCTGGACCTTGAAGATGTTTCCAGCTCTCCTCAAACACGTGACCTGTTCCATGGGTTCTTGGATCCAAAACAAAGTGGATTTCAGTGGCTGTGGCGTCATCCGCATTCTGGACTAACTCCTTCAGTATTTCATGGTTCATTGGATAATTGTCGATGATTCTTTTGAGGGAAGTGGTAAGGCGTTCACTCTGCCCGAAGGGAATGCCGGTCGCATGGTCACTCAAGATCTCCTTGATCTGTGTTCGGACCCCAAAAGCCGTGGACATCTTATATGTCAAGTCAGCATGGACTAGGTTTGCAGGAGGACCCACCTCCAGCCACGGGCAATTGTTGAAGCAAAGTTCCTCAGGTGGCACCAATACACCGCTTGCATTTGGGACATAAATAGGACCCGTTTTTTCCGACAACTCTTGCATGGTTAGTCCATTTTTGTTCATGCTGCGTTCAAGACCAGACAACAACCGCAAGCAGCTCTGCAGCTGGTAACCTTTCACTGGCTTGTCCTCGTGGTTCTTCTGTATGTTCTGGAGATGTCCCACATAGTCAACAGGTTGAAATTGATCTTTGACACCAAATACTTTCAGAAGGTGAGTCAGTTCAAAGTAATCAGCAGGTACGGCATGCAGATATGGCGAAGCAGCATTCTCTTTGTCGTTAAATGCCATGTCACTTGGCCGCACAAATTTGTCCTCAACAAGTATACATGCTTGCTTGCCAAAGCCATCATGGATCATAGCTTGCAAGTCTCCCTCTGTGTCCTTTTGGCATTCATTCCTGAGGAACATGTAAATCTTGTTGCATACAGAATGCAAGATCTTGAAGCCCTGAGGATTGTTTCTATAAAGGTCCGCAGGGTCTAGACTAAGCACAGAATTGAATTGCACAAATACGTGATCCAGTGTGGCTGATCTTCTCTGCAAACCAAGAAATTTCTGAACATTGTCTGGAATGTGGTTGACTTCAACAAGTGGGTAAGTGGAGCACAACAGAGCAGACTGCGTTGACAAGCAAGCTTCGGCTGCAGTGACGAGGGGCGACTTCGCTTCCAGCAAATCCCAATTGCACCATTTCAATGGACTCTCCTTGGGCGGTACAGCAAGTGGCAATATTTTCATTTCACTTAGGGTTGCCGCGGCATACATGAACTCATTCTCAGCCTCAAATGTCCAAGTCTTGTCAGGTTTTTTCTCATGCTCGAGTTTTGAGTCGAGGTACTTCAGCAGGAGTTTCGCTCGCTCCATTGCAAGTTCTGGATTTTTCGAAGACAGTTCCTCCACAGAATGTCCTCTGTCAATGATGCTGTCCCAGTCAAGGAGGTCCGTCTTCATCCCCAGTTCCAGTAAGAGTTTTGTAATTTGCGGAGTTCTGAATTTCTTTGGATGAACAAATTTGTCATCAGAATTGTGATAAAGTTTAGCAGCTTTACTCGCCAGCAAAATCAATTCTGAGGGCTTCTTGAGCACCTTACCCTCAGGACCAGCAGGTATACATGGCGTAGTCTGAAGCAAGGCTCTGACCTCAGCTTCATTTGCTAATTCAATTGCCCACAGAAGCACATTATTCCTCAGCTCGTCATCCAGGGCTTCTATGTGTGGGAAGAATATTTCCACAAAGAACCGCTTTTTTCCAAACATTTGAGGAGAAACCACCAAAGAACGGTCCAGGGCGGTCAATGTGTCAAGAATGTTGTCCGGAATAGCAATAATGCTGTTTTCTGCTCCTGATTGTTTGAAGACTTCAACAGCCATGGCATAACTGTCCTTGTCAGGAAACAAAGACTTCTCAAAGATAGCAGCTTGAGACAGTTTCACGTAGTTTTCGCCATCATGCACCATGACTAAGTCCTGAAACTGATCATTGTAGAACGCCCGCACCAGAGGCTCGATGTTTTTGTGACTTGAAGAAAGTTCAGGCCAGAGACTAGAGTACTCGGTCTTGGTTGACAGATTGAGACAAACTAGATCTCGCAACAACAGATAGTAAGCAGGGCACACCACACACTGCAGCATGAAGTTATTCCAAGTGGCCTTCCAGGAATATTTGTCGTCATCAGTAAGTTCACAAAGATGTCTGCGGTTGGACTGGATAGCAAAGGAGCCATTGATGTGAACTGGCAAGCTGGTGTGAATTGGCAGAGGAAGGTGGCAGTACATCAGTCCATTGATTCCAAGTGACGTCAGGGAGGTGGGAATCAAATCTTCAGCGGTCTTCGTAAGCGGTACAGCAACAGCTCCATAAGGGCAGAATCCCAACTCAAACTGCTTCTTGAGGGTTTTGAATTTCTGTTTTGTATTGAATACAAAACTAAGCAGCCAGGCTTTATTGTTGCTTTCAATGACATCATCAAAGAAAGAGGTGCCCTTTTGTGTCACATCTAAAGTAAGTTCAACTGCCATTGAAGTCTCAATTATTTCATTCATCCCAGTCTGATCGCCTTCTAACGCTTTCAGGTGATCAGCGCAAGATCCAAGAACATCAAACTTGACATCAGGATTGATGACAAGCGGGGTGACTGTTTGCCTTTTTTCTTTGTGCAAACAAAACAATAATGTTGGTTCATCAGCTGTCGGGGCCATGTGATAGATTTCTATTCGTGTCACATGTTGCGTGAAAAGAAGCAGCGACTCTGACCCCTTGACAAACATGGAGAGCAGCTTCATCATCTCATGTTTGTCGTACGGCTGCTTCGATATTTCACTGGTAGCAGCTTGACGAGTGGTCCTCAGAGGGAACCGGAAGAGAGTGCCATCATAGGGCTTTGGCTTGTCAGGGTCAATGACACAGTCAAACACATTCTGGTAGGGCTGGAACTGGTCAGGCAGTTTCCTGATCAATGTCTTGTTCTTGAACAGGTCTATTTTGATCCCTGGTTTAGATCTGTCCCTGATACTGCGGCCAACATGAGTGGTGTGAGGGTCAAATATCACAAGATGGTTGCCACTGATGAAACTGGGCACATCTGTGACGTTGTAAACTGCATTGAACCCAAGCCCAAATTTGCCTATCTTGTCCACTTGTTTCTCCTTTGTTGCACCTCCTAATTTCGTGATATTTTCAAAGTCCTGCTCTGAAAACATCGCATCATTGTATGCCCAGAAGGCAGAGCCCTGACACTCCTTCATCCCTTCATCTAACAAGTAAACCATGTTGTCAAAGTTGCTTCTCTCATCGTACAAAAACTTCACTACACTTGCACCTGCGTCATCTGCATTTTGAACTAATTCTTTTGCTATGGAGTATCCATCAGTGTAGTCCTCAAGCAATGATCTAATTCTGTTTGTCAAAGTCTCGTACTGCCCAAAGCCAGTGACGGATAACTCTTCAGCCTTTAACATTCTGCTCATTAACGTAGGCACATTCAGTGCTTCAGCAGTGCTGAGGGGTACATCAGAGTGAACGAATATGATACCTTCAGTTTTCTCAAAGACCAGAGATTGAATGCCCTGTTGAAGCCATTCCGTGTCACAGTAAGTACACTCTTCCACGGGCAGTAGACACAACTCCGCTTCGCTTTCACCCTGAAAGTTAAGATCAAATTACTGGCAAACATGAATGAAAGATAATTGGCAGAATATTTGCAAATGATGATAATGACCTCACCGATATTTACAAGGGGCAATAACTATGATAACCTTTATTTTTTTAATGTAAATTGTAAGTGACCACATTGTAACTTTGAGAATTTGTGACGCCTTTTTAACAAATGACTATGAGTAAATTGACGTTCAGTCGGTCACTATACCATGTGACATGTCCTGAGAATGCAAGGCTGACAGTGGATAGCAGAAGTCCACAGAGCTATACCATGACACTATAGTCCAAAAGGCCAGGATCACAATTATCGTGTAATACAAAATATAACTGAATACTTACCATTACTGGAATGACGATCTTCTGGCGAACAAAGTCATCCACTTCATTCAGTTGGTTTTTCAATAGATTCAGGATACCAACAGCCAGCTGAAGGTCCCTAGCCCTCTCTGCATCACACTGGCCACCAACAGCATGGAGTGCTTTGACGTCTTGTAGTACTGTCACTAAAGTCCTCGGGCAGCACTTGTTGCGCACTCCGAATTCTTTAAACATCCTCTCAAACATATGGGACTCTTCTGGTAGGGAATACAAGTATGGTTTGAGATCCATAGGGGTCCGACAAGCAACAACTTTGTCTATGTTGGTAAAGCCATCCCCATACCATACCCAGTCCTGCAAGTGTATGTCAAGCAGTGCCTCCTCGACCAGCGACACATCCTCCATCTCCAAATGAGCATAAATGGACATGATGAGCTGCAGGTATTTGGCCTTGTCATTTGGTTCGTACAATTCTGTGATCTTCTGCATCTGGAGCAAGACTTGCTTCACAGCTGGCAACAGAGGCAAGCCAAGAGCTTTCAACACAGGCCGCGCCTTGTCACTCTCACAAATGGGAACGACGCATCCAGCAAAAGGCACCGTTTCAGATGGTAATAAACTACCTGGAGTCAAGAAGACTCGGGACTCACACAGGTTGAGCTTGTCAGGGAAAATAGGCGGGTTCTCTCTCAGGGCTGTCATCCAGGATATTTGAAGTAACCAATCTTTCAGCACTTTCCCGTGAATCTGGATGTTCAATAGATTGACGTTTTCACTGAGATGAGTGACAATGGCTTCTGATTTTTCCCTCCACCTGTCAAGAACGTCATTGTCCAATGAGATAGAACCTGCTACACCATCTATTTTCATAGCTGACTTCAAAATGTCCTCTGCCTGTATTCCCGTACTGGTTTTCAAACCAAGTTGTCGAAGGAAAATGAGGAAATGACTCTCAGAAAACTTTCCAACAGGAAACTTGTCTTCATCATAGAAGAAGTTCTTCAAGAGATTGTCATCTGGGTCGAACAACTCGGTCACTGTCACATGCTTTCCATCCTTGGTGGCAAGAAACGGCAATTTCCGTAAATGTTGGTCGAAGTCGGGCTTCTCTTGCAGCAGTTTATGAAGATTGTCCATGACGAAAGTCATTGTATGTTCAAGTCTTTCATGGTCAACACTTGACCCAAATTCCCTGAAGACCACATCAGTCAGATATTCGGCCTGAGAAAGAACTTTAACATTAAGTTTTGCGGCAAGATTGCGAACTGCATCTTTCCTGAGGTCAAGAAGGCGGGTGTTGATTTCCATGTCAGGTATTGGCATGGCAGAACCAAAGTTAACTTCATTAACAGAAACAAAATCTGTGACCATATCTGTTCCTGAAGCAATGGTTTCAAACAAAGGCAAAGATGACAAAATCTTAACATGCTCTCTGTGGAACGAGTGGCCATCAGCCCTGCCAAGGAATTCGCATAGAGCTCTCTTCTCTGATGCACTGGTTTTTGCTTTGATCTTCTGGACAATTTTCTCTCCTCCATTTCTGACGGCCGTGACAACACAATCTATAACATCTTCTGATAAAGGTAATCTAATGTAGTTCCCTAGAACTGCAGCGTGGCTCTGGACATACTCGACTACTTCAGTGATGACAGAGATTCCCAGGCAACCCAGAGACTTGCCAACCTCCTCAGGAAGATGAATACCAGTGGCGCCATCTAGCAGGACAGTGGAGGGCATGGCAAGCGGCACCACTTCCAAGCATGTCTCATCTTTCATTAAGACCAATATCGGACAGCCCGAGAGCATTCCAAGATCCTGAGGGGTGTGCTGGCGCAAATAGTTCCATAATGCCTCCAACCATTTCAGTGTGGCCTCGTCATCCGCGCTGATAACTGCAGGAGTCTGGTGATACCACTGCTTAGGAACAGAGCTTGGAACAAGACGCAGGACAATGTCCCGGTCCAGGAACTTTACCTGCATGCATCCTGCAAGAGAAAATTCTTTAATCAGTATTTGAGGCCATGAGCATAACATTTTTGCTGCATATTTTGCAGTGAAGCTAAAACTAGACAAATCGCTCATCTACCAGTGTATAATATAGTAGTGATTTTTCACAAAATAGGCAAATAAAATTTTAGCTTCAAGTTCAACATAGATAAATACTTAAAACAGAAGTGAACTTAATTTACACTCAATAATTTTCATTTACATTAATAATAGCTTTCTAGTTGACCGACAGAGCATGGGTACAAAATTAATATGTGTCACTATATGCTCTTGTTTTTATAACCAAATAAATGAAGTACATACAAACCTTCAAAGGCAAGCTTGTTCATCTTAACCAGGACAGCATCAGCCAAATTTTCGGCAATCAGCATTTGGTCAAGGCCTCGAAGCACCTCCCTCGGGTGGTGATGGTTTGGCACATAAACCGGACTGCCACCTGAAGCTGAAAACGAAACACATTTCGTGTACAAATATGCCTTCTAGTTTCAATCTCAATAGCGGAAAACGAGGTCTGCCAAAAAGGGGTAGTTTCAATATTAATAGGACTTTTGAGCCACACTATTGTAATATCATCAGATAATATTATAAATAAATTTCCCTGCCTCAACAAATAGTTAATTTGTTTTGCATCCATGGTCCATACTGGTATCATTGCCAAGGGCCAACTGAATTGTTTAACTAACACTAACCTGCAAATTTTGCAAAATTCTCGTCAGCAGTTGGGAGTAGGTAGACTCCATCTAATCCAAAGAAGTCTTCATCTTTGAGGACATAAGCCAATAGAAGCAGTTTCTCTTCCCTGGGCAGATCCACATAGGCATTGTAGTGGAATTTCAAGCAATTCCTTGTCAGTTCAGGGGTGATGTCCTCAAGGGACTGTGTGCAGAATGCCCCAAGGGCCAGCATGATATGTTGCGGTATTTTCACAATCTTGACGCCAGCAGCCAACAAGACATTCCTCACCACAAGACAAGTCTCAGGGGTCTCTTTAAGACAGTCAAAGACGCATTCACTGATCGACACCCAGTGCTCGCCATCAGCAGGACTGTAGAACACTTGGAATTGGAGAATGTCCGAATAGAACGGTTCCAAGACGACTCTCCATCTTTCACGCATCTCCACCTGCATCATGTCCGGGAGCATCAGCATGACGTGAGCAGGAGTCACATCCAGAATATTCTCCCTGCACAACCTAACGGACGTCAACACCAAATTGACGTAAGCCTTTGGGATCAGTTCTCTCAACAAACACTGGTTCCACAACAGCTCCTTATCACTGCGGAAGTCTTGTCCATGGCTGGGCCACTTCAGGTGTCTCCGATTCTGACTGATACTGAAATAGCCATTGACATGAACCGGCAGACCAGTGCTGCTCTTCTCTTCCACTGGCAGAGGGAGAAAGCAGAACACTTGGCCCTCTGGCTCAAACTCAAGGCCGTCTCCACTCCCTGAACTAGGTCGACAAGAAATTTCGTTCACCGATTGACCCTCTGCAGTTTCCCCCTTGGCTCTTGACCCAGCTCCTCCGATTGGAAAGGCCACACCCACCAGAGGAATGTTGTTCAGATGCTGGTCAGAACACAGTGCTCGCAAATTAGCAGAAACAGCCTCCCCACCAGCAAAGTACTCACTGATCACGTAAGCATGTACATCTCTCTTTACAACATGTCCATTTTCATAGTTCAAAGTTTCCACTTGCAAAGGGTACATCACTTCCGCTGGCTTGCTCAGCCACGATGTTGCAGATAACTTGGACAGAAAGTCATTGCGGGCAACTCTGACTTGGTCCTTGCAACTCTTCGCAACTTGGACCTTGAACAGAGTGTAAATGGGAGATCCCTGTGTCCTGATGCACAATTCAACACTTTCGATATGCTTGAGAAACAACAAAACTAGATGAGCGTCGCGTTTAAAAGAAGCAAACAGCTCCTTGATTTTCTGGGGAGAGTAAAGAGTTTCTGACAGTTCTGATTCTCTCTGACGCAATGGAAATCGGAAGAGTGTTCCAGGGTAGTATCCTTCACTGAATGTCTTGTCTCCGCAACCAAAAATACCCTTGTAGGGGTCAAACTGGTGGGCTAAGCTTGAATGAATTTCTGATTGTACTGAACTCAGTTTGTATCTGAACCCTGTTGTACTGTCACCCTCAAACTTGAAATACTTCTCATGAGGGTCAATGAAGGCAAGCCATTTGTCACTCAACACAGTTGGCATATCTGAAAGAGAAATTCATCAGTCATGAACAATTACGATACATGATATAATTATACTCAAGACAGTATCAGCCAATTAAGAGAAGCATGCCTGTCCAATACAATACAGTTATTGCACAATGCACAGTGCCAGGTGCAATATCAGTTTTTAAGGCTCACTTTCTATGGTTAGCTTATAGTTTCAAAAGTTCCATTATTTTATGGATAAAAAACAGTTAGTGGATGGCAAGTCGTCCAATATAAATAGAGTATAATAGGCCACAGAAAAGCTATACATGTACTGAATTTGATGCAAATGCCTCGTCCAAAATATAGCTAGAGCAAGTTGACCTAACTTCAGCCTCTCTCCCAACTTCAGCCCCCCTACAGAAAACTCCTTTTGATTAAATTTCCAATTGGCCAAGGTGTCAGTTTTTGGGTTTAAAGTTATTGTCAATGTGTTTAGAATAAATTATCAAGAAGTTATGACCATCATAAGATATGAATCAGGAATTTTACATATTTTTTTGGTGGACCGCATTTTGCTTGTTTTGCTACGCGAATACAACGCGAAACGAAAAAAAGTTTGATAAAAAGTTAAATCTGTCAGTTGGCTATAACCAATTCACCCAAGCAGGAGCAACCAAAAAAAATTGCATCACAAGGGAAAATTAGTAATCTTCCATAAATTAAGGTTTTTTTCAATATTTTCTAATGATCATTCAATGAATTAGGTGATTGATAAGACATGTCAATCTTACCTAACTTCAGCCCCCATGGTCCTAACTTCAGCCCCCATATGACCTAACTTCAGTTCCCAGGTTTCCCAAACTCCAGCCAATAAATCTCACATGAGAAGTTTGTTTATTCATCCCTGAATATCTATCTATCTAGAAATTTGATTTTTAAAGCTTTTTTACATCTGGCATACTGGAATAGACCAGTTGCCTGAATTGGAGTTTAAAATAAATTTTTATCCTCTTTCCGCAAAAACAATGACTTCTTTCCAAGCTTTTTTGAAATACATTTTTGGGGGATTGATTTTTTTCAGACCATCGGGTTTTATATACAGGTAAGTAATTAAGCCAAATTTAAACAGTCTGCTGTTTTTATAACAGAATAGGGTCAATTGGTTAAAGTTAGGTATGGGGCTGAAGTTAGGTACACCCTAGGCTGAAGTTAGGTACTACGCGGCTGAAGTTAGGTACATGTTTCACTTTTGTCTTTGGAGCACATTTGCACTGCCTTATAAGGCACATGGCTGTTTTTTCAAAATATGGTCATGAAGAGGAGTGGAGGCTGGGGTTAGGTCCACAGCTACAGGTTATTCCCATGAATAGCCAGCCACTGACAAGCCATCAAAAACCAAAGTAGGCTGAAGTTAGGTCAACTTGCCCTACAGCATTCTGCTAACCTAAGAAGGGGTTAATTGGAGTTTATAGGTTCCGATTTATAGGCTAGGCATTTTCCAATAGTGTCAGAATGATTGACAGGCTGCTGTCCCGGTGCTGCATCATATAGAACAGGTCTAACAAAAAAACTTTCCCTTCCAGGACATACAGACCTGTCATGTGGAAGACAGACTTGAATCCCAGACCAAAGCGACCCACTTTCATGGGATCCTTGTCCTTGATACTGTCCTGGAGCATTCGTATTCCCTTCCAGTCACCATCATCAAACACAGCGTCATTGAAAGCATACAGAGCAGGCCCCTGTGCAGAAAGTGATATCGCTATCTTCTCAAGTTACTTATTACAATAAATACCACAAACATGTCGTAAGAATCAATTTGAGTCAGCAGAGGGCACCGATGGCTGACATTAATTTGCTCAGTGCCAAGTCACAGGAGATCATTCACCTCACTGGCTTCGTTAGCACCAGTTTAAGATTTCATACACTTACAATTTTTAAACACTTAAGTCTCTATCATTAATATGGCTTTAGAAATGCATTGCATTTTACATAGAATAAAGATTAAGTGTAGCGATAAACATGAAGAAGATTAAATAAGATACACATTTTATGTATGCAATTTAATTGTAAAAAGATACTATAAGTTAAAGTGCGAAAAACTGACAAGCCACAACCAACCTGATGTAGGCCCAGTTCAGGATGGGACAACTTGTCCGGGCTGGATCCATGCTGAGTGTCATCATACAAGAAACACACTCTCTTGGCCTTGGCGTCCTCTGCGTTTTGGATCAATTCCTGCAACAACCAGTTAATTTGATGTCACATTCACACTAAACAGAACATCTTGCAAATTCATAAATCCATCCACAGCTTTGTTACAGAACTTTGAAGCAGAAGTAGTAAGAAGTCCTGATATAAGATATAATACCAACCAAAATGTAATACTGAGACTGTTTTCCAATTATCTGTTAGAATTAACTGAATTTGAAGGGCCCGTTTTAACTTGTCACCAGTAAATTAAAAAAAAAAATTTATTCAGATTTACAAATCAAGGATCTCTAGATGGCAGATTGTGTCTTTATGCTAGACCAGCAGTGTGAGGACATGTATACATCACCGTGACTGGAAAAGTGATAATGACGATATTACAATCTACACAGGGCTCGACACTAAGGAAATTGAGCTGCCTGTCCATGGGAAGGTACTGGTAAGATTTTACCTGTTCGAAAAGCCATGTCACCTGTCCCGAATTTTTTTTTTCTAAATGAGGACTTTAAGAAAAAAAATATCGAAATTTGGGTGTCTGAATCTGATTATTGAAAATGTTGAAAATCGCATTAATTGTTCATTAACTAGAGGTCAACACGATAGGGGCATAGGAAAGGTGTACGTAACACTGATGGCTACGGGATACACAACAGCAATCTAGGTGCAGTGCTACTTATACAAACTGCTTGCAGTGTGTGATTCACTGACCCTATCTATCTATCTGTCATCTATCTATCTGGTCAGAGCTGTCTTTTGTCTACCTACCTGATGCAGGGCCGGATTAACCCTTGATGGTGCCCTAAGCTGCCGGCCAAGTTGGTGCCCCCCCCCCCCACCACCCAAGCTACAGTGTGACAAATTTCCAGATTTGACCTGATTTTCGCAGGCGCTCAACTTGAGTTGGAGGGGCCTCAGGATCAGGGCGGTTTTTTCCCATTGGCGACTGTACCCATACTTTACAACAGGGTTTTTTTATATTTAATTTACTCATTTTACATTTTCAAGGGTTGGGGCACCTCGAGGAGTTAGGGGCATTTTTTTTCATGTTTTGTTTCTGTCATTTTAATGATTTTAATTTTTGAGGGCTTGGAGTTGGGTGGCCCACCCCCCTGAGCAATGGGCACCCTGAGGAGAGGGGGCACCCTGAGGGGGGCAACCTGAGGGGGGCACACTGAGTGCCCCCCTCCAATGAGTGGGGCCCCTGAGGGGTGCGGTATGTGGGGAATTTTTTCACGTTTTATTTCTGTCATTTTAATGAAAAGTTTTTTTTGCCGGGGCCCCCTGGGGGTGCCCCCCCCCCCCCGAGGGATGGGCACCCTGAGGAGTTGGGGCACCCTGAGGGGGCACCTTTAGGGGCACACTGAGGGGGCACCCTTAGGGGTGTGGGGCAATTTTTTTTAATGTTTTATTTTGAACGGTCATTATATAATGTTGTTGTTTTTTTGAGGGCTCATGGTGCCCCCTGCTAGCATGGTGCCCTAAGCTGCAGCTTTTTCAGCCAAGTGACAAACATTAATTGATGTTTTTTTTTAATCAACCAAGAAATAACAAACATGAATAAAAAAAACAATCAACAAGATATAAAAACGAATAAATAAACAAATTAATTAAAATCATCATATATATTTTAACTAAATAAATAAATTAAGCAGCTGCAAATGAGTCATTCTCCAGTTCACAGTTCAAAGTGTGACAACAGAACTGCAATTAATTGTGTTACCTCTACTTTGGAGTTCACACACAATTGCAGCACAGATTTTGTAGTCATTACTTCAAGTAATTTGTCAGTAATCAGTTGTTCTTTGGATACTTTGAAGATTTGTCATTGTCTACTAGTTGAAATTGTGCTGTCTACGAGTTGGTATATCTAAAAGAATGTTGTCTACGGGTTGGATGATGGCAGTGTCTACGACTTGGTTAGTTAATTTTATTGTGTGTCTACGACTGGGTTATGACTTTTCCAAGTGAAAATGTTGTGTCTACGACTTGGTGGATAGCTCTGAAATATGTCTACGACTTGGTGTGTCTACGACTTGGCGTGTCTACGACTTGACTTGTATTCCCCTGACACAATCTGACCTACTGAGGCGCGGGGTCCCACTGGTGGGCGCAGGGAGCAGTCAGTTGAGGGAGCAGTTCTTTAATTTTACCAAATATCGAAAATGATATAGTTATCGACAATTTAACCCCTAATATCGATATCGACCATTTTTCCAATATCGTGCAGCCCTACCTAGTAGGTCCCTACAATTCTTTTTTTAAAAAGAATTTCTTGTTACAAGCTTTATACTGTGGCATTAGATAAACTTAACAATCATAGTTAAATGTTGAGTTGATAATGTGAAATAGGCTATTTCTTAAATTTTTACAGTTAAATTTAGATAAAGATAATGAAATTACATTCAGAAGCACTAATTATATCCCTATTATAAATGATCAGGGGGGAAATGCCGACCAATGAAAATTATACATAGAAATTCAACATTTCAATTTATTTTTATGACAAATATAATATTATTATCCCTTTCTGAATAGAAATAATTTAAACTGAAATAAAATTTAGTTCTATATGAAATATAATAAGCCTATCCTTTTATTTTGTTAATTGCTATGTATACAGACTTTGACGTTTACCTGTACAATTTATCCTGACACATTTTCTTTAATTATGTAATGAATGACTCAATTAAAACAACAGTGTCCATCAATTCAAGTTCACACCTTTTCAGACAACAGACCATAGTATTACTGCATTAAACTTTTTTTCTCTCAAAAAGAAAACAAAATACAAAGATTATTATATATCTTGAAATATAGATAAGACAGAAAGATAAGATAGATAAGACAGAAAGATAAGATAAGATAGAAAGATAAGATAGAACGATACAAAGATAGACTATCTAAATAATTTGATTGCTGACAATTACTGAAATATGTAATAAATATTTTAATTTGCAATTAGTTAATTATTTTCCAGTCTTGAACCCAGTGCTTAGTGGGTATTGTTTCTAAAGTTATATGCCTTATTACTGAGGCCAGAATTATCAGATTTATCTTAATAGTTTCAGTTTAATATTGAATATTACAATTTTGCTGAAAATCACTTCAATGGAAATCAACAGGTCAACTTTAAAGCGAATTCCTATAAAGGCCAGTGACAGTGTATACATTGCATGCAATGCCAGTAGTGGGGAGAACTCGCCAGGCCACCTACTCGCCAGTTGACTTCCCGCCAGTTCCCAAACCCGCCAGGTTAGCTATTATAGCCCAGTGTTTGGTCTTTCTGTTTAAAGATTTTAATAAACTATTAATGAAAGTGCATTTTTAACAAGTTGTTTATGTAATGCGTTCATATTATATACTTGTTATTCCTACATGTCAGATACGTGTCATGAATAGGCAGTATACAACCACATTGATCTTTGATTACGTAAAGAAATAACCTAATTTCGATATCATCAATTCTAATATTGAAATTAGAATAAGTGCAAGTGTTGGATCAACTTTAATATCGAGTTAGATTAAGAACTTATGCTAATTAGATGTGACAGTGATCAAGAACTTAAAATGGCAAGCCATCCATCTATTTAGCCAAATTATCTTCCAGCAAGCTTTATAAAACTTAGAATCAATATCAAATAAAAACGTATTTTTCGATTAAGCCTATAAATAGGCCTATATTTTTTATGTTACAGTGCTAAATTGCTGGGCCGCATGTATTTCAAGAATCAAGTAATTTTTGCTGTCTTTCTTTTTAATTAAAATACAAGTAACCCAGTATAAATACCAGCTAGTCTATTGTTCTGAAAGGTGTGAAGTTTAATTGGATGACACCGCGGTTTTAATTGACCAATTATTTATACAATTACAGAAAACGTGTCAGGGTTAATTGTACAGGTGGAAGTAGAGCTACTAAACATGTATGTTTAGCAATTAACATTTTACTGATTTTAGTTAAAAAATATTTGCATTCATAGAAAAGGATCAGACCTCATATTATTGTATTAATAAAATCTCGTCCTACTAAAACTTTGCCGCAATTAATGACAGCTAGTTAATTAATATCATTCTATTTTTAAACCACTCAGGACTAAGGAGGGCTGAAATTCTTGAATTAGCCCTAGGCCCAAATTTATATCAAGGGCCACCTAGAGAATCTTTGCCAAAGTGTTGAGTGCATGAGTAAATAAGTGAATGATTAATATGAGAAAAAAAACAACAACAAAAAAACTATTATCATTGCTGAGCATTTAGGCCTACATCCGAATCATTAACATGATTAATATGGACTTAAAAATCTGTAATTAGGGCCGATTGAGTTTGTTTATTGACACCTTACCTATGCTTTTTGGGATGCTTTTAGGACTAAATTACGCAAATATTGAGCTCTTATGCCGAAGTTTTATACAATAAAGCTGGGTAAAAGCAGCCATTTTACATCAGATAAAATACCTGATTTTCCCCCCAGCAATTAGCGGGTAACAAGAACATGAAAGGGAATGTTAAATGTGTAACTGGATTTTATTATATTAAACGAAAACGAATTCACATATTACTTATTAGGCCCAATTAGGCCTATTCTTTCCCTTCTGCATAATATTTGACTAGTTATTAGTTTATTGACCGAAGTCCAACATGCTCCATAGATCTGGAATACATGTACATGGCCACCATCTCACAAAGATCTACATAATTTGTTAATTATCAAAAAGCAGGCAGTTTCATTTAACAAGTCAGCTTACTAATCGAAATAAATATACATTGCAATAAATATATACATTGCATTTATAAAAGCACAGTGATTGCAGGGATTTAGTCTTAGTATTTCATTTATTAAGTTTAATAGCAGTTCAAACTTCTCTTTAACATATATATTGTGACCTGCTCCACCAAAATGGGTTCAAAGTCGGCCTCCTATCATATTCAATTGTGAAAATGACTTTGATCTACTGAAATTGGGCTTTAAAATGATGTTTCATATGTCTTGATATCTCCATCCAATCCAAAGATATGGCACCTCAAACATTGATGATACAGAACATTGAACTTTGAGAAAATGGCATTTGAATTTCCCGACATTGCAATAAAAGAACTAAGTACATCAAGAAATACACCCAATTTAGATAATTTAAAATCTGTTTTTGGTTAAAATGGTTTTAAATATTCAGAGAAAAGGGCGTTTGCTAAAACGTGGTACCAACAGCTAAAAAACATCAAAACGTGACCTTTTGACACATTTTGTTGATTTCTGGAAAATAGGGATTGCCTACTTTGAACTCATTTTGGTGGAGCAGGACACATATATTACACCATTGAAGAGTACTATATGTGCTTTATAAGCCTAAATAAAATATACTGGCGAGTTTGTGCCCTGGCGAGTTTTCGTCTGGCGAGTTTTGGACCTGGTGAGTTGTCATCTGGCGGGTTCTCCCCTGGCGAGTTGACCCATGACCCTCTCCTGGAGGGTTGACCCCCTGCTACTACAGTTGTTATAGCAACAAGGGTGCACTGAAAAGGAGGGGTTGGCTCAAAAAGAGGGGGGTTGCTAAAAACCACAGAACGAAATTGACAGATGCTGAGATAAGGGGCCCAGTTAGATGTTTTGCTCCTAATGTCAAAACTGGGGGGTAAATGAAAAATCTAAAGATGTTCCACATTAGGAAGCCATGGTAAGCAATGTGTGTGTGAAGGAGAAGACTGGACATGCCCTCAGGATACTGGGACAGAGTCTAAAAATATTGGAGGTGTGTAAGAAATTTCGTATGAACTGTTGATTAACTGGACCCAGTGGGTCAGTGAATGATAATTCCAATGGATACAATGTTAATTGGTTTAAAGACTCATCTTTATTGTCAAGGAAAATATTGTCCTCCTTTTACTAGGCTATCAGGCTCATGTATTCTGCCTGCTTCAGTATGTGTATTGTAACAAAAATGCTGAGTGATTACCTTTTATATGACCAACAATAACATTTATTATAATGCATTATGTAAATATCTGTGCCAAAGAAATATATATATATCATATTCTCAGAAGATATCTGTGCCAAAGACTTACTGTGAAATTATCTGTGCCAAAGACTCATCACTGTTAAATTATCTGTGCCAATTTAGAACCCATACTACTACCAAGATTCAGTCAGATTTTCGGCGACGTTTTCATGTTTTTGGCCAAATAAACGTCACAAATTGGTTTTTTTTTCTCTGTCACTGGATGAGTTTACCTGTCCGACAGGAATTTACCTGTCCAGGACAGTCGGACAGGCGTTCATGTCGAGCCCTGAATCTGCAACAGAGCCAGAACTTACCTTGAGAATCTGACCATCATCTGGGTACTGGTCTAAAATTGATCTCAGCTGCTTGATGAGAGACGGCCGAATTATGCAGAAGTCCTCATCCCCATCTGAAAAACAGCAGATGAAAATAGGTGACTTGTGGTAAATGGCATCAATTTAAGAGTTGCATGCGTCAATTCCACTGTGACTAGCAGGACATACTATTATGCAATTATATAGAAGATCAAGCTGTCGGGCAAGCTGTCGGCAACCGTGCAGAGCTCTTATCTGTATACATAGTCATTCTCAGTGCTAGTCTTTTATCACGGTGTCCTTATCTGAGCATTCTCCCGTAATCATCAGCTCACTTCTCGAGCTGGCTCTGCCAGTGAGCCTCTGACCTGCTTGGCCAAAAAAAGTGTGGTTTTAGAGCTTCAAGGTGATTGGTTGCGTAGGGAAGCGGACGCACAATCAGAGAGGCTGTGACATTTAAGGCTGGATCAACTCATTAAATTTGCTTACTGTTGATAGCTGTTGTCTGCTGATCTGTTTGTTGTTTTAAGTTTCCTGATTTTGACATTAATCTTTATGATTAGAACAGACTCAAAAATACTTTGCAAGCACTCAATTTAAGAGCTGCTTGCAGATAGATATTTAATATTCAGTCAGTATTATGTATTATACATCCATCTACCTTTTATTTCTCTGTCAATTTTTTTGTAAGGATCTATATATATCTATTGATATATTTATCTATCTTCCCTCTCTCCCTCCATTACTCCCTCCCTTTACTCCGTTCAGCTTTCTCCCTCCCCCCCCCACTTAATCCCCCCTCCTCATTGCCTCAATTCATTATCCCACTTCATTCCTCCCTTTATTCCTTCCTTCTTCCTCCCTTCACGCCCCTTCATTCCTTTATTATTCCCTTCATTACTCCCTTCATTACTCCCTTCATTCCTCCCTTCACTCCTCCCTTCACTCCTGCCTTCACTCCTCCCTTCACTCCCCCCTCCATTTCTCCCTTCACTCCTCCCTTCACTCTAGCCCTGGGACCCATGCGGAGCATGGGTCAAGGGTCGCTCCATTCAAAATCTTGAGATTTTGACATGGTATCGGGAGAATAGGTCTAGAATAAAGAATTCTTATCTAAATTTGATGAAATTTTGGATTTGGATAGCCTATATATTTAACTGCTGAGGGCACTACTTTTGAAAGCAATTTCACAAATATTTCCATGGTAAAAATTAATTTTAAATCAAAGAAATGTGAAAAAAATGTGAGTGAAAGCCATCAGCCTCACTTTGGTGTGTGATGTCACCATTGTGACGTCACCACAATCATCTGTGACATCATAAACGTTTGTTATGACATCACCCTCTCTCAGCCAATGAGAGGGAGCCATTTCTTCAATGTATAAGGATGAAAATCACTTCTTCAGTTTCAGAGGAAGATTAAACATTTATTCCACGGGTTATTTGCGACAAAATAAGGTGCAGTCAGCAGCAAAACATGTGTACTTTCACAATGTATCAATAATTCATTATAAAACATATGGGAAAAGAGTGAAAATTTAGTTCTCCCAAATCATGTCCTTCAAATCTCATGATTTTCCAATGGGAGGATTCATGACCCCTGTCCCCAGGGGTCCAGGGCTACCTTCACTCCTCCCTTCATTCCTTCCTTCCTCCCTTCACTCCTCCCTTCACCTTCCCCCATTTCTCCCTTCGATTCCTCCCTTCGATTCCTCCCTTCATTCCTCCCTTCATTCCCTTCACTCCTCCCTTCATTCCTTCCTTCATTCCTCCCTTCACTCCTCCCTTCACTCCTCCCTTCATTCCTTCCTTCATTCCTTCCTTCATTCATCCCTTCACTCATCCCTTCACTTCTTCCTTCATTCCTTCATTTATTCATTCAGTCTTTCCTTCGTTCTATTAAATTGATCAGACAGGCACAAGGCTGCTGCTGCTGTTGCCCCCTCCCCTCTTTTTTTTTAGCACAGAAATGCGTTCTGAAAATGTCAAACTTGGACTAAGTCAGTCACTGCCAATGAGGCTGTCTTGAGAAGCAACCCAACAACCAATCAGATCAGAATTGAATGCATGGATGATGATGATTGACATCTGAATTGTTCACAGTTTTACTGTTTGGTTTTAGTACTCATCAGTCATTTCACAGTTCATGTATTTTTCGGGTTATGGTTTCTTGTTTTCAGTTTGTATGTTTTGTTTCATTGTTCAACATTCACGGATTGTTTGCAATGTTTTCAAGTGTGTTCAGTCAGAGATATGAAAGATGCCGCCTGGTTGGCTGAAACCACCAGGGCATAACTGATCTAAACCTGACAAAAACCACAGAAAAATCGATCAACAGAGTCAAAGCCTCGCTGTGCCAGCTCGCACAAGAAGCTTTGACAATGTGAAAATGTTATCTGAGGTATAACTTTAATTCAACACTCAATGGGTAGCACTTTCAGTTGAATAAGTACCAAATAGCTGAATAGGTCACATATATGGTATCCCATACTTTTTTGGAAAGGGAGACACGTCCATGTCGTATGGAAAATAAGTTAACTGCAGATCATCAAGTTCATTTTGACATTTTCCATACAGTTGTCTACCAGCCCTGGCCTTGATTGATTGACAGTCTTAGAAAACATTTTATCGTACATATTAGTGGAACTTGAGGCCTCCTTACTTGCATCTGTGACTTTACAAGCCCGGAGTCTTTTTGAAACCACTCCCTTTGGCAAAGGGAATTTATTAGTAGTTTAAGTTTCTTAAGTATGTTGACATAAGTTACATAACTGTTCAAAGGCATCTTAAAACTTTTAAATTCAGTGTCCACTGACAAAATTATATAGAAGAAAGGTGGAATTAATCTTTTTTTTCTGGGAAATGCCCAAAATTTGTGTCCAATAAGGCTGACAAGAGGAGTTGGAATCAGTTCACTTACTACCCCACTCCGAAGCCCAGTTTTAAATACCACTAATTAGCACAGATCAATTAACTCTATCAATCAATAAACAGCCAATCCATTGTGAATAGCTTCTGAAAAAAAATTTGATATCAAAACATGCTTTGAAAGAATGTAGAACAGTAGACATGAACGCCCAGTAATACCAGCTGAAAGTAGAATCTGTGAAAAATGCACCTCAAATGAAGTTGAAGATGAACTGCACTGTCTCATAACCTGTCAATCCCACAACAGTCAACGTTCCAATCTCTTTCAAGCTGTGGTTAGCATATTGCCCAACTTTAACAATCTTAACCAAAAAGACAAATGTGTAACCATTATGAGATCCAGGGATCCAATCATCCTAAAAGCCCTTGGCAATTTCCTGAATCAAGTAATCTAAAGCGATAAACTTGCTTAAAGAATATATATATATATAAATGTTTTTTAAAAAACCAACACGTATAAATTAATGAATAATATAGAGACAATAGCAACTTACACTTTAATGTTAATGCCAAAATACAAAAACAAGAACCCAGGGGTTGCCAAACTGAATGATGCCAATATGTGGTATCACAGGCCACCCAAGTGTACTCAGGTTTTGACAGCCATTTTCACATATTCAGAAAATCATGGTCCTCTGAATTTCAAAAATAGGACCAATCTATCTGTGCATACATGTGTTGGTATGTGAAAAAAAGGTCCCCAGGACGTTACAGATTTATTATTGCCCGAAAAAGGAATCTGGAGACACATCTTTGCTCTGAACATGACTTTGTCCCTTAAAGGCTTTGTTATCAGAGTAACACCGTTATGGTTTTCTAAATTTTTCTTCTGATAGCATGATGGCCAGTAATTTGGTATTTAAAAAAGATCTAATGCAGCTAGAAGCAGCTCTTTTTTGTTGTTGAACATGGTAACATCTAAACTCAACTCCTTTAAAGTTACAGCTTCCAAGCTTTATCCTAACATTTCCTGGAGGTGGCTGTTTCCGTCAACTGCACCTAAAATTACCTATACACATACTTCTTTAAATGACATTGGCACAGTCATGGGACTGTAGCAAAACAATGATTCAGTGAGATTATTTTATTTTGAGCCCTTTATTTGAAACTACAACTGTTTAAAAATGATGTAGGCCTACGCACATAAATTTATTTGAATGATATTTCAGAATCCATTTTCGTTCTCTTAAGTTAAAATTTGATAACTGCCAAAATTGATACATGCTAAAACAGAAATTAATTGTGCAGTGGTACTTTGAAGTGTTACATGAAAAAGTATTTTAGCCAAATGGGCGGGTCCCATAGATTAAGTTTGCAAAATTTAAAAAATATGTAACCGTCAAACTACCACGTCAAGTTCATGCAACTACATTCCTAGTGGCTCCATCTATAATCCAAAGTTGGTACCACCGGCTGTTTATCAGTTTATAAATAGACTTTTGGATCTGGATCTGGATAAATTACTCAGCATTGTCACTTGGGATATTGAGGGTTGATCACCCACCCAGAGAATCTACCCTAGACGAATCCTTCCAGTGCCGCACATTATCATAGATTTACGTCACGAGCGTCAAGGCCAATCAGCGCCCAGGATTCCTCTCCACTTAAAAGGTTTACCGGCGATTTGCGGGGAGACTATTGGGTCCTCGAGGACCTAACACATACCATTGTAAAGGTCTCGGAGAGATCTACCTGTTGCAGTTGGAATCGTAGCTGTACGACTGACAGAAATGTGTGAATAGACGTAATCGTCCCCATTTGCATAACATGCTTGAATCAATGTTCATTGGTCACCCTTGGGAGCGCGTCTGACTTAATCACTGAAGGCTTTGCTGAAGTGTGACCACTATGTGATAAATGAAATGACAAGGCTGAGAGTCAGGAACATACCCTATTAATTCAGGGATGTCCAGGGTCTTTCAGTTACCCCAGCATAGAACACTGGATACAACCCGTCTCCATGTAACGTTCCTTGAGCTCGGACAAGGCCAGGGGCTACTTATATACATAAAGGCTCATAGAGAGGCTGATCCTGCCTGTGCTCAAACCCATGCAGGCACAGCACTTCCCCATAGGAGCCCGACGCTCTACCAACTGAGCTATCCCCCCCCCTCTTAGTCTAGTTCATGCAACAGTTGCAACTACAGTTCTAGTGGCTCCATAATCAAAGGTTGGTACTACCAGTGACCCAATGGAATAATGAACTATCTGGCTCTAGTAATGATCCGAGACACCTAAAGACTTGATTTTACTGACTGTAAAATGTATAGGCCTATTTAAGAAAGATTTCAATTGCAATGATTTTACACTGTTTTTAAAAGCAAATTCAGGACTCCGAAATGCTGAGTCAAATATATACACAGATCGACCGAACAGTTTTTAACAAGCAATTAAATTGATTCTATTTTATTTTATTTATCAGTTTATGCTGTGATTTACCTTTTACATTTTTAATTATGTATTTTTTAACATTTACAGACATACATGTACAAACAATGCTTTTTAGAAAATGCATTCAAAAATGATATAATAGTAGGCCTACACATAACTCCACATGAGTACCGCTAGATAGTATTTATTTAAATGTCATATTTTGCTTACAAAAATATCAGATGAATGTTGTCCTTCACTCCTAAAAACATTTTCATATTCTCAAAATATCCATGATGGAAGAAATTGATATGAAGAGGCCTAGACTGGAAATATATGGTAAAAGTGATGGTAATCAATACAGACTTGATGGCATTTTATTTATTTCAAAACTATGTCAGCTTTGACAGCATTTGCTACATCAATTGGATGTCCTCAAAGCATGAGCTAGTTGCAAGGGCTTCCCAGTGTGTTGAGAGCTTGACCATAGATAGATAGGGGAATGAAAATGGATCTCCGTGCCTCCCTGACCATCACCAAGAAAGGGTCAAAATAATATGTTCAGCCTCAATAAATACTAACATTTTTCGGCTCTACATACAGTTTAGCTCACCTGTGGTTAGCTGTGCGACTTTAAAGCCTGTCTGTCATCTGTAAGAGTCCTAAATACTAATTTTTCTAGGCTGAATGTATTGCTTTGATTTCCGTGAAGAACAGCAATGCAATGTCAGAGGTGGCCTGCAGAAAAATTCCTAGGCACCAAAATATTAATAAAATTTATATTTCTCTAAAAAATCTTATTTCATATACATCGTGCTTCTTTCTCCATTTGAACATTCACTGCATTGAACCTGATCAACAACACAGAGTGTTAAGTTTGTTTTATTGAAGTTTCACTTTCAGTTATATGCAAATGACCAAATGTGAAAGTAAAAATCGTTGGCACATTCCATATATTGTTTACATAAAATAATACGTTAGGAATTGTTGTTACACTTTTATGTGAAGGAATGTTTGAAACACGCAGTAACAAAGAGATATATGAAAATTTGTGTAAAAACTTAATTAAAAATTAACTAACCTTGACCTTAGGTCAATCATTGGCATGGCTCTGTTCTCCACGAGCTGACAATTTTGGAAGCATGGATATTTTGATGAATATCTCCCCAGAAAAACTGTGTAACATTGCATTCACACATCTGACAGTTAAGGTAAGTCTGTAGCGTGAATGTGCACTAATGCATATAATTTTGGAGGCAGGAAATGTTGCAAATTTATGTGTTTTTACTGCAGTGCAGTGGCTATCTTCTCTCCCTTGGTATCAATAATGAACAGGGAAATGGACACTGGGCCTTCCCGTGGCTAGTTGGCATCTCTGCCTACAGATGGCCTAGTGGCTAGTTTGCAACTCTGCCATAGGTGGCTGCTCACTGAAGCATGGGTTGCATTCCTGGCAAAGTCCCAATATTTACATATGGAGGGTTGCCAGTTCTTGACTGGCTAGTGGAGAGGTAAGTCAGGGCTAGAATGCATCAGGATAAATTTCATCAAAAACACCATTAAATGCACTCCAATCTAATTTTTGCTTCCAAATTTTTTTGCACATTCACTCCATACATCAAACTAGCAACTAAGAAGCCCAAACTCCTTGCCTATCTTGAGATTTTGCGTATAATTTGCCATTGGTGAGAACCAGCCAAGAGTAACCAGAATAACTGAATGAGCCTATGGCTCATTCAGTTAAAAACTTAGCATTCAATTTTAAAAGATAGAACGAACAAGCACAGCTGAACACACTGAGCCCCAAAGAGATGTCACTTGAGCATTGCAATGTATTAATGTTTGATCTGTTCTATGCAGTATGTTTTCATTAATGTTAAAAATTGTCTGTTCGGTCAATTATTTAGTGAATGTGCCAAATTGTCATAGATATGTTTCTGTACCTTGTAGACATTATTAGTATGTGGTTTTATACTATCAGTATTACTGTATATATTTATATGCTATCGCCTATCTCGCAAAGCTGGGACCGTTTAATATTCAACTAATTTCAAACTTATTCTCTATAAATACTGTTTCTAACAATTCACCTCATTTTACAAACATTTCATTTGTATTTATCTAAATTATGGACATGATTAATGAATCTCTAGAATGGACTCTCAAAGACTCTTGAACATTGCCGAATTGCATAAAACATACCATTATTTTAAGTAAACCCATATTCTACACACCAATATTTGTAGTCTGTAGCTGTAGTTCTATTTTCTGCTTCATATATATTGAAAGACACATGTATCATTGTTTGATATCCAGTTGTCAATAAAATCTATATAGTATTGAAGTAATGCACGAAATCCTTTGCAGGGCCGAACCTATAGCCTCATGGTTGGGGGGTGTAGCACCCTTGGGCCCCCCTTCCTTGGACTCTTTGGGTACCCTTGCAGACGTAACTCAACCATGCCGCAACAAAATGGGGTGCGCGGGAGCATGCGTCTTCAAATAACAATGATGCCCCCTGACAAGAAAAATGGTGGGGGCACATTAAAATATGTATGCCTAGCGAAACAGCATGGCAGGGTGGACAACTGCAAGATATGCCCTTTTGATCATTGAAAAGGCCCAATTTGGCTTTTTCAAGGCTCAAATTAATTCTTATTTATTCATAATTGTTATAAATGATCTATCAAAATTTTGTCGCGCAAATCGGAATTGCTCCTTTTTATCTGACCGCCCCCGCTGTCCCAATTTCCTTCCGGCACCCATTGTAACTTGTTTGAAACCTCATTCACCGTATGACAATACCCTAGTTTTCTTCAAATCAATTCTTCAAGATCAATTCTATGTTGGAGTTTCCATCATATAAATATGAAATTGCAAACTTGTAAGAACACAACCGCCCTGCTGTATTCCAGAAAGAGTGTGACAAAAGTTATGTATGGTTTGTTTGTTTGTGTTTTACGCCTCTGCAGCACCTTAGTGGGCTATATCGAGGCAGGCGATCACAGTATGATGATGAGATGAGAAGACTGTGAGTCTGGCTCATACCCTATTAATTCAGGGATGCCCAGGGTCTTTCAGTTGCCCCAGCATAGAACACTGGATACAACCCGCCTCCATTTAATGTCCCATGGGCTCGGAATAAATTGAGTTCCGAGGTGGGAGTCGAACCCACGCCCTCAGAGCCAGTGGTTGTGCAAACAAGCACTCTTAACCATTAGGCCACGGAGGAACTCTTTTCACATAATGATAAGTGTAACAATTACATGGAGTTAATATCCTGTCAATTTTGTCCAATTCCATTGACTCAGTTGGGAGTTATGCCATATAATGATCTTTTGGGGTGTTCCCAATTATTATGCAAACTAGAATGCCCATGGAGATAATACAGGTAAGAGGCAGAGGTGGCGAAGGTTGGGGGAGCACTGGAAGTGCATGGCACGACTTTTGGGCCAATGAATACATAAATATGACTGTTTTTGAGTGTTGTAGTAGGCATATTGTGTTGAGAAAGTTACAGTGTTAATGGTGTGGTTTTAAGCTGTTGATTATGTAAATCGTAATAGTATTTATATTTATAGGCCTATAGAAATTGTGTAAATTATTAGAAGTGTGGTGGAATGTGACCTTTATTTATGTAATGAAAGGATATGTATTGGCATAAAATATAGGCCTCTGGTTTATGAAGTTATGAGCAACTGTTATTCGACTAATTATGATAGGTAGAAGGACATAATAGAAGTTACAGTTCACAAAATGATGTGCCATAAAAGTGAATAATTTTAGAAGTGAATCATTTTGTGACAAAAATGTATAGCCTAGGCCTAATTTGTATTTGAAGGTCAACAAATGAAGTTGAACTAACTTGTATATATTAGATTTAATTGTTCATTGGAACTTGTTGTGACATAACAAAAGTAACTGTATGGTAAAAATGAAGTTTTGGGTTTTTCCATAGGTAGCATTGCCAATCTTCTGCCTACTATAAACACCTGTGCAGGCTGTGGCAACTTGCTGGGAGTTTGATACAGTAGTTGTACGAAAATGCTGGCAGGTGGAGCAGTGTGGGCTATGCACATGAGGTTATGCAAATGTGCTACACATGAGACACCTAGTGTAAGTCATTAAAAATACCATGCAAAGCATGTAAAGCCTCAGCTAGATAAATAAGCATAGCTTAAAATGTTAATAATCTGGTGTGTTGAATAAAGTGTTGGGAGTATCACTATCCACTGTAGCAGGGGCTGGACATGTATGTATAATATATCTTTACTGCGGAATGCACTGCATACATGTATAACAGTTATTAACACTTTCTTGTTAATTTTGCACAACGAGGGCACACATTTCAGAAATATCTGTTATAATCCTATGCAGACCCAGCAGCCATTGTGCCTCACAATTTCCATATTCCACCCTGCTGTTGCTGTACCTGCGTTTAACAGTGCAAGGTTAATTTTTTTTTAAAGTTTGATATTGTTCATGAAAATAGCAGTCATTGGTAGGCAAAATTGGATTAGACCATCATGTCCTCCAATGATGGACAAGAAGGGTAGATGGATAGAAGCTGATTGATGCATACATTAATTACTTTAATAAAGTAATACTATTGTACATACTTATTATCAAATTGAACTTCAATGCAGAAGGAACTTAACTTATATCAAAACATTTTTTACTTCCGATCAGTGTTTAATGGCTATCAAATATACACAATTTTAAACAGACAGGGCATTGATTGCCATTGATTATTGATTGTCATTGAATATTGATTGTTATTAACTATTGATTGACATTGACTATTGGTGGACATTGACTATAGATTTTGTTGTTGTTGTATATATATATTTCTTACAATGACTATAGATCATTACCATCGATTATTGATTGCCAGGCCAATTCAGTTTCACCTGCATAGAGCCCTAGTGTGCATGTACTGAACTACAGCACTTGCCTACCTGTGCTGCCACCTCACGGGAATCCCCGCCACTTAATAGTGACGTCACAAAACGAAGTGGGCCGATCGTCCAGTTTTGAAGAAGTTGCGGCGCTGGAAGGTTGTGTATGAGGGGAGTGAAATAAAATGGCTTGGATAACAAGAATCGGGCATTCAGTATGTCCGAAATACAACTGTGTCTCGTGGGTAGAAGGTAATGAAGGCCTGGGAGGAATTTGGTTGATGTTCATGGCAGATTGTCAGAGGAATCGTCGGTGAAAGGAAGGTATAAACAAAACTGCCTGCCGGCATGGGAACAGACGATCGTAATAAGCCAGAAGCTATAGTATAGCTTCGGCTTAAAAATGACAGTGTGAAGTGTGTTTAGTGAGATGGGATTGATAAGTGTGATATAAAGATAGATTTTAGAGCATATAGATGGCTCAGGAAGATAGCAGCCCTCATTTCAAGGTAGAATGACAGCAAGGAGGAGTATGGAAAATTTGGTGGTGATTGATAAAGGATTGGCTGAGCTAAACCATTAACAACAAAGTTTGATAGATAGTGAATTATGTTATAGATTATAGATGTTATAGATTCTTGGAAAAGCATCCATGGCCACTCAAAATGACCCAAACTAATCTAAAAATGCCACCAACATATACCCCTTAACACAAAAGAAAAAGTATAACCATCATTTCAAACATAGAAGCATTCATAGCCAAGAAATTCATGTTTATCTCCAGCATTGAAATAACAGTTTTATTGCAATAAAAAGCCTCTGTTAGCCAGACAAAATGAAAAATCATTACCTAAGTCATTTTCCACTTTTCTTGGGTTTAGAACTCTCCTGTAAACCAATGGCAATTAAGTTGCACGGCTGTATTTGACAAATATCTTGAAATGAATTGAACGCATCCGATTGCCAATGCTATTCCAATGGGAAACTGAAGTGCGAGTTTTTGATTTGGTGTCATATTTTTTAGAGATACCTCATTTGGTGTTTCATCGCAAAGTATGACCGTGGTGTGCTATAGATATATTCTAAGCTGGAATTTAATTGATAGTAATTTTTTTAAGAGCATGGGAGGCTTCTTTATTGAGAAAAAAGCCAATTTCAATGATTTTCAATGCAATTGTATTATATCGATTTCTTGGTCATGAAGGCATCCAGTTATGAAATGATGGTTCTATTTTTTATTTAGTGTTATGAGGTATATTCTAATGTCAATTCATAATCAACTTTGTTGATTTTGGGTGGCAATGGAAGCTTTTCAAAGAAATTGCATAATAATTGGGAACCCCCAAAAACCTGATTATATAGAAAATAAATAAAAAATTGTCGCATCAGTTGAGGGGCCCTTTGAAATAGATTTCACCAGTCAATTGAGGCCATGAGGGTCTTCCAGAACAAATTTCTCGAGTCAATTGGGGGCCCTCTTAAATAAACTTCTCAAGTCCGTCATGTGGGACCTCCGAAAATAGATTTCTTGAGTCTTTTGGGCCCTCTGAAATAAATTTGGTGAGTCATTTCGGGGGCCCTTTGAAATATATTTCTCAAGTCATTTGAAGGTTCTCTGCAATAAATTCCGCGAGTCAGATGGGGAGCCCTCTATAGTGGGCCCTCTGATATGGAGTCAATGATGAGCACTGCGGTTGCTCTTTAGGTGCGAAAATTGTCATTTTTTAGTCCATCAACGCGCTTCAACTTCCTTTAGTAACATCTATTCAGAAAAGTCAACAATTCCATTATTTGGTAAACTTTTATCTTTTGTAAAAATAACTTGTGTATCAAATGTTTGAATGCTACACATGTATGTGTATGTAGGGCCTCCGAAAACAGATTTCTTGAGTCTTTTGGGCCCTCTGAAATTAATTTGGTGAGTCATTTCGAAGGCCCTTTGAAATATATTTCTCAAGTCATTTGAAGGTTCTCTGCAATAAATTCCGCGAGTCAGATGGGGAGCCCTCTATAGTGGGCCCTCTGATATGGAGTCAATGATGAGCACTGCGGTTGCTCTTTAGGTGCGAAAATCGTCATTTTTTAGTCCATCAACGCGCTTCAACTTCCTTTAGTAACATCTATTCAGAAAAGTCAACAATTCCATTATTTGGTAAACTTTTATCTTTTGTAAAAATAACTTGTGTATCAAATGTTTGAATGCTACACATGTATGTGTATGTAGGGCCTCCGAAAACAGATTTCTTGAGTCTTTTGGGCCCTCTGAAATTAATTTGGTGAGTCATTTCGGGGGCCCTTTGAAATATATTTCTCAAGTCATTTGAAGGTTCTCTGCAATAAATTCCGCGAGTCAGATGGGGAGCCCTCTATAGCGGGCCCTCTGATATGGAGTCAATGATGAGCACTGCGGTTGCTCTTTAGGTGTGAAAATTGTCATTTTTTAGTCCATCAACGCGCTTCAACTTCCTTTAGTAACATCTATTCAGAAAAGTCAACAATTCCATTATTTGGTAAACTTTTATCTTTTGTAAAAATAACTTGTGTATCAAATGTTTGAATGCTACACATGTATGTGTATGTAGGGCATGTTTTTCAGAATACATGTACATGAAATTGTTCTTTGCAATTGTATTTTATTTTTTTATATATGACTATGAATGGTATTAATTAGATGTAGACTTATTTTGGAATGTCTCCAAGACTCTCTTTTGTGTTGCAGGGTCTCTTAGCAGTTAATGACATCTGTACGGACATATTTTAAAAAAGATATATTTTAAATTATTAATAATCTAATATGATATTGACACTCTGAATTTGGGACTCTTTTTTAAAGTATCAGACATTTCTCATTTTATTATAGACATAACTACCTGAACTGGGACCAGAATTTTAAATTATTATATACTTAATAATTGATTAGTGTAGACATTGATTTTGCTTGTTTCTTTGTTTTTGTTGTTCAATGTTCTTAAAAATAATAATTTGTATGACACATGTATCTCCTTTGATATCTAGTTTGTCAAATAAAAGTTTATATATATCTATTGGGCCCCCTCCTGGCAAATATTGGGGGGTGTCACAGCCCCCCGCACCCCCCCATGGGTACGGCCCTGGGACCTTTCACAATTCTCTTGTACATTTTTACCAATGATTCATTGTCCAATGCATAGATGAGCAAGTTATCCAGAAGATCTTACAACAAGAATCCATGGATTCAAAACCGGCCATTGGCGATTGTATATTCGGGATTGAAAATCATGAAGAGGGCGATTTATATATTATTACATGGATTGCTTTGTATTGAGCAGTGATTGCCAGACTGATAGTGTTTGCTGCAAGACATAACCAGAACCGCAAGCGGTTTCAACGCTCGTCTGTTAAAGTGAAATCTATCAGTGTGTGGCAGGTTATCACCCACCGGCCAATACCTAAATTCATAACCCTAAGGGATATTTTAAGGTTACAATGGGCAGTTCAAGAAGAAAGAAGGCTGCCAAAATGGCCGCCATCTTGGATTTCTCAACATGTTCCCAATCGATACCCATAGGCAAATACCTGTACCGAATTTCATAACTCTTATAATATTGAGATGGCAATGGGCAGGTCAAGAATGAAGAAAGATAGCTGCCAAAATGACCACCACAAAATGGTCACCACAAAATGGCCACCACAAAATGGCCGCCATCTTAATATTTCTCAACATGTGCCCGATCGATACCCACAGGCCCATACCTGTACCAAATTTCATAACTCTAAGTTAATTATTGAGGTCACTATGGGCAATTCAAGAAATAAAGAAAGATGGCGGCCATTTTGGCAGCCATCTTGGATTTCCAACATGTTCCTGATCCACACCCACAGGCCAATACCTGTACCAAATTTCATAACTGTAAGTGAAATATTAATGTCACAATGGGCAGTTAAAGAATGAAGAAAGATGGCTGCCAAAATGGCCGCCACAAAATGGCCGCCATCTTGGATTTCTCGACATGTTCCCGATCCATACCCAGAGTCCCATACCTGTACCAAATTTCATGCCGGTAAGTGAAATATTAAGGTCACAATGGGCAGTTCAAGAACAAAGAAAGATGGCTGCCAACATGGGCTTACATGGCCGCCACAAAATGGCAGCCATCTTGGATTTCTCGACATGTTCCTGATCCATACCCATAGCCCCATACCTGTACCAAATTTCATAACTCTAAGTGCAAAACTAAGGTCACAAATGGACACTTACAAAAACCTTAACCGGGACAACGAGGACGAGGACGACGCCGATCGAGTGACGACAATAGCTCTTCGTTTTCAAAGAAAACAGACGAGCTAAAAACGTTGAGGGTAACCCTTTGGCAAATGCCTATAACAAATGTCAGAACTGTAAGTGAAAAACTGAAGTCACAGTGGGCAATTCAAAACATGACATCCATTTTGGAAATTTCCCATAATTTATGAGGCGAACCCCTAAGCAATCCCCAAAGCAAATTTCATAGATATAAGTGAAACAAGTCGCAGTGGGCAATTTAAAATATGGCGGCCATTTCGGCAGCCATCTTGGATTTTTCCAAAACATTTCTGAGGGGAATCCCTAAGTGAAGGCCTATACCAAATTTCACAAATCTAAGTGAAATACTAAAGTCACAGTCGGCAATTTAAAATACGGAACCCCTAAGTGAATCCCCATACCAAATTTCATAAATCTAATGACATTATCCATTGATAAACTTTCAAATAAATTAACCAGTTTAAAATCACATAACTGAAAGAAAGAAGAAAGATCTGCAAAGACTGCAATAATTGTATTATTTCATTGATAGGTGGCAGCACTAGACTTAACATTGACCCACACTGACACCTGGTGGAAATTACTGAAATCAATGTTTTCATGTTTGCATGTGGATTGGGAGGTATAGATGTGAGACTTTAAATGCCAAGTTTCAACCGGACCATTCAACGTTGTGTCGAATGTGCAAAAGTGCAGATGAAGACATTCTACACGTCATTGCAATATGCCCGGCTACAGAGCACATCCGTAGACCTACAGCTGAGAAACTCGAAGATATTTACAGAAGAAACAATATCACTGGACCTAGCACAAAGGAGGAGTTCTGCCTAGCAATCCTCAATGGAGGACGTTTCAAGAAGAAGCACCTGACTTCATATAAAAATCAGGATCTCAGTGTCATTAGCCAGATCTCCAGGGCTTTCTGCCTAAATATCGAGAGATATAGAAGCTCTTTTACCATGAACAATGTAAACTAGTAGACGTAACCGCGAGCGGTAACAAAACTTCACCTACTTAGGTACCAGTAACTCGAACAGACACAAGTAGATGAGTAATTAAAAGGTACATGGAAAAGTACACAGGCATCATACATAATTATGTAACATGTATACAGACAAGAATACAAAGATGTTTCCTGTACACAGAGTACATGCAAGTATGCACAGAAAACGAGTACATGAACGAGTACATGAACGAGTACATGAACGAGTACATGAACGAGTACATGAACCAGTACATGAACCAGTACATGAACCAGTGCATCCACCAGTACATCCACCAGTACATCCACCAGTACATCCACCAGTACATCCACCTCAGGGTCATGTGATCTCTTTGACCATCAGAAATACATGAAATTTTCAGGGTCCGGCGATCTTTTAAACTGCAGTGCATTTCTATATATGTCAATTAACACTGATAGAAAATGGTTTTTTGTTTAAATTTAATGCATAGTAGTACTCTACTGGACTAATAAAATGAATTTATCTGAATTAATTCTAAAAAATATGCAACTGAGTTGATTACTAATGTATCATATCACCACAATGTTGTGAATGTACCAGTTGCTGTTATTTTAATTCAAGTTCAAGTTCAATTTTATGTAGAATCGCCAGATCTAATTCTTTAATTTCAAATATAAGAGCAATGATTTTTTTAATAGATTGTGCAGTTGATCTATGTCTCAGCATGCTTCTACTCAATTAATCTCAAAAAGAGGTTTATTCCAAATGCTACAATCATATATTGTGTTAAAAATCAAATGAACAATATTTAATGTGACCTGTTATGACAATGATAATAAAACCTAGAGAAAAACATACCTTAATTCCTGTTCACATTACAAGTATTCCCTTGGAAGTGAAAAAGCAGGTCAGCATACATATTGTTCTGCAAGAATGTCCATTTATCACATGGAACTAGGTCACATGAACATATGTGTGAGAGAACATTAAACACCTTGCAGCAGTCCTGTTTGATGTTAACTGTAAAAGTTAGCTGTTGTCAATAACTTTTTTACACTAAATTTGTCCTAGAAGTTAGCTGTTATAAATAACTTTTCTCTACTAAATAGTATCAAGGTGGGGTTATTCTTAATTTTAATGGCCCATCTATTTATTTAAAGATCATTATTATGTTCAATTCCATACAAGTGGTTTTACTTATTTCTTATTGTGTCGGACCAGTGTGGGTTGATGTGTAAGAATGCACACCCAAGCCAACACTGGACATCTGTTGGGTCCACAACACCCTTGCAGGCCAACCTTGGCAACCCCAGCCCCTGGCCCCACTATGTGTGTCACAGTGGTGTCACTGCTGCTGCTGCTGCTGCTGCTGCCGGCCTGCTGCTGCATATGCATGAAATAACCAGTGCTGATTTAAAGTTTGAACTGAATGCACTGACATCACTCTGGCCTGACCTCAACCAGAGATAAGAAAGTTTATCTGCAGCTATCTGTCTGAATGAATGAGAAATATGATAGAATAGAATAGAACATAACAGAATAGAATAGAATAAAAAGATATTAGATTATATGAGAGGAGAGGACTGTGTGTATGTCATCTATTCCCTGGCTCTGCAAGAAAAACAAGAAATTTTAAGGGTCCGGCGATCTTTTAAACCGTCATAGCTACGAGAAAATGTTCAGAAGATGAAAACTAGGGGAGAATTTGGCCTTTTCAAATCTGTTTACAGATTCTCTGTATCTTAATTAGGACTGGAGTTATCGCAGATTGAAATTATGGCACAATTCAGGAATATGATCTTTAGAAATACCTGGAAAAATGTAGTTTTTTACTTAAAATCGCTGTATAACCAAAACGGTTCAATGAAAACATACATAATTTGCCAGGATTATGTAAACAGATGTTACAAATAGGTCTAGACACGTTGATCAAAAAAGGATGATTCCTTCCTTATCAAAATATTGATATATTGTGAAAATTTGACAAAAAACATGAAATTTTCAAGGTCCAGCGATCTTTTTAACCGCCGGAGCTACGACAAAATGTTCAGAATCTGAAAACTAGAGAAGGATTTGGCCTTTCCAAATCTGTTTTCAGATTCTCTCTATCTTAATTAGGACCGGAGCTACGGCCGTTTGAAATGACGCCATCTTTCAGAAATGTGAAAAAAAATCATAAATTTTTCGCTCGTTTTTTGACCTTTTGACCTTTACAGTGCAACTTAAGTCATTCTGACGACTTTGAAAAATTACATGAAGCCTCTAGAGTATTGTAGCAAGTATGTCTACCATTTTTGTAACAATATCTTGATTCCTTCTTTGTAAAAAAATGTGAAATGTCAAAAATGTAAAATTTTTTGACATGTTTGACCTGGAGTTTGACCTTGAAAAACATTTTGTAGGTCAAAAAAAAAAAGATTTTCATAAGGGAATTGTATGAAAAAGGGGGGGTCAGCCATGCATTGTAACCCTGTATAACCAATATTTCCTTGTCAAAAACGCGGAAATATGTCATTTTTTAACGTTTGTCGGTTACCAATATTAAAATTTTTTTCATAAATCCGGCAAAGAAGGTACACAAAATATGATTAAATATTATAAATAAGCAGGCCAATGTTCATCTGTCACCAGTAAATCATGATGATATCTTGAAAAGAACATGGTGAAAAAAATTGCTGAAAATGGCACTTTTTCAAACTTTTTTTGGTCAAATGACCTTGAAAAATGAGGTCAAGGTCAAATTTAAAGGTCAATTTGGGCTTATTAAGTGTATGTTTGGGGGGGTTTACTATGACATGTTATGACCTAACATCGATATTTCAAGGTCAAATTCTCAAGGTCACCGATTTTGGTGACGCGGTATGACTTTAAAGTTACGTAACTCAAGAACCGGTACTGCCGCTGGAAAATAAAGAGTCTGGGCAAATGTCCCGTGAGTTCGGGCACGTTTGACACCATCGGTATGACTCTACAACTTACGGATACTGAGATCCCGCAATAGACCTTAAACCATGAAAATGGGCTTTGTACAATGTGACCTTGACCTACTTTCATGAAAGTAAGTCAGGCTGTGTAGAAAGTGTCTAGGACATTTCCATGTACAGGAAAGTGAAATCCGGTAATAACCGGATGACCTACATGCATTTGAAGTTTTGCAAAATTCGACCTTGAAAGGCTCTGTGACCTTGAAAAATAGGTCAAGGTCTTTCATATTCAGAATTTTTCATGAGGTCATTGTAGACCATATATGGGTGAAGTCATTTTAAATGAGGCCAAAAGTGTCACATAAGGGTAAATTTTTAAATGCATGTTATAGGATGTATTCCTCATCCAGCATGTGCTCCATAGTCTTAATTTTTATGAAATATACTTTTTATGTCCTTAAGTTGCACTGACACTGCCCCACATAGAATTTTGCTGAGGAGAGTCCATATCGTCACGTAGGTGAGAAATTTTGGTTGACTCCACTTTATTTAATCCCTATTGTTGATAATAGGAAACATTGATCATATAATCATTGTTCCAGGTATAGATGATCATTTAAAACAATTTTAGCCAACAAATTACCATTTTGCTTTGAAATACACACATTGACGGAACAAAAATATATGTTCGTCAATTTTGCTTGTTTGATGTTCTGTCAAAATAAAGCACATAGGTATACTCAGTAAATTTTTGGATTAAAATGTAAAAACACACAGAATGTATGAGAGAATGGTAAAATCCAAGCCATCTAACCTGTTGTGTAAAAGATATAGGCATACTTTTAGCGTTACATCATATTTGACATAGTCCTGTAGGTGAGAATTCTGTCGCACGTACATCATAATTGACCAAGTTTCAAAAATTATGTCAAATTGTGTATTAATAAACTTTACCATTTAATGCAATTATAAACATTTCAATAAAAACAAACAAGTATCAAATGTAATTCCCCCTAATATAACACAAAAGAGAAATTTCACCAAGAAGCCGGAAAATAAGTTGCCAGAAGCTACACACATGCACCAAGCACTGAATATGAATAACCGACTCAAGCTAGAACTTAAATTCTCTGAAATTCCATAAAATATATAAAAGAACAAGTAAGGTAAATTAGATTTGTTAAAATCCTCATTCATAACAACAGTAAAAATACAAATAATCAGAAGTATTTTACATGAAGTGTCAATTATGATGTACGCCTATTAATCATGGCTGAACGAAATCCAACACAATGTATTGTTGAGATAAACTGCATTAGTAAAGGAAGCTAGCCAAAATACATGATAATTGTTAATTTAATGTAGAGATTACTGTCATATATCTAAGATTTATGCTGTACATCATATTTGACATTACAAGTGTCAAATGTGATGTACATCAAAGAATCTATGATATTGTCAGATAAGAATGAAATGCATGTGCGAAATCTCATGACAAGGACAACAGAAGTCTGGGAGTTTAATTAACACAACTTTTCTCTACTTTGGTAATGTTTTCATATCAAAAAGCACGAAAATTCATCTGTACATCATAATTGACCAATAATTACTTCTTGGTCAATAATGATGTACTGTCCATTATGATGTACCAATTTCACACTTTTTGACATATGACACATTTTGTTGTGTGACAGTCCTGCATCTTCATGCAAGGCCAATTTCAGATACAAAACTTATTATTCACAGCAAAATGAAAAATTTTGATTGATGTGATGCTTCTCTACACATGAGAACACCTCTATCAGTGGCGTTACATCATATCTGTCCTGTAGGTGAGAATCCCAGAATTATTGACATTCAAAATTTGCATCTTCCATATCACAGCCTTTGCTGCTCTGTAGGATATCCTTATAAACATTCTAGATAAATCTTGTGGAATACTTATTTTGGCAGCATAAAAACCCATAAAAATATTACTGGGTGTGTCAAAATTTTTGGTTTGAAATTTTGGCGTCCTGTAGGTGAGAATTTTTTCAGTGACTGCAGGTGTCATGTTTGGACCGTGACCATTTAACTATGGCTTGATATTCCTTTTAAAGCTGACTCGTATGTTATTATTTATCATAGACTTTCTTGATTCAATGGACAATAAATCAACCAAATGCCACTTAAATAGGAAAAAAACCCATTTTCAGATAACTTTTTTTCTGGATTGACCATGTTTGACATTTATGATGTACGTGACGGGAGGATTCGGTGGCCCGAGAAATATTCCCAGAACATTTCACATACCGAATGGAATTAAAAAACTTAAGTTCAGGTATATAGGTAGTCATTAAAATTAAAAAAACTGAGCACAACTTACTTCAGTTGCTAACCATCAGCTGTCAAAGTAACAATGTTTGAAAATGTGACGTTTGACACCCTAAAAAATGGACCATTTTGAGAGTTTTCAGGCCCTGGTCTCAATGATGAAGCCATAATTTCACGTAAAAGTGGATTTATTATGAAGACAAAATTGTTTTTTACATCTTAGGGAATTTTAAAGAACTTATTACTAGCCAAACATTTTTTATGTCCTGTTAAAGGTCAAAATCCTGGCTGGCCTCGTTTAAAATGACTTCACCCATATATGAATTTTTTGAAAATTTTCCGAAGAGGTTTTTCCGGCGGAATAATAATAATAAATAATACCGATTACAAGAAAGAAGAAGAAGACATGGTTGACACCATGGTCCCTTTCACTCACACTTTCACCCTCCTCCCTCTCACCACCACCCATCCCCCTCTAATAACCGCCGTTAGGCCGGTTAAAAATTGCAATTTGTCTTCACTTACCTTTGGGCGAGGTCTTCCGCTCCACTCTCTGAGCCATCTTTATCAAAAGTGGAATCTGAAATCAACAAGCAAGGATTCCTCAGTCACACTGCCATATTTACAAATGGATACCATGACACAGCCCAGCAACCACTCCATACAATGGGGGAATTTCCCAGAAACTTCAGGGAGGCAGACCATGCAGATAATAACTCTTAAGAATTCTAGTGTGTTTCTGGGAAAAATATATAGGCCTATATAATAACATGACCTATATATGCCTAATATAGCCCCTATATAATAACGAGAATGAAAGGCCAAAGTCTAAGAAGGATGTTGATGACTGGAAGAAAAATTCAAATTTGTTGTGGAAAATGTGCTTATTATATACTAGCAGTGTACATGTCTTTAGACGGGTAGCGGGTGCATTGGCATTGTATTGTAGTAGATTTACCCAATCAGGAATTGTGTAGATATGTCAACATTATCTATTTCATCATTGTTCATATTTGTTCCTGCTGAATTTAAACAATAATTGCTGCTGCTGGCCCCCAAGATAGGGTAAATTCCCCCCCCCCCTCTCTTTATGTGAACCTGGGCATATATGTGTTGGACAGCAGTTTCAATCATGCTTGGCCTCATTCAGCGTGTGTCCTAATTGACCTATGCAGTGCATAAATGCATGATGCAAAGACCAAAGCACCTATCAAGCTCCTCTCCATCCCTCTTGTCCGCATATTGTCGTCTTTTTTACTTGCTTTGTAACCATGTTTTTCTTTGTGGTCTTCAAAGTAGTCCTCCATAAATATTGTGTTCCTCTATAGATAGAGATCTGTCTACATGTCTACATATCTATCTATCTGTAATCTATATCTATTTGTGATGCAGACCGACGGCCTTGGACCGCCAAAATACCAGACCAGCTACAAAAAAACGGTCCAGTGCCAGATCGGACCTGTCCAGTGCTGGTCAGGACCGGTCCAGTGATTTTTCATTGCATGAAGGGTATTGCATGAATTTTGTCATAACTGAAAGTGAAATTCATATCATTTTTATCATAATTTTTTTAATGCCGATGGATCGCTTCTGGATCGGTCCAGTAAGAAAATCAGACCACGTCACCCTGGACCAGACCAGGATCGGACCACTTTTTAAAATACCGGACCACCCTCTTAAAGGTAGTCCGGTCTACACTACATCACTGATATCTATCTTCCTTCTTTCCTACCTCCTCCTTCCTTTCTTCTTTCCCTTTTTCCTTTCTTTCATTCCTTCCTTTCTTCATGCCTTCCAGCAAACATTCATTCCTTTCTTCATTCCTTTCATCATGCATTCCTCCCTGCCTGAATTCCTTCCTTATTCCCTTCCTTAATTCCTACCTCAATTTCTTTATTCCTTCATTCATTCCTTACTTACTTACTTCTACATGAAACAATTAGTGTTATGAGGTTTTAATAAACTTGTAAAAACTTGGTATGGCTGGCTGCCGGTGCTGCTATCACTGCAGCATAATGCACGGGAAAATGGACATTTTAGTGGGCCGTGGATATGTGTTTTAGCTGTCTATAATTATAATCAGTCTGGGAAATTACCATCACATGATGACAATAGCAATTCCAGCTAAGTCCTGGCCCTGACAGGATGATTGAATACGTGGGGTTGATGAGTAGGGTATCAGAAGAAAGTCTGATTTATGTGCTGCCATCCTCAACACACAGCAGCATGACAGTGGCTGGGATTTAATCTATCCCATATTCGCGAAATACCGCAAAATCATCAGCAGCTGATGACAGTTCCCGAATTTCTCTGGAGCCTTCGGGTTCTTTTCCTCATTATGTAATGGAGAGGTCTGCCAAAATTTATAGAGTAGTTGATACTGTGATACAACTTTCTGCCGAGTTTGGAAGTGATAGTAGCAACCAGTGACGGGCACAATTCAATTCATAAATTGAATTAATTCGAATTAATTCAAAATTTCAAAAGTCGATGAATTGAATTGAATTGAATTGACCATGTTGCAAAAAATGCAATGAATTGAATTGAATTGAATTTAGATAGGCTGTGAATTGAGGTTTTAATTCAATTCATTTTCAATTCAACTGGATCATATAAATATATGTTTCATTGGTCATCCCTCATGAAAAAAATCCAAAAGTGAGGAATTGATAATTAATAAGAGTCTGAACCTTTGAAGGATTATTGGTATTTTTCGGTTAAAAGTATCCAATGTCATTTTGAAAAATATTTTGGTTGATGAATATTGAAGCACTTCAAGGATACACCTTTTCGATTTTTATTTGAACACATAGCCACCATTTGTTTTTTTCACACCTTTTGGCGCAAATCAAAACATCGTAACTTACAGGCTAATGCTGGCCTTATTATCAAAGATACAGTATTTTAACTTCAGCCATTGTATTCAGCTACTTCTGAAGTATATATATAGGTTTTTCAATTATGTTTCAATCTCAATTTTAACCATAACTAGAGCTGTTTCCCTTTTATCCATTTTTTGGTTGAATTGACGCTTTTACGGAAATTGGAATATAACATTTAGTCTACATACTCACCCTGCCTTATCTTAATTCTAAAAAGTGTGATTTTAATTATAATACTACATGTATATGTTATAATTCTATCTAACGAAAAATGTTCTCAGCTGAATGAAACAACCATCTCTATACTTGCAATAAATTTATATTGTGTTTAATTTTTTCCTAAATCTGCCATGCCAAGCTTTGATATATATGTGTTTTAATGAATTCTTGGCATTAGAAAAATATATTGAAATAAAATAAACCCTACAGATAGCATCATCCTCACTTCTCAATATATATAGCTATATTATTTTTGTTTTAGCTAAATTATATACATCACATCTCCATTATAATAGTGTATTAATTATTTGAAATTTTGACTTGACTGTATACATCCACATTTATTTTAGCTATAATTATAGAAAAAAATTACCATACTCGATTTAGCATCTTGTTTGTTAATTGTTATTCAAGATTGAATTGACAGATAAAATTACTGATAGATAGATAGATAGATTGATAGATAGATTTTAAATAGATTTTGAATTGAACGATTGATTGATTGATCGACTTTAACTAATTGATTATTGATGGATTGACAGATTAGTTAATTGAGAGTTTGATAACTTTGATTGATAGACTTATTGATTATCTATTAGTCTATCACTCTATGATGAGTGACCAATATAATGTTGCATTTAACTCAATCCCGTATCTGGATCGTACAGTTTTATACTTTACAAAATTTATCACTTAGACAAGTTACACGACAATTGAATTGAATTGAATTGACTACTCCTATGAATTGAATTGAGCTCATTCCCAAAAGCAAGTGAATTGAATTGAATTGAATTTGCACTGATGCCCAATTGAATTGAATTGAATTGCACATAGCTGAATTGTGCCCATCACTGGTAGCAACAGTTATTTTTAAATAGTCAGTCAAACCTGATTTTGAGCACTTCCAAAGTCATGGCTGGGCCATGACACTTTAAGAGGGTCATGGGAGGGTTATGACAGTGCTAGGGTGAGTGTCATGTGGGGCTGAAGACATTGATTGTCATGAGCAGATGGCTGATAATGAACAATTCGGAAGGTATGATACATTTAAAGCTTTAAGAACACAGTTTGGACCTAAAAGGCTAAATTCAGTAGGACACAGGTGCAAAATATTATGACTGTCAGTTAAGCCATAGCTCAGGATGATAGCTAAGCAGACCCGTTACAAAGGAATATATAGGGAGGGAATTTTATATATGTATATAGATTTTATGTATATACATGACCTCAGACAGTTTCAAAGCTTTAAGCATGTCAAGCGCCAATGAGCAGTTTACTGGAATTGGCGCTTATTAATACAAATGCCTATTATTATTATTATTATTATTATATAAGCTTCACCACTGTTCATGGCGAGCATTCAATGCTTTCATTATAGTTTGTCACGTCAAGCAGAGGACAGACGTTTGGCCAGATATCTCAGCAACCAGAAGTCGTACAGCAGAAATACACCTACCTCACGTAGTATATTATCTTACCAGTACCAAGCGCATGGGATCTTTGTGACCTACCTTGTATAGCTTAGCTCATTTGTCATGTGAATTTTGGTGCCATTTTTGTCTGATATTTGACAATTTAAGGAAATGGCAGTCAAATTTCGCAAAATGTTGACATTTGTGATGCTGCCAATCTGACACACAATGGTTGGTGACGTCATAAAAGTGAACTGCAGTGCCACCCCAGACTTAGTTCTTGTCAAATTAATATTCCCAGAACTTCCTATGTCATTGTGTTGATTTTTATGGACTGTACAAACAATGCTAAATTTCTGTCCCAATGCTTGACGTGACAAACTGTAAGCAAAGGAGTCAATGAAGATCAAAGATGATCATCAATCACATAGCTATATCATGATCATCATGATTCATGGGACATGGCACAAAATTCATGATCATTTTCATCGACAGACACTTCATAAGTTCATTTGATCAGCCAGCAATCCACATGAAATGCCTATTCAGCTCTATTTACAGTAAGCATGAACTGCAGGATTTTCTTTGTAAATTCACACATACTTACGTGGGTAGCTACTATGTCATATTGTGATTGTGATGTTGTTCAGTAGCAAATTCTCATGATTGTGACAAATATTCCTGTTGGTTGTGGTCTGTTGGTTCAACAAATTGAATGTGCCAAGTAATCTGGTAATGGGCAGAAGAAGTTGGTTCATCTCAGGAAAATTCGGCTACCCGGGTACTTGAATGTTTTTGTTGGTCTTAGCCGCATTTTATTATAATCACAAAATACGATTGCTGTGCAGCATCGGTGTGCAGCCAAAACGGCGATAAACCAGAACGGCTATTCGTATATTAACCATAACGGCGATGATAAATTTCACTAGAAAACAAGAACGGCTATTCCACTATTTTTTTGTAGAAATAGCTTGCCTTGAAAACTTAGTAATTTTACTTTAACATTATACATTTTGTTATCCGGCATTGTTTCCGTTATCAAAAAGATCATTTAGTTACGTTTTTTGTTACTTTTTATCAAGTTTTACACATTTAGTTAGTTTTAGCTACATTATAACATGTCAGATTAGACAACAAAAATGTTCCGTTATTTTGCTATAAAGTAACAAACATCATGGATGTGAACTTTTTTGTTACTTTGTAACAAATATTAGACGTTTTTTTAGTTGAAAGATACTTTCTAAGTTGACTTTTTAACTAAAATTGTCATCGCCGTTTTGGACTTTGATCATCGCCGTTTAGGCATTGTTTGTAAATATACGAATAGCCGTTCTGGTTTATCGCCGTTTTGACTGGCAGTCTGCAGCATCATGTTGTTACTAGTTTTCTAAAGAATGCATGCAGCAACTACAAAGTGTACATCATGAATCGAATAAAAACAAAATATCTACTGAATTACCCTCTTTCGTGTCTTTGGAGCCGAATTGTCTAGTTACTGATAACCTGAAGAGGGCGCCTTTCTGGCCCCCTGTCGCATTTCCTCGGAAACGTATGTATTTTCTGCGAAGTGGGTGACACGACCAGCTGGCACAGTTTATTATTATATTGTTAGATAATTATAGATAATTAACCCTGGAAAGTGGGATATTGTGGCCCGAATATAAGAGGAAGCTACCCGAATCTATTGGAGCCGAAAATTGACGTCTTTTGAGAGAATGTGACCGATCAACTGCATGCAGCTTGCCAACTTGCCACTTGGATAAGTCAGCTTCGTATGACGAAGTGGTGACTGGTGACAACAGTTTGCTGTGCACTTCAGCCCCTGATGGGCCCTGAATAATCATACCTTGCCGATGGCTGTCAGAACATCTGTAAAGATGAAGCAACAAGTTCTGCTACTGTTTTTCACTGTGCTTGTTTGTAGTGTGCAGTTTGTGTCGTCAGACGATGAGAACAGCAAATCTACTGGTCAACAAGGGCGTCAAGGCCCTGCAAGTTCAGCTGCACCTGTGCAAGATCCGGCTAATGCAGTCAGCCCAAAGACTAGCACTGTTAGCAAGAGTGACTCTGAGACCACCCCACGCTCTGCTAAGCCAAAGTACACAGCTGACAATATCGATGCCAATGGCACACACTGTGCTAATTCTAGTAACTGTGACAAAAGTAGCTCATATTATGATAAAATCTCAGACCTGTATGAAAAGGGGACAATTAAGAGAGCCTTCTATGTTTTAATTGGAATAACTGGATTCGTTGTGATATACTTCATAATAAGGACTGTTAGGTGAGTATTCGTCGTAACAATTGCCAATTTAATTTCAAGATGATTCTCCGTTTCCATGTAATTCACCAGTGGAAAATATGATAAAGTTATTTCCATAATGTGGGTATGTTGATTATTATTGTGTATATTTATCAAAGAATAAATAATATCATCTGCAATGTCATCCGCGGCCAAACTCGGAAGGTAGTCGAAAATGCCAAATATCTAGGTATAACAATTACACACGAGTTGAGATAGAATGATCATATAGACAACATCACCAACAGAGCAAACAGATGCCTAGCTTTTTTAAGACGTAACTTCAGAATTTCCTCCAACAACATCAAAGGCCTAGCATATTATTCGCTAGTTCGTCCACACCTGGAATATGCCTCTGTAGTCTGGGACCCATATACTTCCAAAAATGTCAATAAAATTGAAGCAGTGCAGCGACGAGCGGCCAGATGGGTTCTTAACAAATATTGTTATTGCCCAAATACCGCCCCTGTGTCATGTATAATTGACACACTAAAATGGCCACTTTTAACAACTTGTCGCCAGCCCGGCAGACTTCAATTCTTCTATAAAATCAACATCATCCAAATTAATTTACCACCATATATAAAACCTCCTAGCCACCAACATCATACAAAATATAGGCAGGCTCATAATTACGCGATTCCGGATACCACTACTTGTTACCACAAAAATTCATTTTTTCCCCGAACAGTTCGAGACTGGAACCTACTTGCTCCGCAAGTAGCTTCAGCTCCAACAATTAATTCATTTAAATCTAAACTTTCAAAATTATAAAATTTAAATACATGGCCACATAACAGTATTACCCTATTTTTATTCAGTTCTTTGTTCTTATTTATATATTAGCAACTATCTATTCTTGTTTATCTACTTTCCTATCGTCTTTATCTAGCAGATCCTGACACTTAGGCGGAATATTCAACAAATTGAATGTGCCAAGTAATAGGCAGAAGCAGAAGAGGAAAAATGTTTTAAAAACTTTAAGTATCTTTAATAGCTTAACTCTGTAAGCTTGTTTGAAGTAATTCAGACATTTCATCAAAAGCAGATAGGAGTTTGATTTTATAAGGCTAAGCAATGTTTTAAATTATAGGCCTTTCACATTTTAAATTATAGGCCTTTCACACTGACGTAATCAGCACGAAATCAACCGCAGATTCTTGCATTTTTAGCCGAGAATCGGCTATTGTAAGGGGAAGGGGCATAGTGTCAAAAGGCGGATTTTCTCAGTGAATATCATTACAATATCAATGCATGAACATCAAAATCGCTTATTTACCAAGATACGACAATGTCAAATTTTGCTGCATTTCAATGCATTCAAGCAGGCTTGACAGGTTAGGCACCATCAGAATGACAGGCCTGGTTCTCAGCACATATGCTATTGTTTCCAGTTAATTATCTCTGCACATCGTTTTTCTCTGTCACAAGATTTTTAAAACTGAATAACGAAGGATTTATTAATCATGGTAATTATTATCAATTTTTTGTGGACTGCATCGCCGTCATGACGGCCTATACCCTGGATGCAACCCATGTGTACATGAGTTTGTGGCCACCTACTCTTTGTCACGTAAAGCAGAGGACACACATTTGGCTGGATATCTCAGCCTGTAGGCCTTGCACAGGCAAAATTCAAACACTCACATCAATGGTACCTCATTTGGAATAACCGTGGTACATTTCTAGGGATGGACATCGTTTCACGATATATCGGTTAAACCGTATCGATCATTCGATACGATAATCGAAATCGAATGATTAGCAATATCTTATCGAACCGATACTGCCTCAACTGCGTGATTTTTCTTGAAAAATGCATTAATTTGCACAGTTTAGGTTTCAAATGTCACCAAATGTTGAGAAACACATGAGATTGTTGCCACTTCAGATTCCTGTCTCACGCAAGATCTCAATTTGAGAGGCAAAATGTGAGTTTCGCTGCCTAAATTTTAAGTAAAATTAGATTATGGCACAATTTGTGTATCGCGATACGTATCGAAAACCGAAAATGAGTATCGACGATATGTATCGAATCGAACTTAGCAAACGATGTCCACCCCTATACATTTCCAGATTGATTTGACAAGGTTTTTTAAACTCCTATTGCGAAAGCATTGCTGCCGGTTTGTTTACGTCTCCGATGAATTCTTGACGCAACAATATAACAAAATTGTACGAGGCTGTGACGTCACCAGAGATGACGTCACGACTGATTGCAGTGTCCCTAGTGTCAAAAAAGAGTCTCCTGCCTAAATGTTACAAACTGTAGTGGTGCTTCAGGAAACACAAGCTATAGTGCAATCAATCGATGCCTGATAGAATTAACAAGGGGTTTTCTCTTTTTTCAGAACAAAGTATGAATTTGTTAAGTGCAATTAACAATTTATCCAATAGAGTAACTCTGTTGACACCTCTCCATTGACACATTAATCACTTGGACAGTCAATGATGTTGACATGTTCAATTAAGATGTGAATCTTAACAATTAAAATTCTATTATTAAGCAATTATTTTGGATAAAACAAAAGATACTATAAATGTGAAATACAATAAGTAATGGCCTATGCCACTGGGCCTATGCCACTGGGCCTATGCCACTGGGCCTATGCCACTGGGCCTATGCCACTGGGCCTATGCCACTGGGCCTATGCCACTGGGCCTATGCCACTGGGCCTATGCCACTGGGCCTATGCCAAAAGTATTTTTAAATTTAATTTGTTGAGAAAGCTAAATTTAGACTTTATAATGTTTAGATATTTTACAATGCTGGCATTGTGTTATGAGGAAGTATTTTAAAATTTTCATTCCATACTCGAATCTGATTACACTGCGAGACACATATGATAGATGACTGATTGGTTTGAGATAAAATACTTTTTTGGTGAGAGAGAGACTCTAATTTCAGTAGTATTGTATTGTTTGGGAGTATAAGGGACAGCATTGAATATAAACATTTTGCAGGTGAGACAAAATATATTGGCTGGAGATGTAACTAGTCTTTCTTGCCTGACACTTTGGAGAACACTGATTGCTTTTCGATTCCATTACAAATCAAAATGGTGAACACAATGACGAAAGCATACTCTGTCAGAATAACTGTCAGATTCAAGCCCAGTTCCCGACATTGCAAAAAATGTGCAATTACTATAATTTATAATTATTTATAAAATTTATCACATGTGTCACTGTCATTGATGTTCAGCATTATTTAGCAATTTTCGGAAAGAACTGACACTTTCTCCACACTCTGAATTTCTAATCTGCCCTGCCTTTCTGTCATATTTTTACTTGAGCAATCATTATACCTCGCAGAGATTTTACATCTTCCCATTAATTAAATGAAATTCGATTCTGTTCCAAGACATGTAATATTAATATTAAAATAATAATTTGCTTGTATAGTGCCAATTCTGGAGAACTGCTCATTAGTGCTTACTGCAAGATTATTTGTAGAAGGTCTGGAACAAGTGAGTTTTCAAGTGTTTCTTGAAGCTCGCTAAAGTTGTCGCTGACATGACACATTCTGACAAGCTGTTCCAGAGTTTGGCTGCAGCATAGGAGAAAGCTCTCTCTCTTGTAACTTTTTTTTGTGCCGCATTGAAATTGAATTGGTTGGCACAGCCATCCCAATCAGCTTCTCGACACACCAAGGATTCTCGGCTTTGAATCCATGGATTCTTGTTAAATCTGCAGGCCAGTACGCAAATGAACTGGAATTGAGCTGCTAGTCACTGGTTGGTGATCTCTGGTGTATTGACCACGTTCCGGATGTCTTACAAGCTCATACAATATCGTACAGACCTAGTACTGTGTCTTCCACAGCTCCTGTAATCTCGTACCATTGTGTACATTTCGTGTTGATTATGCAGGGATATTGTGTAACCTCGTATGAATTAACCGCCAGCATCCGCAGGAAAAAATTAAACATGTTTAATTTAAAAGGTCTGTCGTACAATTGCTGATGATTGTTGATTGTTGCTGATTCCTTACCTACAATTTCGTATGCCTTCTCGGAGGGTGGCTGGTTGAATAATTGGCTCATTCGAGCATGTACGAAGTTGGTGTGAAAGGGGTATAAGTGCTTGAGGTTTCTGTTCATACACACTTCATCTTAAACACGTCAAGAACAGAATATCGTTTTGAAATGCATGTGAACTTCAATACCCAAAATAACTAGAACTCATTTCACTAGCAAAATGCTAAAATGTGCCGCAGAAGTTTATATTTGGCCTAAGAGGTTCATAATTGTTGCTGCAACATTTATATTGCTAGCTACTATGTTTTTGTCCCGTCAGCCAAATGGTGGCGTATCATGTTATGACACTATGTTGTGATGATTGTTGTGTCACTGGTATGTCGTCGTCTCACCTCAGGGCTATGTGTGCAGTCAACCAGAACAGCCTGACTGGTGCTAATTAGCAGAGTAGCATGACTATTGTTGGCGCAAGGGTGGGGGCACCCCCTGGGGATACCCCAAGGCTGGGGGCACCGGGGCACCCTGGGGGATACCCCAAGTTTGGGGGCACCCCGGGGGATATCCCAAGGTTGGGGGCACCCCTTGGGATAACCCAAGGTTGGGGTCACCCCTTTGGGATACCCCAAGGTTGGGGGCACCCCCGGGGGAAACCCCTAGGTTGGTGGCACCCCCAGGGGATACCTCAAGGTTGGGGCCCTCCTTTGGATACCCCAAGGTTGGGGGCGCCCCCGGGGATACCCCAGAGGTCTGGGGTATCCCACGGGATACCCCAAGGTTTGGGGCACCCCCAGGGGATACCCCAAGTTAAGGGCCACTCCGGGGGATACCCCAAGGTTGGGGGAACCCCTTTGGATACCCCAAGGTTTGGGGGCACCCCCAGGTTTGGGCACCCCCTGGGGATACCCCAAGGTTGGGGCACCCCAAGGGGATTCTCCAAGGTTGGGGCACCCCCAGGGGATACCATAGGGTTGGGGGCACCCCTTTGGGTTACCCCAAGGTTGGGGGCAACCCAGGGGGAAACCCCAAGGTAGGGGGCACCCCCAGAGGATACCCCAAGGTTGGGGGCACCCCCTTGGGATACTCCAAGGTTGGGGGCATCCCTGGGGGATACCCAAGGGTTGTTGGAAGTGTTGGGGCCCCTAGGCCAGCCCTATGTTTTTCCCCATAGGAATTCAGCCACTGCTCGAGTAAAAGCAGCAACATTTCGTCCCGGTGGGACTGATTACGATACATTGGGTGATCCTATATCCTATGCTGCCTCTAGTTGCATTTGGCTAATGGTTTTCCACCACGATCTTGTTAATAATACTCTCTTTTTAGGACTGCCAGCAGGCCTTATGTGACGAGTCAGTTGTGACTCTGTGCACAGGATCCTGTTAAATCTATGCATTGTATTAATCTGATTTTTTGCAGTATCTTTACTTGTGGTCCATTGAAAGCTTTTTTCGATTTTGGCTGGTCTCTGTGACATTTTGGTGATTTTATTGGGAAAAAACTAGAAAGTACAAAAAATTTTCCGAATGGTACCTGAGGAAAAATACCTCTATATGCCTAATTCGAGCATGCTGATTCCAAATCTGAAATCAGAATTTCTCCAGAACGTCTAAATTTTGAGTTATGGCCATGTCAATATTGGCAAAATGCAGATATAATTCCAAATACCACACTCTAATGCAACTACTCAATATACTTCTACCATGCTTTTCTAGCTGTTGTGATAACAGTGCCCATCATATGGAGCGAGTGTTTACAGATTTATTAAAGGAAAGAAAGGAAAGAAACAAGGAAAGAAAGAAAAGAAACAAGGAAGGACAAGAAACGAAGAAGAAGAATTGAAGGAGAAGAAACTAAGGAAGGAGAAGAAAGGAAGGAAGGAGAAGAAAGGAAGGAAGGAGAAGAAAGGAAGGAAGGGGAAGAAGCGGAAGAAAGGAAAGAAGGACAAGGCAGGGAAGAAAGAAGGAGAAGACAGGAAGAAAGGAAAAGGAAGGAAGGGAGGAGGAAAAGAAGAAGGAAGGAAGGAAGGAAAGAAGGAAGGCAGAACAAAAGATACACAGACATAGGACAGAAGATATATGACACAACATAGATATTCTGACTCGATACATAGATAGACAGATAGATTGATAGATCAAGGGACACATGTATACAAACATAGATAGGTGACTATAGATAGGCCTAGGGCTATATTATGGCAGACTGGCAGTCCTACGTATGCACTCTCTGAGTGTTCGTTCTTGTTTTTATTAAACTGGGTGGGTTCCCCCAGTGTAATAGAGAGAGAGAATTTGTCAAAATGCTTTTCTGTACAATGTTGTGGAGGCAAATTGAGAGCTTTAAGAGGCTTACAAACTGATTGGTGACCTTAGTATACTTAGTTTCTAAAATGCATTTGATAATTTGGTGGTGTTTGTGCTGGGGCTATTGAGAATTTAGCAAAATTCCACAACATGTCTTTTTCCTCATTTAGACTATTTTGGCAGCAAATTGTCACATTTTAAAGTGTCCGTTCAAGTTGTAACCAAGGCCCTACCAAGTCGTAATCATGGAGGGACCATAGGGGTTTCTGAACCAATTATTTATTTAATATCTATATATATTTATTATATAGGCCTAAACTATATTTAAAAAAAGTTGTGTAAAAACTCCTGTTGGCCCTACAAAGTCGTAAAGAAACACAAAGTGTATTGATTGCAATCAAGGATGAATGAAGTCTGGTGTCAAACTGGATTGCAATAAGAATCTTCTAAGGTTTTGTGCCAGTTTCATACAAAAGCAATTAACTTTGATGAAAGCTTAATTATGATTCACACATCTACTTGGGCTATCAAGCAATGCACCATCTGCCGTGATTAGGAGTCAAAGATTGACTGGTGATTACGAGTTGGTATTCCCTTGTTACGAGTTAGTTTTCCCTGGTTACCAGTTGGTCTTCCCTGGTTACTAGTTGGCAATGAGTACTGATTACGAGCTGGTATACAAGTTTTATTTTTTGGTTACTACTTAGTCATGGACAGTTGATTACAAGATCTCTTGGTTACGACTTGGTTGGGAAAAATGAAAAATGGTTACGACTTGGTTTGGTTACGACTTGGCATGGTTACTAGTTGACTAGTATTCTTAATTTTTTGTCACTTCTTACAATCAGGGGTATGGAAATAATTATTTCCAATGTTGATACACATGTTAATTTAAATCCCTGAAATATGTCATTGGAGGTTGTTATAAAATACATCAAATTACAAATTATTCTGAACTATGAAAACTTGTGTAATATCCCATTATGCTATATATGTCTGAATACCTAGTTAATACCATGTTACAAAGGAATTTCGGTCTCTAAGCTGCTTCTTAAAGTGCAAATTGCGCATTGCAAATTCTACAAGGATATAAAAAATAAGTTCAGAATCTGACTGTTGACATGTGATTCTCATCAAATTTTATGAAATATTCTCAATATTCTCAGATTCTTTGGACTTGCATGCTCCTCCAAATGTGCAATTACCTTTTCTGAAATATTGCTCTTATCCTAATGTCCTCATACTTTTGTTCTCATCATATTATATAATATATAATATATATATTTGGTTCTTCACCCAATATGCACTCATTGTACCATTGTTGCTTTGATTTTCTGTACGCTATTGTTTATTTTATTTCTTTAATGGATCTCTCTGAGATGATGATATGATCTTTTAATTTTTTTTAGGGGGGCATCTCGCCAGCGATAAGTACTTGTCTTAGAGATGTCCTCCCTCTTTACTGTAATATAACGTTTCAGAAAGAAATAAAATATCTTGAGTCTTGAGTCTATAGACACGACTGAAATTTTAAAGCTATTTTGGAAGTTATTTAAGGTATTTTAATTATTTACCAAACGAGTCACTGACTAAACTACTAGCTCCACTTTTATGGCACTTCCTGTTCAGGCAGTCACTGTAGACAGGAGCACCACACAGAATGAGCTGTCCTTATGCTAAGTGAGCTTCGCTCATATTAGTGATGAGGTTGGCCATCATTTTGGCTTTCTAAAAAGTGGTCTGCTGTTTCTGTAGGCCTAGTGGTTATTGTGTATCCGTAGTATTTGGGAGTAGTTGGAGAAGGTGCTATCGAATGGACCCTTTACTTCATTTTTCTATTTGGCGCAAAAATTTAAATACCTCCCTACTGTAAATGATAATTGAGAATTAAAGCAATTACCAAGCTCAGGCAACATTGCCACTACCCACATGTAATGCCTAATTGGACAAACAGAAAATGCCACTACTCACCCACGTGCTTACTTGCCTAATTTAGGCAAAAAATTGAAGGCCAGGACTACGATTCAAATAGAATGTGCGAGTGCTCGCACATTCTAATAATTATGTTACTGCCTTCCAGGTCCAGACGAAGGAGGAGTAAATCGAAGAAGTACGGAGTTATTTCAATGCCAGGGAATGATGACCTGGAGATGGCGCCACTTGATGCAGATGATGAGGAGGATGACGTGACTGTTTTTGAAGTCAACGGACACAAATGATAAATTATAGGTGAGATCTTCATGAATACAAAATAATGCACTTCAGAGCAGCTTTGTAGATTGTTACTTGGAAAGGCGCTATCACCGCTATGGCAATAAGTACTGGAATTTCATTTTAAAGCCTCCTTACCAGAATTATAAATGACTAATTGAGAGAAAGGTAGCATGAAAATATTTCTCTATTTCGTTCATCCCCGCAGACTTGTGGTAATAAATTACCACGATAATTAATTTGCAAAATTCCGCTTTTGTCTGTCCAACCTGAGATTCCGCTTTTTAGTGCAAAATTTTTGCGCCAAGCGGTCATGTGACACACCGTAGTGCGCATAATCCTCTGCCTTCTTGGTCATTCTTTTTACTCGAAGTCAAGCAGGTGTAGGGAGGAGGGTGGGAGTGAATTGCTACCACAACTCTCTGGGTCTTCACTCACAGAGATTAATCCTGACCCTGCGAGGGGGAAGATTCTAACTCTATTTTGTTCATCCCCACAGACTTAATAATTAATTGGCAAGATTCCCAAAGTGGAGCAGGGATCCGCTGTCTGTGAGGTAGACCCTGGAGCCAGTCAAGTCATGCTTGGATGAGTGATGACTGACTTGATGCAAACAACCTGGTGCAGTTCGGGCAGAGTTATTCTATTTTCACAATATTGGTACCATTGGAATCGTCTTTTCAAGACAAATCCAACAGTACCAAATATGTTGGGGTAAAAAAATCTACGCCGGCTGCCTTAACTTCCTCACTGACGGCTTGGATTGTCAATGACTTGACTTGTCTTTGCATTGACTTACGGTGTGTCACATGACCGCTTGGTGTGAAAATTTCGCGCTAAAAAGCAGAATCTCAGCTTGGACCAACAGAAGCGGACTTTTGCCAATTAATTATCGTGGTAATTAATTACCACAAGTCTGTGGGTCTTCACTGACAGAGATTAATCTTGACCCTGCAAGGGAGAGGATTCTAAAATCACAATCAACCCTCTTGAGTGCCCAGAACAGGGCTTAGAGGGCTGCACTTACCATATCTATCTATTTGTCTATCTATCTATCTATCTATGTATCTATCTGTTTATCTGTGATAGATAATAATTATATTAACTTTAAATGATGATAACATCATAATGATACATTGTCATTTGTCAATAATGTTATTTCAATATTCAAAATTCCAAAATTTCTTATTTGGCTTCAGGAAATATTCAGTACTGCTTCATAGCATATTGCTTCAGTTCATCTCGGGGTGCAAACCTTTTATGGGTTGGCTTTACACCATTTGCCTATTTAATATTGAATGTTTACTCTTTCAGATGTGGCAAGTCATTGTGCTGTGTTGAGAAGATGATGCAAGTGTGAATGGTATGCTACGAGAGAGATGTTACTGTGGAGTGTGGACAGTGAATGTACCGATGCAAAATACAAGTGGTGCTAGCTGCATCTTTCACAAAAAGTGACTTTTGGACGAATTATAAACTCAGGGGCGCCTGAGTCAAGATAGGATCGGGGGGGGGGGGAGGGGCAAGATCAGTTCCAGGGGGCGCCTGGGCGAGGCCCGAAGGGCTGATGCATATACGGCAGGGGAGCGCTTTAGGCCCCCCGGAAGCCAGCGGTTTTTACAATGCTGAAGATTAATTCTGAGCAGTTTTGAGGGTTGTTGGTCACACATGGAAGGTCTGATAAAAAAAAGGCTATACTAAAATTGTTGGTTTTCATGATTTTTCTGAAAGTTAAAAAAATTATATATATATATATATATATATATGTCATTTTCTCACAGGGCTGAGTGAGCTTCCCAGTAAATTCCCAAGCTATAATTTTTCCAATATATCTGGGTTTTAGTAGGGAGCTTTCGGTGGGAAGTTGTAACAAAAATGTGCTTGACTGGACACCTGAAAGCCACAGCCAAGTAACATTTGGCCACATGTAGCCCTAAAAGATTTATTTCTTGGCCATGTGTAGCCCTACACAATGTGGGTTACTCACAAATCACTACCCAGGGTGACATTCACGATTGTGTACGCAGTGGGTATAATTTTAAAGGCACAAACTACATTTACTAAATTAGGGTACCGTGAAAAATGTTTAGGTCTGGGAGGATAGTTAAAAAACGAAATTGTGTTATGAGCATCTTAAAAACTAGAGGAGAAGCCCAAAACTTCAGGACAAGCCACCAATGTATGATTATGCGTCTCAAACATTCTGCATGTAAAGTAGCCCATAAAATGATAGGCATTGAAGCTGGGAATTGATAGAAATAGTCATTCAAGAGCTTCATGTCAGAGTTGTGATAACTGAGAAAGGGAGAACTAAGACTTTAATGTCGTTTTTCAAGTGGAGCATTCAACCAGCAGCAAAATTCAGACTTGTAGGGTGCCAGCACCACGAGTAGACCGCCATTCAAAATTTGTGGGGCCTTGCCTACTATTGTCTGTTATCTATTGTCTATTTTCATTTTCTGTTTTGGTAAGCAGGCACCCGCCCTATTGACATCTAGGCACCAATTGCTTTTTGCAAAGGTCTAAATATATTTTTTAACGAGTTTTCGGTACGAAAACTCGTTATACTAGTCACTTATGTCGAGAGAGTGATAGACTCGTTTTATTGACTCACCTCTATGGTGCGAAATAATGACTTGTTATAATGTAGCAAGTTGCTTAAATTGGTAATTGTGTGCGCAACAACGTGTTTGTGTTGTCCTTGAGCTATTTAGCATTATATCAAAAGAAATTGTCTATTGACAGTGCAGACATCACAAAAACGTCTGTTTTAGTAGACATTGACGAAATTTCAAGTGTGTCAAACCAACAATACTCACCACTGGGGCTTTATATCAAATATTCCAGAAAAACGTATGAGCTACGCCTATCTTATGATCTATCCCAATCCTATTCCTCCTCAGACAATAACACAGAAAGGCTGTAGCCCTGATTACATATTTGTAGTTTAGTACAATTCGTGCCTTGTCTGTTTATGATCACAGCAAAACAGGAAACAGAAATATTGAATGAATTACTTACTGCCCTCTGATTGGCCGAAACAGCTGAGATTTTCCCCCGATTGATTCAGACTCTTCTCTCTGGGTTAGAATAATGGTTTTAGGCTTTTAAGAATCTAGATTTTTTTTTTGCTATATTCCCAGTTAGTTTAATTTAATATCTTTTTTCATTGCCAAGAATTCGTTGAAAACGCGTATAGACGATCGACACGGCAGATTAATACAAAATAAAAAATTATTAAAAATCAAGAAATGGGTTTTTCGTTCTTCTAACAGCATTTTCGGAATCGGGATTTTTGCTGTCTCTGTCAGTCTTTGTTTTATTTAAATATCTTTTTTCATTGCCGAGAATTCGTTTAAAACACAAATGTATAATTTACAAGTTGCAACTCTTACAAGTAGGCCTAATTGTCAATCTGTTAATGACAGACTCAACAAATTTAGAAACTCCAAACTATATATTCTAGTTAATTACGAATCTGTAATATAAATATAAATGTTAAAAAAAATTGTTAAAAGACACGTTTTCCATGAAAAAAAGGCTTTATTAGACGAAAGATAGCTAAAATAGTGAAAGCCAGACAGGAATTGTCTGACCAGGGAGATAACATCTCCCTGGTTTGACTGTCTTTGTCTGGAAATTTGACCTGTGCCTCTTTTTGAGACAGATAAACCTCATTCTGGAAGTCTTGTATGTTGGTCATGCGTCATGAACTGGTCTGCTAAAATGGTGGATTTGTCGCACGAAATTTCAAAACAAAATATTCAATAGAACTTTTCTACCACTTCTTTCTAAGTTATTTCAACATATTTGACATCAGAAGAAAGGGAATATTCTGTAGTTTACTGAACTGTTATCCTTTTGAAAATCACTTAAACCAATAAAACGCTATTGCCCAGAACGTTGAAGCATGTCAGTCAGAATCAGGGGTGGATCTGGAGTCGGTGTAGCAATATTGTGAAAAGAAGAAATCAGCCTCTCTGCACTGTCCCAATCATGGTTTATTTCTTCAGATAGTTACTTTAGTTCATGTGCTATCCTTTAGATGTCTTACTTGGGGTTTTTGAGTGCTTGTTAGGAAAGCTAAGCAAATGTCATTCTCAACCTCAGCAGTAATCTACAGAAGCACATTGCATAATGATGTAGTTTGTGATCGCTAATGTTTTCAATGTACCCTTAAAAAGCAAAAACCAAGCTTGATGTCATTCAGATTAGTTGCTAAATTGGGGTATCCTTGTATTAGAGCCTGTGCTAGGCAAGGAAAAGATCCCTTACATGGGGTAAACAACTGAACATGCAGCATGTTGTGGACTCCTGCCCTCTCTCTCATTTCATCAATGTAAACTTGTGAGTAGCTATAACAGGCCATACGAGGCTGTGCTTACCATATCTATCGATATATTCATCTATCTATTCATCATTCTGATGCTAATTCCCAATCACTTTGATCCATAGACCAGAAATCTTCCTGTGTTGTAATTTTGTTACATTTAAGATGAGCTGGCCCATAAAAGGACAACAAATGTCCAGAACATGCCTAGTTAAAGGGATATAACTTTTCTTAATTATTTGGTGAATTTCACTTGGAAACACAAGTAGAAGGTGGGATTTTAGAGGAATTTTAAAAGAAAAAATGTCAGTTTTTGCTGTCAAGATTTCATATCGCTCAATGGGATCTATGTAAGAAGTGTCAACATATATCATTAGAGGAACTAGTCAGAATCATTTCAATGAGTGGGGGAGGTACAAAAGTGTCCATATCTCGATAAGTATACAAGATAATTATCTGGACGCGTCCAGATACTGTTGCACAACGCGCTACTTCCTGTCTTTTCCCGTGTGTTTCAGTTTCCTGTTGGCTCAACATTACACATAGTGATGTGCACAGTAAACTCATCAAACTTACTTTATGTTGCACACACGTGATCCCAATGGATCAAACTGATGTAGCAAACAGATATGGGTCATTCTCAAATTTCGGGACAATTTGCGTCACTCCAGCTCCCTGACATTAATATGAATGCGATAAATATCTGAAGCGTCACTCTGCATCTGTTATTCATATTTCTACTTAGAACCACTGCATTTGGAGCAAAAAGTCATTCATAAGACTTTTTTTAATGCATTATGTCAAGAAATCCGTGCAAAATCAATGGTTTTTCCCTGTCACTGGACCTGACATGACAAAATCAAGTGTTCATTTTCCTCCTAATACACCATTATTTTCAAAGATTCTTTGCACGATTCATGGGAAAATAGACTTGAATTTATATTTAGTTCATATCCAATTTTTTGTGTGTATACTTTCATTGATTAAATTGATACAATTGTCGTGTCACTAATTTATGTCAATTTTTTTGTCCCCTCCGTTACTTGCCATAGCTCTGTTCGTTATTGTTTTTTATGAGCTTTTTTCACTGAATATCATCAGACGCATGTGCGCCATAGTACCACTGCCTTGCAGACTTCATAAAACATGTATTCAATAAATTATGACATAATGTTCATAAAAAATGTTTTTGGTCCCACTAAAATGTCCCCTCCGTTTCCTTCATTTCCAAGCTTACCAATGATAATTTTACAGAGCGATTTCATGTATATGTTGCTGAGGGTGGCAGGTTTTAATATTCTGCAATTATTTTGTCTAATCTCCAAAATAAAAAGCTGTAATGAGCGAAAAGCAAAAAATTGTTCCCCTCCGTTACCGTCCACTCCGTTACCAGATCATGAGCAAGAAATCGACATTTGGACCAAAAAATCTACTGATACGAGATGAAGTACTTCTGAAAATAATAGTTACATCAATCTTTTATCATTTTTCCTTTTGTTGCTGTTCCTACAGTTGGTGTTTTACATCAAAATTCCCCTCCGTTACCACATTGTCCCCTCCGTTACAGGACAATTTTCCTATACCCGTTGTCCCGAAATTTGAGAATGGCCCATATTGGATAGATCTACAGATATCGCCTGGTGAATTGGTCTTTAACACAGAGAATAGCTGGAAATCTGTGTTGCAATCATGGAATATTGACTGGATTCTAAATAGGACAATGTACTAGAATTATAACTGATATACTGTCTCTATAGCACACCAGGGAGGGGGGACCAGTCTGCCAGAACTGGAGATGCTTCAGCGCACGCCCATCGTCACCACATGGTAGCCACCTAGCATGCAAAATACGCACTAGTGCTATTGGTTGAGAGAGTCATATAGATTTGCAGGTGTTCAACAACTAGATCATTAGATTGAAACTATCATGCATGCAGGTCTATAGTATGGCTTGTCTGGAATGAATTCTGAGCTATGAGAAATGCACATAATTATATATAGTAAAAACAAAATCTCTCAACAGTTTGATGTCTCACGCTGAGTTTAACTTATAGATCACAGGCCTCACAAGCATTCTGCAGAAACCCCCATTTCCAATGCCTGCATTTAGACCCCGAAGTCGACTACATAAAGTCGACTAGTGAAGTCATAGTTAGCTTTCCAAGCAGCAAGTCAGTGTTATGTTAGTTAAATCAGAGTTGAGACAGCTAAAGTCAAGTCATTGTTGCATAACTTTGTCAATTTTTACCTCACAGAAATGGTTTTGGTACCATTTTCAATGGCATAAAGAGCACAACATGTGTATCACACTCCTTTAGGACATTTGGAAAATCTATGCAACATAAAAACTCCCTAAATTTCTGACACATTTGTATCCTGCACAGTTTTTTCCGAGAGCAAAAATTCAGAAATTTCTGAAGTTTAATATAATGTACTGTTGATAATTTTTAAAGGAAGGACCCTAAGAATTTGCATTAGTCAGCTGAAGTTAGTTGAAGTCAAGTGAAGTCAGAGTTTGACAACTTAGCTGACTAGTCAGTTGGAGTTCTTGCCAAGCAAGTCAGAGTTTTAACTCTGACTGACATCGGGGGCTACCTGCATTTATAACTATTACTCTCTCTTTAGGCCAATTGGGCATTATGCCCTGATAACTTCTGACTACGGCTATTATAATTCAACCTACCAGACTACCACACCAATAGTATGTTACAATGTTCTGGTCAATTATCAGCGTCCAGATATGCAAATTGCAATTTGCCTTCTAGTTAAGTTCTGTTTGAAACACTGTCTTTTGCTATGCTTCTGTGAAGATATATCAGAAAATAGAAAAAATAGACATTTTTGACCTGCGACGCAAAATGGACCAGTTCATGACGCATGACCTGATTACAATGAAGATCTCACTTATAAATTGAGGATTAAGAACTATCACATTAATCCAAGGCCAAGAGCATGTCTCATTCACTCATTGTGTCTCATAATGATTATATCATGGTATGTTTTAGTTTCATCTACTCTGAAAAAAAAGTCTGTGTAAAACAAACAACACAAACAAACGTTGCACAAAATATATTGTCTCAATAAGCAACTAGCATTTACCCTTGATAGAGGATATATGTAACAGAAATGGCTATATATAGATCAGGCAGGTATGTGCCTATGCCCAGAATTGAAGTGTTGTCTTATATGTGAACACCTGAGACACAGAGACAGAAGAATAAATAGGTTCAATTATTGAATATCTATCTATCTATAGCTATAGATCTATCTATCTGTAGATCTATCTATCTATAGATATCTGTCCATCTATCTATCTATCATTCTATTTCTATAGACTTAGACAAAAACCATAGATTGTCACTGAAACGTAAAAAAAAGCACTTCAACTGACACATGAACAGCAATTGGCCTTTTGTTTAGTGCATAAATTCAGTGCGTACAACCATATTTTTACCCACATTTAAGTGAATGAGCCAGATCTAACGATTGAAGGGACTCTAATTGTAGATTTTTATTATCTTTTTGAAAATATTGGATCTTTTGCACTCAAGTTAACCCAGTGACCTCTCTGGGCTTGATTGCTCATTACGCATGGTTACGTAACAGCCAGGCTCACCCACGCACCTGTGTTCTTTGATGTCCAGTGTGGAATGTGCTGAGTCAGCATGATAAGCAATTCTGATGTTTACTAAAGTCTAAATGTAAACAAAAGTTGCAAATTCTTAATTGACTGATTTTTTGATGAAAAAAAAATCAATACCGGGGTAACCTAACTTTGCTTTGAGTTAATTTAGTCACAATTTTAAGTTGTTGACTTTAGCTAAGGTTTACTAAGCTTATGAATTGTTAACTTATTGGCCCAACACTGTCTATTAATAAGGCCCTATGCAGCGTTGGTGTTTCATTCAGCATGGTAATTCTTTTCTGTTGGAAAAATTTAGCCCTATTAATAATTAATACATAAATATTTTTCAAGTAAAAAAAAGGCATAAAAAATAATGAGGTATGATTGGTCAAGATCCAAGATCTATACTATAGTGATCAATGATCAAGACGGTTGTTCCATAGGGACAGCTGCGTCCCTGCATGGGGATGCCACTGAAACATGCCGAAGTAGCCTGGTAATGAAGTCCTGGGTATTCCATTCCGATATATTAGTGTGTATGTAAGAACGCAAGAAAAATAGGCCTACGTATCTGGACAGCTGAAGTCTTGTAGTCATTGCTCCTCGCTTGGTTATCTAACCAGACTCTGACATGTGATTTTCTGGGGGGTATCTTCACCACTTAACCCCGTGATTTTCTGGGAGTTATCTTCACCACTTAACCATGTGATTTCCTGGAGTAACCTTCAGGTACAAAGCTGCAAATGCATGTGAACAATAAAATGTGATAACACTCAGTTATATAATGAAGATAGCAGCGTGATAACCTGGTGACATTCATCACATGGTTATCCCATGAAAATGTTGGAGTTTTTTCACGTGAAGGAAAAACATGTGATACCTCTCAGTTAAGTCATGAAGATAGTCAAGTGATAATCTGGTGAAGTTCATCATGTGGTTATCCTGTGAAAATTTTGAACGCAGGCTTGTCATGAAGACAGCCACGCGATAATCTGTTGACATTCATCACGTGGTTATCCCATGAAAATGTTGGGGAGTTTTTTCACGTGAAGAAAAACACGTGATAACTCTCAGTTATGTTGTAAAGATAGTCAAGTGATAATCTGGTGAAGTTCATCATGTGGTTATCCTGTGAAAATGTTGTAGTTTTTTTCACGTAAAGTAAAGTGAAATACTGAACGCAGGCTTGTCATGAAGATGCTCAAGTGATAATCTGGTGACCTTAATCACATGGTTTTCCCGTGAAAATGTGTGAGTTTTTCTCACACAAACAAAAACACTGTGATAACTCTCGGTTATGTCTTTTTCACCAGTTTTCCCCCATGTTTATCACATGAACTTCACATGCATTTGTCAGCTGGGGTGGCACCTGGGGGGGCACAGGTCCAATATGGGTTGGACACATGCCTCCCCCCCCATAGGGACGCCACTGCTGTTACTGCATAGAATGATATAGATTTAATTGGTTTTGTAGATTGGAGAGAGCACCTTCATCTATGATGTGTGCAACCATCTTCAAATAAGTTTGATTATACAATCACAAGGCATCCAGATAACCCTGTGGGGGGGGGGAATACACCTATACAGGCCATTTTTCAGCTTCTAATGACCCTTTTTCACACACCTGATAGCACTTCCGAGTCATAATTAGGCCAAAAATTTGTCTGGGCCGCTGGTTTCCGGGCCTGCCACTGGGCAGAAATGTGATCGGGGCTCCAAACACCCTTTGTCGCGGCAGCTAAATCTATTATCATATGATCCTACAACCACCAGCGACCATCAAAAATATTCAAAACTGCTCAAAATTACCGACACCTCAAGTAACAAACAAGAATCCGCGGATTTCAAAACGAGTTTTCCCTCAGTGAAATTTCTCATTTTATTCTATTCACACTATTTGACAACTGAATTATGTGACCCCTCAGACGCCCCTGACCCTGTATAAACTTACTAATTAATAATAGTTCTCAAGAAGTTCATAACATTTTCAGTGTCGCTTTAGTGTGAATTTATATTGATTCGGCATGTAATAAAATAATTTGAATTTGAATAATCATTGTTAAAATGTTGAATTTATGCATTCCCCAAGGTCGTGACGCCTTGTATCGGCTGAAGTATATTATATTTGAAATGTTTCTGTCTTTCACTTAGGAAGACTTCATTACTTGTTATACTTGAAAATATGCGGAGCATTTCATTACTCGGCTGCCAATAGACACCAGGTGGCAGTGCTTTGAAGATTTAATAATCTTAATTTCGGTTATCCAGGCAAGCCAGGCTTGCACACCAACAGTAAAACGTTGTTTGGTCTGTGGTTGAAATGTTAAAAAACAAATAGCCTTATTAATTAACCTGACATCAAATGCTTTGTTTGCTCTATTGCTCTGCAGCCCTGTGCATGCTATTATCTGTGGTTTAGTTGGTATGATATCTGTTTTGATGTTTAAGTTTATAGTATATCATTGATATTAATTGAATCTATCACGAGAAATGCTACGTGTAGCTTTCATGGTGGTTATAAACACAGTAATCTATCATAATAGCTTGAGCATATATTTTTCCAAGAGTGTATTTATAGTTTGTGCACTTGTATGACATTTATACATATATATGTACATTATACAGCCTAATTTTGTATTGCGGCCCATGCCTTAATTGCGGGCCTTATTCTTCTAATGATCTCTGGACTTGTGTGTTTGTTCAAACTGTTGCTTATCAGCATGTTTAAAAATACACTGAAATCATGACTCTGGCATATCTGTATATATAATGTTTCATGTTTGATAATTAAGTAATGCCGGCAAACTGTTTTCAGAACCTATATATAATGCCTTTGAATGTTAAAATACAGTGAATTTTATAAATGATTCTATAAACATTGAATGTCTGTTACAAATTCAATCTGCATATAAATTTGTACATCAGGTGTATGAAATAAGTCTGTAAAAGGGAGATTTTTCTTTGACTTTATGGTGTTTTACTGTAAGCGATATCTGACATCATTAATATTTTGATAAGTTCTTGAAATAAAATTAGGAATCTGCATTGTTTTAGTTTCACACTGCTTAAACATATTGTTAAAGGCTTAGTCTTTACTTATCATATATTAATATAATGAATCCTTTATACTGATTAAGTTTGTTCTTTCGGGGATGGTTATTTAAACAATATAGCAACATAATTTTGTGATGATTTCATAGCACAGAGGTCTCAAAGTTTGACTAACCAAGAGCTTTCGTCCATCTCTCATGGACTTCCTCAGCTGTCTGGAAATGCTCAGCTGGTCACATGACTGCCCAGGGTCAAGTCATGTGACAGGAGGTAGCAGAAAATGGGGGGGGGGAGGTCCTAGCCTTGGTCCCGATTCAAAGATGGTTTGTTCCTCCGTATTTCAATCGCTTCCTTGATTTTACGAAAACTCTTGGTGAGTCAAAGTTTGGATTAACTTATCCGATTAAGCCTTCATAGTAATATAGCAACAGTTTGGTTTTATTTGCCTATTGGTAATGATTTCAGTTCCATTGAAAAGTATTAAAAACCCATTGACTGGGAAAATTATTTTCACTTACGCACATGATGCAAACATGTGAATGATTTCATTTGCAGCCTATCTTACTAATTAAGTGTTTGTTATTTTGCTGTATTAATATTTTGTTACTTAGTGTATTTAACTAGTAGAAGGTATTTATTCTGTTAAGACTTTAACATACCACCATTGTCACATTATTCAGACCTGTGTGGCGGCCTGTGTTTAGGGTAATCTGATGGTAAAACAGGTCAATCCGCAACACTTTAAAGCTAGTCATTATATGCAATAGCAGTTCTGTTGGGTATTGATTCGATCTGTTTAATATGCACAATTTGAGCTTTTCAATTTATCTGAGCCCTTAGCATAAATGAATGAAGTGACGATCACTGATGAATGATAGTTTTACTCATAAACCCATTGTAAACATCAATCAATATTTACAATACAGTACTAAAAATTGTAATCAGCTGCAGAAATTGGCTATTAAATTTCCGGTGACTCCTGGTGCAATGCACAGGGTTCCCACAAATTCAAAAAAGACTGCATGAAAAGATAATATGGACCTGATGGAATCTTCTAGTGATATGTTTTCCTCATTATATCCACAGTTCTAGTATGTGCTTCAAATTTCGTCACAACTCATTCAGTCAAGGTGGTGACCTCAGTTTTTTGTCAGGAAATGACAAGAACGCATGGTCAACTTGAGGTCTAGGAAATGACATTTGCGCCTAAGTTTTGGAGTAGTCAAAGCCACACTCACGAGAATCCAAATTAGTACTTTCTGTGGGAACCCTGATTGAGCTTGAACTTGGCCATTGGCAATCTCAAGTGTACCTTGCCCACCTGCTTGTTCCATGCTACAATTTAGCACTGAGGTAATGACAAAAAATGTTATCTTTGTGTATTCATTTGTAATTTGATATAGAAAATTATCATTAATATCAACTGTAATTTGTAATGAATTGCTACAAAATATAAACTGGCAATAAGCCTTGTATTTATCAATATTAATAATATTGTTTCTGTTAATGTTTCTGAGGCAGATAAACTATCCTTATTTTCTTATCCCAGTATAGTCACAGGTTTTTCTTGCCGGTTCATGCTTAGTTTATCGGGAGGAAAATAGCATGGGGGTTTCTGATAATCTGATTGTAAATTGTTCAGAACAAAGTTGTGATCAATGAATGAAAATTTAAACTGTTGTTGGGAGTGATTTGTAAAAGGAGAAAACTTTGACAACTGGGTGTGTGTAGTACTGAAAAATAATAAAGATATCTTTTTAACAGATTTCCATTCCTGAATTTCTTTTTTGTTATTTAATGTGAAACTGCCAGTTGTAGATGTTCAGTGTTATTTGAATATCTAAATTAGAGGTCTTTAAACCATGGAAATGGTTTTGATCGATTCTTATGTTATGGCTCATGATGCGACTCCCGAGGCATTTCAGCTCATCAGAGCAGCTGCCAGAGCAGACGTAATGAGATAATAAGGCTTAGAATCCGCACCAAGGTACTCCCTGTAGTCAATGGCGGGGACTTTTAGGCCCAAATTTTCATGTTAGGTTTAAACTTGGTTTAACCCAGGGTTTTACCCAGTTAAACTCAGTTTCGATAAACCAAGTTTAACTTGAGTTTAGACCCAGTTTAAAAACCAAATTTTCATGTCTGACAAACCTTGGCTAGACCAGGTTTATGGAGACTGAGTTTAAACTCAGCTTGCACCCAGTTCTTTGAAACCAGAAGAAGCAAAATTTAAAAAGATAAGTAAGGAACAAAAGAAAGGTAGTAAACAAAGACGAAGAAACAATAAGCAATAAGGAGAAGAATTCCAGAAGGAGACAAAAAAAAATTGGAAGGAAATTAAAGCAAAATCAGGAAGAATGGTCAGAAGAAATGCACATGAAATTAAATTAGACTAATTTCAAAGTAGAGAGATGAGATGAGAAACTAAGAAGAAAGAAGAAGATAAAGAAGAAGATCTGTAAAGATAAAGAAGAAGATCTGTAAACCGTGTTTCAAACAAGCTGATTATGAATTAATTAATGCATATTTAGCCACTCTAAATTGGAATGAAATATATAGTAATTGTATATCAACTAATGATTACTGGGAGGCTTTTAGAGACACCTTGAATGATGTTATATTCAACTTTGTACCATTCAGAAATGTTTCAAAACATAAGGGGGTTCCATGGTTTAATTGTAATCTGAACAAACTGCGTAACATTAAACAGCATAAATGGAAATCTTATGTAAAATCAAGTAATATAGTAAGCCATGCTGAATACAAAACTTCAGCCAATAAATTTAGATCTGAATTTTTGAAAGAGAAATGTAATTATGAAAAGTCGTTGTTCTCAACACAAAATAATTCTAGTAAATTTTATGGATATGTAAAGAGCCAGTCTTCTGTTAAATCAAGTATCCCATGCATTAAGAAAACTGATGGTTCTATAGCTGTAACAGATCATGAGAAAGCTTCTGAATTTGTTGATTATTTCTCCAGTGTTTTTGTAGAAGATGATAATACTCTTCCTGACTTCCATTCCAACTGTAACGATACGCTCAGTAGATTCAATTGTACACCTGATGACATTATAAAAGTTGTTAGAAAACTAAGAAGTAATTCATCCCCAGGTCCTGATGGTATCACAGTGTATTTTTTAAAGAAAATTATTGCACATATTGTTGATCCCCTTGCCAGAATTTATAATCAATCCTTACGTGATGGTATTTTACCCAGTGATTGGAAAATGGCCCTTATTGTTCCATTGTACAAGAAGGGTGATGCACAATGTACATCACAATATAGACCTGTTAGTTTGACTTCCGTTGTATGTAAAATCTTAGAACGTATTATCAGATCTCAATTGTTGGACTACTTGTTAAGAAATGATATCATACCAAAATCTCAACATGGATTTCTGCCAAAAAAATCTACAGTTACTAATCTTTTGGAATGTTTGAATGATTGGACAAGTAACTTTGATAAGAAATTGTCTACTAATGTTATATATTTAGACTATTCTAAATGTTTTGACAAAGTATGTCATAATAAGCTCATGTACAAATTAGAAAGATACGGGATATCAGGTTGTGCTTTGCAATGGTTAAAGAACTTTTTAACTGGAAGACTTCAACAAGTAACAAGAATCCGCGGATTCAAAACCGGCCTAACACAGTTTTAGGTGGCATTGCTCTAACCACTGAGCAACTGATATTTTGAAGAAGTGAGAGATTGATTGGTGACCTTGGACTGGAAGTATAGTTGCATGGAACAGTTACAGAATTGAAAGCGCGCGAGAAATTAAGTAACACAAAGAGAGGACATAGTTTTTAAGAATTTATTGGAAAATGTTTAGCCATGAATGAAATGACAGAATTGTTTCAGGGTTTATTGTGTTGGACTGGTGCGGTCATGGTGTTGACAGTCAGTGGTATGTTAGCAACTGCTCTGTGAAGAATAACGTGATTTGTGTTCTTTACGGATAAAATGAGTGTTTGTACTGTAAGAGGGTTTGAGGGAATTATCAGTCGTTTGATAAACTCCTACGGATTCCTGAGATTGGGTGGGGTTTCGAAATGAAGAATGGACTGTTTACTTTGATGGCAGTGACGACGGATTATCTTGTAGTAATGTTGAAGTGAGAAGATTGAAATGACAGATTGTGGAAACATGAGTGGCTGTATTGCAAGGGTGAGAAAGACAAAACTTGAGCTACAAAAAGCATGTGGGAAACTTGACTTACACAAATCATGTGGATATGATGGATTATTAAAATAATGAGCTATACCATTGCATCAATGAAATTGTGCATTGCATATGTTTTCTAACTTACCAGATTTGTGTGTAGTAGAAGAGCTAGATTATTGTGAGATGCTTATCTTTGAAGGGATATATCGCATGTGTCCTTCGCAGCAGTTTTGAAGACAACAAGGTGACTGTTTAGTTTTACATGTTCCTTGCAGTGTAATGTTTATCTGTTTCGGGGATGGTTTTCATGATTATATGTGACGTGATGGAACAATAGGAAAGGGAGCTGAATAAAAAGAACAAATTGTAAGTTGAAATGTGTGGCAGATAAAAACTTGAAATATAAGACGTATGGGCATTGGAGAAGGTAATATAGAAATCACATTAAACAACTATGTTCTTAGCTAATGGCGAGCTATGGTGCCTCATAAGATCTAACCACTCAGATCATAGGCGTACCGGAGGGGGGGGGGGGGGGGGGGGGGGGGCGCCCCGGTAGCCCCCCAAAAGTTTGGGAAACAGTTAGATTCGGGCAAAAAGGTTAAAAAATTTGGGCAGATGATTAAAGAAAAACTAATTAATGATTTCCATGCAATTTAATTTGAAATGGCATTAAATTAAATCTTTAAATTCGGGAAAATGTCGCTCGCCCCCCCTAAAAATCGCGCGTCCGGTACGCCTATGACTCTCATAATTCTTGTGACAAGAGGCTGTGGATTTTGCAACAAAAAAAGTTGTTGTTTTTTTTAACCGTCACCAGTACAAATGTTGAAAAATGTTTGTTCAGGATGTAACTTTTAAAATAACAGGATTCCATGAAATGAATCTATTTGTCTGAGGCCACCCAGCAACAATATCTATTTATAAACTGACCCCAGGTCACATGGTGGGGTCACATGACTGACCCCTGCTTAACCCCATTCTGATTTATTCTGTCAACAAGTTGACACAGTTCAATGGTTGGTCTCACATTATTATCAAAATATATCTTACTTATTCACAATTATCTTTTTGGAATTACTCACACATTACCGGGATTCATACAGGAGTACAGTACACCTTACTATGGAGGCCCCAACAGCACTTGTTGTGGGTCATTCCTTTCCTAAAAGATGCTCTAAGATGGATAGACCACCATTTTTGTTGTTCAATTTGACCCATTTTCATGTCAGGACCACATGTTATAAATATTCCCTGAATGTTCATTATCCACTTCTTTGACATGCTCCTATACTTTGTGACACTAATTTCATCAATTTCACAGGATTATTTCACTTTATTTGCTCTAACCAAGTGATGACAGCAAGTTTCTGGGTCCAGACTTGCCCATCGGCTTGTAGTTCTCTTAATAACCACCAGGTCCCTCAGACTCCCACTATTTACAACTCCTGCCCTCTGGCAGACAGCCAACACATCACCATTGATACTTCCAACACTCCATCTGCTACTCTGATTATCATACCATACTCCCTCCTCCCAACATCAATTTTTAAACACTCATTAGTGTATTAATTATCATGTTTACAGCCTTTCAGAAGGCCATACAACCCAATTTATGTAACAATAATGTTTTTACTATTGTTATTTTTCTATGTCTTTCTTAGTTCACAGTTTATTTAATCACATTAATCTATCAATTTATATTCTTTTTTTTTTTTTTTTCATAATCCAACCTCGGATCTCCTATTATTTATACAATTTGTGAAATTCATTGATGTTCTGATGTAATCTGCTTATTATTATTTCAAAATAATCACGTGTTTTTGATAAGCACTTTCAATATCCCAAATAATTGTCATTTTATATGTTGAAAATGCCGCATATCGGATTACAAAATTTGAAAAACCACATGTCACACAACCATGGACACGACACCAAGGCTTTTCAACCGTCGGATTTTTTCTTAGGACACTTTGTCACAATTCCCAATGATTACATTGGTTACACCTTCTTATAGTTAGACTCATCTAACATTCACCAATAATTTTCCCTTCCAGGGCTCACAATTAACAAGATCTCTAACATTCTTGGCCGACAATATCCATTTTGGCCTCCAATTATCATTGCATATCTCATTTTCATGAACACACAATTTCACATTCAATTCTTGATTCACATTCCATCATATTATTACCCCAAACACTTTCTTTTCAGGCATACTTTTTCATCATATCTTAACTTGTGTCATCAACTATTGTCAAATTGTGCTCATATCTGATCAGATATACATCTACTCTCATGCCAAGGAATTTTTATCATTTAATGGATATTCTCAATACCCTGTCAATTCACCCAGCTTCTCACTGCTGCTAATGGATCTTATTCTTAAATCAATACTCAATACACCACTAATTAAGATTAATATAATCTTCCAATGGCTTTATTATTACTACTGTTAACATTATTTATTACTACATTAATGGATCAACACTCCTGTCCATATATGACAGTTTCTCACTACTGCTTATCATCATTACACAAATTTATTAATACACCGCCCAAGCACCTTACCGACTTCATTATTACATGATACGTTTTCATAATTACGAGAACTTATTAATACACCTTCAATCATTATAGATTCGATTATTATATGTTTTCTTGATACAATGTCAATTCCTGACAGCTTATTACATCTCCTTATAGATCACATAAATTATTTTACCTCAATCTCAACTCTTGACAGCTTCTCACTGCTGCTTGCTAGTGCTTATACATTATTATCATTAAATAAATTAACCTTTTACACTAAGCAACCTGCTAACACTTCTCCATTACATGAACTTTATTAATACGCCCCGAATTTTGCTTATTATTATTATATGAAAATGTTAGCGCAACATCAGCTATTGACAGCCTGCAACGTCAATTATTGACAGCGTCACATAGCTCCTAATATATGTTGTAATAACAAATAATTCCACTACACCACCAATTCCAGACAGCTTGTCCCTGCTGCTAATTCATTCTATCATTACTTGCACTTCTGCCTAATACTGACAATTCTTAACATCTTCTCACTGATGCAAAAGGACTTTATTTATACGTCATATAACATTATTATTAAATATTTAACATTATCATTACATCATTTAACACTTCCCAACATCATCAATTAGTGGCCTTCTCACAGCTGCTAATGGATATCATTAATACTTGAATTTAGTAATGAATACCCACAACCTACCGTTAGGGGAGGCGGGGGTCAGAAGTCACAAAATTCAGAAAAAGCCCTAGAACAGAGCAGGTGTTTGTTAGATCTGAATGACCTTTGGCACAATTATGCTGTATTTAGTTGACTATAGTTGTATCACATGATAGCTGCTGTGCTGTAAATAGGCTTTAGTCAGTTCACAGTTATTTAAGGCAAAGTCCGCTGTGACTTTTTACCCCATGTCAGGGTCAAAAAGTCACAACCATGGGGTAACAAGTCACATGCAATTGTTGTGAACATACAACACTATATGAGGTAATATCAGACCTAGACTTTATAGTCATCCTTGTGCATGAAATTTATAGTGAGCCTTCATAAGCTATCAGCATGCAATGACAATGCACCATCAGCAAAGCCAGCATCAGAAATTGCCCTAAGTTTGCGAAATGAAATTTTGATGTAATGCTCTCTCATCAGTATTATTGATGATGGGTGATGATAAGATTGTAAGCTAAAAGCTTCTAGTGTGGAATATTTTACTTTCCTTAGCTCAGAATACTGACTTCCCGGTACCCTATGGTAAAATATCACAGTGCTGGGGTGAAATGTCACAGTGTGACATTTCACCCCTCAGCTGTTTTTTTAAATTCAACACATATTCATGGCAACTTGGTGACCAAATGGCCAAAAATGGGTTCACAGCATGAAAGACAATTATCCACAAGACCTTGAAACACTAGCACAACTTCCTATGTCACAGTGACCAGACATTAATAAAGAAAGTTCAGAATCAATAAAACCTGTTTGGGACACCAAAAATGCACAAGGTGGGTAAAAACCCACTTTGCACAATGAGTATAATTTTCATATTCCCTGCAGACCTTCTTCTCATAAAAGTGTCCCAAATTATGATTTAAGCTTAAGATTTAGGTCACTGCAAGTTGGTCAAAAAGGCCTGTGACTTTTTACCCCTGTGACTTTTCACCCCCTCTTCCCCTACTCATTGCTGCTAATTTGATCAGCATTAAAATGACTTTATTACTACGTCACCAATACTTGCCAGCTTCTAACTATTACAAAAAATTTCACTATTTTCTCAACATATCTCTCTGCTGTCAATCGATTTCATCAATGCATACATTTTTTATACTGTCAATTCTTGACAGTTGCCTAATGTTACAAATGGATTTTACTATTACATCGCTTCATTAATGCACGATTTATCAGCTTCTTACTTCTGCTAATATATATTATTAGCTTCATTATTATTATGTGAATTTGTTAATACGATGTCAATTCCAAAAATCTTTCCTTTGTTACTAAAGGACCTCAATACATCAGTTCATTTATACATCCTCGATGGGTGACAACCTGTCAAAGCTATTAATAGATGCTATTCTTTACATGAGAAGCTGGATGCACCATCCACTCTTAACAGCAAACCACTGCTGCTATACAGATTTAATATAACATGAATTTATCATATGCTCACGCTGACAATTTTTACTGCTTTTGTACCTCCAACTGACTTTTCTCATACCACTTGGCTTATAAGTGCTGCACATCAGGTTATCACTGTAATGTCCAGAGGCTAACATGGTCCATCGTATAACATTTATCATTGATACAAAATTAATGCCAAACATGTGTGCTGAGCTTGTCACTGCTCCCAATTTATTTATATTTTATATTTGACAGCTTATCACTGCTGTAAAATTAATTTACCACTCCTCCGAATAACAACAGAGCTTATCACTGCTGCAAAACTATCACAGAGCTTGTTACTGCTCAAAAATGTATTTATTTATCATCCTACTTGTGCCTTGGAGTTAGTCATTGCTGCAAATTACTCCACCAGCCCACTGTATTTACTGTCAGCTTACCACTGCTGAAAATGAAACTTAGAGCTTGTCACTGCTCAACACATATTTTACCAGTAATACGTTACTGCTTGCCATTTATTCAAATGACACTTTACATGTATCTTCTCACTTTTGCAAAATTAATTCATTAGTCCACTGCATACATATAAATATATTCTTTTGTCAGCTTATCACTGCTGCAACTTGAATATATTGAGCTTGTCACTGCTCCAAAAATCTATTCGTAAGATACTAGTACCTTCTTGGATTGGACAGCTTGCCATCGCTGTAACTGGATGTCAGTCAAGCTCACTGCCTACATTAAAAGATGAGTATAATTGCATATATATATATATATATATATATATATATATAATATTTTTTTACAATTATTTGCCAATTTTAATCATATACTCAAAACCATTCTCATTTTCCCCCTTTTTAATAAACAATACCATACAATTTTTACTGACTCAACAATTTAATTTGTGAAATCTCTTCCCAACACAGCCTTATTTCCTGTCTAATTTTTTCAGAACCATGACGATCAAAACAACGACAAGACTTGCCAGGTATTCGCCGATCGACACTGAATATGATATCCCCACCCACACAACACCACTTGTCATTGCTGTAAATGAAATCATCAGTCCAACGTGTCAGCTTGTAACTGCAACATGGATGTCGAGCTTGTCACCGCTCGGAATACACCAGCTTGTGTCTAAAAGCTTGTCATTGATGAAAATGATGTTTAATATACAGCTTGTCACTGCTGCAATAGAAGATCATTAAATAGCTTATCACTGCTACAATTGACGATTAATATACAGCTCGTCACTGCTGCAAATGATGCTTTATAAGCAGCTAGTCACGGCTGCAATTTCAGATTAACATACAGCTTGTCACTCCTGACATTGACGATTAAAATACAGCTTGTCACTGCTGCAAATGATGTTTAATATACAGCTTGTCACTGCTGCAATTTAAGATTAATATACAGCTTGTCACTGCTGAAATTGACGATTTAAATACAGCTTGTCACTGCTGCAAATGATGTTTAATATACAGCTTGTCACTGCTGCAATTTAAGATTAATATACAGCTTGTCACTGCTGCAATCGACGACTAATGTACACCTTCTCTCTGGTGCAAACTATGATTCATATGCTCCCTGTTACTGCAGTAAAAAATTTTATCATATAAACCTTGTATACAGCTTGCCACTGCTGCAATTGTTATTTAATGTACAACTTGTCACTCCTACAAAATGATCTTTCATATTCAGCTTGTCACTGCTACAGATGATGTTTCAATCTACAGCTTGTCACTGCTGCAATTCGTGTTTACTATACAGCTTGTCACTGCTGCAAAAACGTATATTTAATATGGGCCTACAGCTTGTCACTGCTGCAACTGATGTTTGATATACAGCTTGTCACTGCTGCAAATTATATTTAATATAGGCCTACAGCTTGTCACTGCTGCAACTTATATTTGATATACCGCTTAATCCCAACTGGCAGACAGGACTGCCCAGTACATCACCTGTCCTAGCACCTTCTTGGATCTGACAGCTAGCCATCGCTGTAACATGGTTGTCAGTCAAGCTCACTGCCTACATTAAAAGATGAGTATAATTGCATATATATATATATAATATTATATTACAATAATTTATTAATTTTAATCATATACTCAAATATTCTTATTTTCCCCTTTTTAGTAAATAATACCATCCAATTTTACTGACTCAACAATTTAATTTGTAACACCTCTTCCCAACAGAGCCTTATTACCTGTCTCATTTTTCAGAACCATGAAGATCCAAACAACGAAGAGACTTGCGTACGAAACAACACACCAGGCCCGAATTTATCATTAATGGCGAGCCTCTCAATTGACACCTTTTTTCATCAAGGTAGCCCAGAAGCTGACAGGAAGCTAACACTCGTACAACAGGTTATCACTCCATTTAGTCCATTACGTGTATTCCACCAGGTAGCCTAGAAGTTGCCAGGAGCCAAACATGTACCCAAAAACACTGGTTATCACTCCAGTGTAGTATTTTACCTTATCTCGAATCTTATTGCATCACCACTTTCGTCTTCCATCAGGTAGCCCAGAAGTTACCAGGAAGATAACACTCGTACAACTGGTTATCACTCCATTTAAGATAACAACTGGTTATTCCTCCAGTGTATATATATATATCATTAACTCTTTAGTTTTTGCTTTCCATAATCAAATTTGGTTATCACTCCAGTGTACAGAATAACACTATCGTCTTCCACCAGGTAGCCTAGAAGTTGCCAGGAAGCTAACAACTGGTTATCACTCCAGTGTATATATATCATTAACTCTTTAGTTTTTGCTTTCCATAATCAAATTTGGTTATCACTCCAGTGCTAAGAATAACTCTTATCGTCTTCCACCAGGTAGCCTAGAAGTTGCCGGGAAGCTAACAACTGGTTATCACTCCAGTGTATATGAATATTAACTCTTTACTTTTTAATCCAACTGGTTATCACTCCAGCGTTTATATTAACTCTCTTGTCTTCCACTAGGTAGCCCAGAAGTTGCCAGGAACCTACATCACTATCTTATTATATAATCCAAGAGATAGCACAGATCTTGCCAACCAGCAAAATTTTTAACCCAAATACTTGTTCCACTTGTGTGTCTGTAGTTTAATACTTTTATCCCGATCAAGGAAACTAAGACATTACTCACCGATTGGCTGTCACTACAATATACAACTGACGAGTAAATTTTCATCCATCTCTCTATGTATCTTATCAATGTGGATCAACTACATCTCAATCCACTAGCTTGTGACCATATCATATTTTCGGTAAAGTCATAACTGCTCAATTTTTTACTGTTACATACTGTTTTCAATTTACCATCAATACATGTATCTTCGTAGCACATTTACTGCCTCAGTGCTGTATCTAATTTTACATACTCATGTAAACACTTAACAAACCTCATATCACGAGGCACCACAGTGGCTCCCAACCACCGTTAATAGTTTTACATACTGTTTTGTATATATATTTTCTTACATATGTGTTATATACTAAACTTCTTTTCTTTTATATCGTAAACTTGTGTGGCCTCCACCACATCCTCCACTTTCTAACATATGATTTATTGTTGGCTTCCACATTTGTAATTAGTCCACTGACAGCCACACATACATATTACTCAACCTACCTTTATATCGATATATCAAGTAGTACTTTTATGTATTTATCCAGTAGTACTTTCATGTATTTATCCGGTAGTACTTTCATTTATTTCTTATTCAATTATTACCCCAGATTATGGTATACCCTTGCATATGAGTTTACCTCATTACAGGCGTAACAAGCCTCATTCCACTAGGCAGCCAAGTAGTTGTCCGGGATGAAGGCCAAGGTACCTCGCCTTCTACATTGTATTAATCGTGCATGTCTGCACCTGTCTATTCATGATTCTGTTTCCACTAGGGACCATACGACTTTAAAAATGAACTCACAGTTACTGTCCTTTATTCTTTTCTTCTTATGGCAGCTGCTAAGCTTCCCTTAGCATTTTGGCCATTATTCCATCATAATTCTGCCATAAAATATCAACAAATAATTATATTTTCAACAATATACCTTTTTACCTAAATTAACCTAATTATTACTCACTATTGTATTCTAAAAATTTTGTTCACCCTCTCTTCAGCCGTTGTTGATGAGCGGGTCATTAAAAAATTTTCTCTAATAAAGCACAGTACTGTGAGTTACACCAAAACTTTACTCGTTTGTTGTGCTGGGGGTCTTGGGACAAAACAGGATTCCATGAAATGAATCTATTTGTCTGAGGCCACCCAGCAACAATATCTATTTATAAACTGACCCCAGGTCACATGGTGGGGTCACATGACTGACCCTGCTTAACCCCATTCTGATTTATTCTGTCAACAAGTTGACACAGTTCAATGGTTGGTCTCACATTATTATCAAAATATATCTTACTTATTCACAATTATCTTTTTTCCACCACATCCCCTCCTAACCACCCTCGATAATTTATACTACACTACTATTACTGTGACCTGGGGCCATTATTCCATCATAATTCTGCCATAAAATATCAACAAATAATTATATTTTCAACAATATACCTTTTTACCTAAATTAACCTAATTATTACTCACTATTGTATTCTAAAAATTTTGTTCACCCTCTCTTCAGCCGTTGTTGATGAGCTGGGTTCATTAAAAAATTTTCTCTAATAAAGCACAGTACTGTGAGTTACACCAAAACTTTACTCGTTTGTTGTGCTGGGGGTCTTGGGACAAATAATTCTACAACCTTGCAAATCACTTTTTTTCAAGTCATCGATGTCATATTTCAGCAATGACGTCCTTCTTGTTCACTCGAGCGAAGATTTCTACGCATATGCGCCGCATGCGAACAACTTCCGGTCAGACGAAAACAGGATCACGACCCAAAAATAAAATTTTCAAGCAGTTCTTTCAGTTAATATTATTAAGAGGCAGTTTTTCTAAGATTCAGGCACTTCACCATTGGGGGTGATACTCACCCGACTCAGATGTTGTTCTTAATTTTTTTCCTGCTAACTGATTACTAAAAAGTTGGAAAAATTGCATTTTTAGACCTCCATACCTCTTAGGTAATTTTTGAGGGCCACTTGAAATATAGGGCCATAATTTGGATTGTGTCAAAGTCCAGATTTCAAATCCAATTATCTCAGTACCATCGTGGTGTACCTCTGTTATATTTGAATGGTCAAATATATGGACCCAAAGGTATCATTTGGTATCGCATTTATGATGATTGACTCAGGGCGGAGGCAACAGGGAGCGCTCAAAGTTACTGCTTCAGTCAATTTTAAGCTGAATTGATGGGGCCTATGTGGCTTGCGCCCTTGGCGTACCTCAATGTTTTGTGCATGTATATAAAGAAGGGGACCTATATTACAAGTTTACATAAAAATTAGAATGGTACACTAAGGGCGCATCTCCACAGGGGGCGCTCTTTCCTATAAAAAAGTGAAATAGACCCTTTTTCAGGGCTCTGTAGCTCATTGCGCCCAGGGTCAACAGCACGGTGAGCATGCCTGTCATGTGCTGTAACACCTCTAGTTTACTGGGGTGTAAGCATCTCTGAGGTACTCTTAACCATTCTCTTTCCAGAATTTTTTTAATGTACCACATATGACGATTTTTCAAATTTTCAAAAAATCACCAGGACGCTCGCAATATGAATGGAGACAGTCTTGCAAGTCATTTCTTTAATAAATCTTGGTTGTTACGATATATTTTACTCCAAATAGTGTGTACAGTACTGTACATGCATGTAGGGGGCGCCACAAGTACCCCTAAAATAGGTTATTCTCCTGTTTTTCATGCTTGCTGGTGCTGCATTGATGTAATTTATGGGACACCAATCTTCTGACAGTCAGTTTGTTTTAGTGATCACCAGAAACCGCATTTATGATTGACCATTTTAAGCTCTCAGCTATAATAGTTTGGTAACACATTCTTAAGGCTAAATTCCACAAAATTTGTGTTCATTACATCTTAGACTTCACCAACTTTTTCAATGTATGGGGCATTACTGTATACATTTCCATGTCTTTGGTTTGGTATTGTTATCTGGACGTCTTATGCTTCAATTCATACTTTGTAATTGAGTTTTAAAACTAATATATATACAAATAATGTATTTCCTATTATTCGTTATGATGATGCATGTTTTACATTTCTACCAACATGTGAACTGCTTATCGCACACATTTTTGAAATTTTTCTTTCCTCTTTGTCTATAAATCAAGTTAGTGCAGTCTTGGATGTAATGAGCCTAAATTTAAGGAATTCAGCTTTAAAAATGAATAGCCAAACTTTCACAACTTAAACCTAAAAACGGTCTATCGTAAATGGCATTTTTACATATCGTTAGAGTAGAACTTGTAATTAAGTGAAACAGGTGATGTTTTGCCATTGTCACTTCCACAAGCAGGATGATTTTTTTATAACCCTTTATGTTTTAATTTCTTCAGAAGAGTATGCTTGTTTCCTTGAGCAATTAAGGTTGAGGATGTAAAGTATTGACCCAATGGCAAAACATTACCCATTTGTTTACTTACAGGTGACACTGTGTATATATAGAAATTTGCTAAGGCATGCTAAATTGCCGGTTTTGAGATTGGTGTCCCACAACTGAGATGAATGCAGCACCAGAAAACATGAAAAATGGAAGAAATAACAATTTTGGGGTACTTGTGGCGCCCCCTACTTGCGTGACACACTATTTGGAGTAAAATATATCGTAACAACCAAGATTTATTAAAGAAATGACTTGCAAGACTGTCTCCATTCATATTGCGAGCGTCCTGGTGATTTTTTGAAAATTTGAAAAATCGTCATATGTGGCACCTTTAAAAAATTCTGGTAAGACAATGGTTAAGAGTACCTCAGAGATGCTTACACCCCAGTAAACTAGAGGTGTTACAGCACATGACAGGCATGCTCACCGTGCTGTTGACCCTGGGCGCAATGAGCTACAGAGCCCTGAAAAAGGGTCTATTTCACTTTTTTATAGGAAAGAGCGCCCCCTGTGGAGATGCGCCCTTAGTGTACCATTCTAATTTTTATGTAAACTTGTAATATAGGTCCACTTCTTCATATACATGCACAAAACATTGAGGTACACCAAGGGCGCAAGCCACATAGGCCCCATCAATTCAGCTTAAAATTGACTGAAATAGTAACTTTGAGCGCCACCTGTTGCCTGTGTCCTGAGTCAGTCATCATAAATGCGATACCATATGATAAAATTGGGTCCATATATTTGGCCATTCAAATATAACAGAGGTACACCAATAAGGTACTGAGATAATTGGATTTGAAATCTGGACTTTGACACAATCCAAATTTTGGCCCTATATTTTAAAGGGCCCTCAAAAATTACCTAAGAGGTATGGAGGTCTAAAAATGAAATTTTTCCGACTTTTTAGTAATTGTTTACCTAGAAAAATATTATGAACAAAATCTGAGTCGGGTGAGTAGCACACCCTGCCTGAATCTTAGAAAAACTGGCTCTTAACTGAAAGAACTGCTTGAAAATTTTATTTATGGTGTTATAAATGGTTATTAACTTAATAACCATTTATAACACCATAAAGATGCGATCTGACCAAAATGACACTTCCATGACTTTATTTCGCATTCGCTCATTTCTCGAAAACATCGTTATCGTCGGAAAAACTTCAGGAACCAGCACATGTTTTCTGGTTGACCGAGGCTATTTGCACCTCCTGGAGGTGCTCAGGCCTACAGGCGGACGAGTCTATTCGCCCAGCCGGCGGGAGAGGCAAATAGACTGACTAGTCTATTTGCACAGCTGGGCTGGTTGGCTTACCTGTTAGTACAGCTGGGTGTGAATAGGGGCTTTCTATCCATTTTCAGCATTGTTCAGTTGTCAAAACTTTTCAAGTTTGATTAGAAGAGATACCATTGACCTGAGGTCACTTCACTTGGCAGAAATAATATATTTGGTATGTAACCTTGCAGCAGATAGAGAGATTAAAAGTGTTTGTCATAATTCATATCAAGGGGGCACACTGATTTTAAAATAAGCGATTTACAATCTTGAGTCTCAGCTCCCAAAGATTACCAAGGGAGGGAGGTTAGCTCAGTAAACTTCAGATGCAATAGGTCTGTATCCATATGGGGATTACGACTGTTATTATCAGTAGGTGGTGCAACCATAAGGTAGGAGTGCTATTTTTGTCTTGGGGAAGCCCACCTGATGACATATTATCTGGTTTGTTGCAAAGTAAATGAAATCCTGTGATCAACAGTTAATAATAATCTGGTTGTTAACATGTTATAATCCCCCAATCTGTATGATAACAACTCTCTTTTTGTTGAACTGCTGTTTTGAGAAAATAATCAATACAGTGTAGCTGAGCCAAACAATCAAACATTCAACAAACACACTCATTAAGTCAGACTCCTTGGCTTGGTCAACAACACCAATCACCTTGCTGAAAGGCAAAGGGGATTCCATCAGAGCTCCTATTGCTTGGAAACACCACCTGTACATAAATTCAGAACTACAAAATGGAGACAGACCTATTGATATGTACTGCTTGGGTTTGATTACTCTGGCCACGAAGATTCCATGCACTTGTGACTTTAAGGTACCATGGCTCTGGCTGGGTCATCTCAACCTGTGTTAGACAGCAGTTTCAATCACCCTTCAGTCCTTCACCTCATTGTTGTGTCCTCTCCTCTTCCAGTTCTAACTACCCTACCAAGTGCATAAATACAAGATGTACAATCATCCATTCCAGAGATATCCAGAATATGATTCATCAGCTTTTCATAGATATTGTATGTTATGGGTCAAAAGCAAATTTCCATTGCATATTGGTAATGTGCTTTGGTAATGTGCAGCTGTTTTCAGGAATGCATAACATAGGCCTAGTACTAGTATAACAAAGAGCTCCAAATGATAGTTCTGAGAAAAAGTAATTGAAATGACATTAATTTTCTTTTACAACTCGGTTTAGGATTTAAATCACAATTTACAAATTCTAAAATTTTTAAAAATTAGTTTGTTGTCTTGAGAACCCCCAATAGATTTACCCTCTAATTCTAAATTGCTATCAGCTTAATTGCTAACTGTAGGTTAACTGAGATGACACCTTTGATGGCATTGTCTTTCTTTAACAGCAATTAACAATTCATTAAACTGTTGTCAAAAACCTTGATTGCACTTTTGCCAGAGATCTAAGTCAGCCACAGCCAGTACAGTGCACCTGTACACCAGTTCTATGAACAGCTTAGACACTAGGGGCACTGCAGCATCAAATAGCGCGACGCCATCTGTCGGCCGGCGGTGCGTATAGCCTGGTTTCTGGTTCGTGGTTCGCTGGTGCGTGGTTCGCTGGTGCGTGGTTGCTGGTTCGTCAATATTCTTTATGGTTTCACCAGATCCGTATTACGGTACAGCTCCTGTATTAACCGGCGCCTTAGGCCGGTTAAAAATTAATGATGCAATCTCACACGCAACCGATGTTAAATCAGGAGTCCCTCAAGGGACTGTGTTAGGTCCTGTTTTATTTTTGTGTTACTCGTCAGATTTACCTAATTTTGTCAAACATAGTTCTATTAGTATGTATGCTGATGATACAAAACTGTATAAGTCTATTCAAAATGTAAATGATTGCATGTTATTACAAGAAGATTTAGATAATGTTGCTAAATGGGCCGACATTTGGCAGATGGATTTAAATCCAGACAAAACGAAAATATTGACTATTGGTATTAACAAAGTGAACTTTGATTTTTTATTGAATAATGATATTATTGAAACTGTCAACAACATTAATGATATTGGAGTTACTATCCAGTCAAATTTGAAATTTACGCTCCATTGTATTAACATTACTAGGAAAGCGTATTTTGTTATTCATAAACTTTTTTCAATTTTTAAGAACCACAATTACAAGTTCTATCTCAAAATGTATATGTGTTATGTTAGACCACTTTTAGAATATTCTAGTCAGGCTTGGTCACCAATATTACAATGTAATAAAGACAAAGTAGAACGTGTGCAAAGGTATTTCACCCGTCGTATATTAAACTATGAAAATGTTTCGTATGAAGAAAGACTACATTTTTTGAAATTAGATTCATTGGACATTCGAAGAAAAAATTCTGATTTAATATTGTTTTACAAAGTTATTAATTGTCATACAAATCTCAATATAAACTAGAGGTCGTGTCGCAAGCGGAACGTACGCGAGTTTCTGGTGCGTGGTTGTAGAGTTTGTTGGTGTAGGTTTGGATGGTTGGTAAGATGGGGGAGTCATGAAGAGATGAAAGTATGAACTAGAACTGACACTGCGAAGCGGTATGAAAGGAGGTGGTCCTTTACCTTGGATGGCGCTTGTCTTGCTTATCTATATATATTCATGAATGCTGCAAAAATTGAGCATAGACATGAAATGTCGCCTTAACAAATACAAACAGTATACCACTAGGGTGTGTCAATTTTTAATGTTTATGCAAATTCAAAAAGCACTAGTGCCCAAAATGTGCGTTTTGACCTGGAGAAACTAAATCTGTTCTCGAAATCACGATACGACAATTCTTACCTACTTCAATTTTGGTTCAAAGTTTTAATGTTTTTTTCGTTTTCGACTATTTTCGCCAATCCGCGGTTCTCTATAACTTTGTCAGTATTTGTCATACAACATTCTAATTGACATGGTTGGAAAGCTCACAAAAATAGCTTCATTTTGCATACCAACATCAATGGTCTAGGACAATATCTTGACTCCTACTGCTCCTTGGCCTCCATTTTTTTGGAAATGAAAATGTTGCAGACAGTCTAATCCCGTCAAAAAAAGGCTTTTGAATTTCTTTTTTCACTGATAATTGCAGTGATGCACTTCCTCTAAGTTCCAGAATAAGCAAAAAAATATTTTAAGAATTTTTGACCATGGAAAATCCTACTTTATGAGCTTGGAAGTTTTAATGATACATTTTGTTAGAAGTATTGAAATAAATCAGTGCGGTGCTGTTATATTTCATATTTTAACTTCATAAGAATTAATAATAGGACAACATCACTGGTACCATGAGAATGCTAAGAATATTTTCTTTCATGTGGTACTACTCATGTTGCCCTGCAATGAATTCTGAGGAAGATATGACATGAAATGCAGCAGACCCCATCTCACATTTTACGAGTTTTAAACTAACTTTAACAATACAACTTCATTGCTTATAAGCCAGGCACTCCGATGGTAAAAAATCAAAAAGTTTTTATATTTTGTCATTCTGGAACTTTGAGAAAGTGCATCATTGCAATTATCAGTGAAAAAAAAAATTCAAAAACCTTTTTTTGACGGGATTAGTCTGTCTGCAACATTTTCATTTCTAAAAAATGGAGGCCAAAGAGCAGTAGGAGTCAAGATATTGTCCTAGACCATTGATGTTGGTATGCAAAATGAAGGTCTGTTTGTGAGCTTTCCAACCATGTCAATTAGAATGTTGTATGACAAATATTGACAAAGTTATAGAGAACCGCGGATTAGCGAAAATATTCGAAAACGAAAAAACATTAAAACTCTGAACCAAAATTGAAGTAGGTAAGAATTGTCGTAACGCCATTTCGAGAACAGATTTGGATTCTCCAGGTCAAAACGCACATTTTAGGCCCTAGTGCTTTTTGAATTTGCATAAAAATTAAAAATTGACACACCCTAGTATACCACAGACACTGTCAGACAGGTTTTAAGACAAAAGAGGTGAAAATGATAGCTATGGTACTACCCAAAAAATACTAGTATAGAGCTTTCGATAATATGAAATTCACACTGCGTAAGATTCGGCATTTTAATTTGAACATTGGAATCTTTGGTCATTTTGATGAATAAAATGAAAAAGCAATGCAGATATCACCAAAATGTTGTTAGGCCTACTTTGATTGCACATTGCTTTCCACTCCTAGTGACAGCTGGAACAACCAAAAAAATAAAGCGAAACAAAAACAGTTTTTTGTAAACTATTGGATTTCACAAGATTGACATATGAAAATCACAAGCTGAAGGTGAATGATCAGCATTTTAATAGGCTGTCAATTTCTTACTTTACCAATATCAATGAGCTTAAATGAGACTCAGTTCATGCTTGTAAGTTAAGAATGTTAGGAAAATGTTTCAATAACATCAAAGACATTGCCTGCATTGTTAAAAGATATTCAATTTATTATTATTTACACAGAATCATTGGCACAGAGAGAAAATTGTCAAATAGCATCTAGTCAGGAATAAAAATAATTATTTTGAAAGTCATAAACTAACTGCAAAAAGTGTAGGTCTAATAACAATTGTTTGATCTCTTGTTTTTTCTTGAAATAGCACTTTAATAGGTGCAATGGGAAGTATGAATAAGTGTAGTGAAATTAGTATATATTGATGCTGTTATTTGAGTAACATAAAATGATTGTACTAAGGTCTTCTTTAGCCTACACTCTACAGAACATTGTTATGATTATACATGGCATAATAATATAATCTGACGGTAAGACAGTATGGAAATATATAATATGTAAATGCCGCAGCATAGTAGTGCAGCTTGTTTTCTGCTCCTTGTAAACTTGTCAAAAAGTGATGAGATAAGAATTCATTATCAGATTACCAATGAAGTGTTTCACCTGATGTCGAATAACTAAAGCAATATTTATAGACACATGACAAAATAAATTTAGTTCCCCCGTGGCCTAATTGGTAAGTATGCTTGTCAACCGGGTTTGAGGGCGTGGGTTCAAATCTCACCCCGGGAACTCACTTTAGTCCGAGCCCATGCGACATTAAATGGAGACGGGTTGTATCCAATATTCTATGCTGGGGCAACTGAAAGACCCTGGGCATCCCTGAATTAATAGGGTATGTGCCAGACTCACAGTTTTGTCATCTCATCATCATAAGGCGATCGCCTGCCTCGATATAGCCCACTAAGGTGCTGCAGAGGCGTAAAACACAAACAAACAAAATAAATTCACCACTTTGTTTAGTCTGTTGTGACAAGGGAAAGTTGTTTAGGAGGCCTAGCAGACCAGCACAGGGTGACTTACTTTTTCTGGCATTTTACATAATTACCGACGAGGCTAACTGGATCGCGAAGAAATGAGATTTTGCGCATTGCTTAAAATTTCTACATAATATTATCATCATTGGCCAATGAATTCCCTTTAACAGGGAAAAAAAGTCAGAATAGATTATATATATATATAGATTTTATTGACAACTGGATATCAAACAGTGATACATGTGTCTTTCAAAATATATAAGAAGTAGAAAATAAAACAAGAGGAAACTACTACAGCTACAGACTACAAACATTGGTATAGGATATGGATTTACTTAGTATAATGGTATTTTACGCAATTTGGCAGTGTTCAAGTGTCAGTTTTTGAGAGTCCATTTTAAAAATTCACTAATCATGTTAGTCCAGTCCATAATTTAGATATGGATACACATTGACATGAAATTAGAGAGAACCTGAATTTTGGCAAAGATATTTAGGAATTGAATTTGCCAATATTGGTCTCCACCATGGTCCAATCAACATGATCAAATAAAAATAGACAGTTCGGCCTACAATGTACTAAATTTAGGATTTTGCATATTGATTGCATTCCAAACTAATTTGACAGTAAAAGTCGGTGATCTTTTGTGGTCATCTGGTCCACCAACCAACTGCTATGGACACAGAAATCAAGATTTTTAACAGCCTTCCATGAACCTTTGTTCATTAAATTCGACAATGATTAATTGATTGCGTATATATATGCAAATTATACAAAGATAATTAACTCTCAACTATCTATGGAAACCAAACAGCGACGTCATTGGACAAACTAAACACGAATGGAAAATACCCATGCAACCGTATAATGAAATTCACGGGCAAAAACGCCTTTTAACTTTCACAGAAAAAAGAAACCATTGCAGGCGCAGGAAAATCGACGTTCCACTATCCATTTAATGTTGAGAACGAAAAGATTTATGAAACCAAAATTGTACAAAACATTGCAGTTTGATGAAATTCACATGCTCATTGCTCAATAGAGGAGCATTTTAATAGGTCATACTTTAAAAGTTTCGAAAATAACCTTTCACAAGATACACACGCTTCGAAAAATCATACAACATGCAGTTCAATGAAATTTACAGGCAAGGAAAAAATCCATTGCAGGGATATCGACATTACACTATTCGCTTGATGTTCAGAATGAAAACATCAATGAAACCAAAATATTTCAAAATATTGTGGTTGGATGAAATTCACATGCTTAATAGAGGAGCATTTTAATAAGTCAAATTTTTTTTAAAATGTTTAAAAATTTAGTCAACTAGTATTTCAGATTATTTTGAAAGTTTTGTCAACTTTTATTATTAGGCACGGAGAGTAGTCTTAGTAAAAGGCAAGAAGGTAAAGGTACCTTAATTTATCGTGGGTACCCAAGCTAAGTCAGTGAGTTGTTCCCAGTTGGGCCCACGGCATCTCTAATTTGTGTCTGATGCAAAAGACAATGCCGTGGAATGACATGATGCCAAGCCTCGGGATTGAACCCAGGACCCTCGCTTGTGAGGCGAGCACTCTACTGACGGAGCTGTAGGGGCTACAAACTGGGCTATAGGGACTAAGGTATGGTCTTCCATGCAACTATAAAATTTTGCTATTTTTTAACTTTCTATTAAAAATCGATATTTTTTTAGTTGCCCAAAAAGTAGATTTGTCATGATAACAGCGAATTGGTGTCAAAATAATTTAGTTATCACAAAAATACATTCATCAGCAATGAAAGATCTGTAATAATGGAGATAGGGCCATTGTTGAGAGCTATAAATAGAACTATATTGACACAAGTATGATCAACAAAACTGTAAATTATCTATAACTATGTGAATATGTTTGACATTGACAATGAAATTTCAACAAACTGGTTATCAAAATTAAAAAATTAAAATTTGGATGATCTGGCCATTCAACATTCCAAATATCATAATATAATTGTGATATTGTGACTCATCATAGCGCGGCTTGGTATTGAAATTGTAACAATACAATAATTATTATTGTGCAATATTGTGACAAATTTACCAAAATATAAATTGATAATTGCATATATTCAGTCCTAAAACTGCAAATCATCAATTGCATAAGATCACCAGATCCGATAAATTTCTGGGACTGAGTTTCAATTTTGGCTCCAGTTTTCCTGAGTTTAATTTGACTGCTCACACTGGTTTCTCTGAAAAGATAAATATTAAAAGACATCTTTTTTTCTGCACAATTCAAAATACACATAGACCGAGAAGGTTTGGGAACAGGACCACACGGAATCAGTATTTAGAAAATGTAAGGTTCAGGGGCGTATCTATAAATGGCCGATATAGGGGCCATAACATGTGACAAATATGCGGTGCATTTTAAATCATTAATAATCCCCTTTGTGTCTATTCAATATACTGATATATACAATATCAGAATTTGGGCCCTTATTTTACAGATAGTTCCTTAGACATAGAAGACATGTTGCACAATAACATATATTCAAACTATTGCTTTTTATCAACGGCATTCAACGCTGATTTAAAAGAGACTATGTCCGGGCTGCACTTAATATGAGAGCGTAGATTTGTCCAAAATGAGGGACTTTGATAACTAATAGACACAGGATACGGCCATGTTGTTACCACAAATTGTGTTTATTGACCTTCAAAATATGTATTCTGTCGCATTTCACATTTCAAATCAGACTAAGCATCTTCAAAATCCATGTCCTCGAACTTGTCCTAGATAAACACAAAAGAAAAAAGGAAATTTTTCTAAAAGGTATTTGTATTAGTCAACACAATGAGAAAATCATAATATATCCCCCCCCCCGAGTTCAAATTTGTCAAACTTAGTGATTTCTTGTAGAATAAGCTCTTTAGAATACCACTATATCCAATATGCTCCTGCAAATGCTCTATCGATCTTTGCAGTTCCCGGGATCCCACGAACGTTGCACTTTGCTAATAAAGTCCTTTTTTACCATTTTACATTGACATTTTAAAGCATGTGGAGGGTAAGATTTAATCGCACCGAAAGTGTCTTTCATCGACTTAAGTATCACACTGACGGAAAAAACCGGTACGGCCAGTATATCGTGAATTGATGTCCATGCCTTATTGGTCACAGCGTACGACATCTTTCTTTATAAAAACATTGATGAATTTAATTTGGAGGTCATAGAAAACGAAATGTTTTCAATGCAATTATGCATCAACATGCATTCGTCATTCAATTGTGCCTGTTCAACCCTTAGGGACTGTTCAGAATTTATAAGAATGTTAATTCGTGACTACATTGTTGAGACATTTGAATTTGCATGTACAGTAACACTTTCTTCTTTAATCTTAACTTAGTTCTATTGTATTTAACGGTTAGTTTTTTATTACTGAACTTTGTACTGCTTTATAAGTGTACAATGAACATGATAAGTTCCCCTAATCAACTAACTTGATTTTCAGATGCTGACAACCGAATAAAAAACTGTCAAAACAAACATTTTAACCGATCATAATCTGTATTTTTACATGTTGTTTATTTGTGCCAACATGGCTTGTTTTTCATATAACATTGATATGGATAACTCTGGATTTATGGATTTGTCAAGTCTTTAAAAAGTATTTTCAGTGGTTGAGTCTCACTTTTAATGTCTGTAAGTTTTGGGGACTTGGATTTATGGTTAAGTCAAGTCTGCATATACATGGATAACTCTGGATTTATGGATTTGTCAAGTCTTTAAGAAGTATTTTCAGTGGTTGAGTCTCACTTTTAATGTCTAAGTTTTGGGGACTTGGATTTATGATTAAGTCAAGTCTGCATATATATCTTTTACGGCATTTGAAAAAAATTATGATAGTATTTCACTTCATTTCTAAAGGAAAATGCATGGTAAACCATGTTTACAAAATCAGTATCATTCAATATGTACTCCCTCACCGTATTCTCAGTGGTTGTGAATTTCTCTCTCGTATTGGAGTATAAGCTTCCTTTGTTTCCATTTGATTTATGTAAGGATTTCATGTCATCTCTTACAGTTCTGTATAATTGGCTGAAATATAAAAAAAAAGAGCCTCAAAAGAAGGAATAACATGATTAAAAATATAGCTATTGAGCGAGAAAAGTAAGAAGAAGCACCTAATATAATATAGATGTGCAGAGGTGACAACGGAGAGGCCTTCAACCCAAGGGTTTTGGCCTAAACCCTGTATACACGTGTACACATCCCAGATTTGTGGTCAGATTTTGGGCGTCCTTCACCACATGGCCAGCTTGTCATTTTCATTGTAAAATACTGGCAAATCCTGGTCGTCCTTTCCAAAAATATGGGTCTCTCGGGCGATAGGACGACAGGGACTCTGGCATCCAGTCTTCCAGCCAGAATTTTTTTTTGGGCATGCAAATTTCCTCAAAAGTAGCGCACTTTCCATATTTCGAGGGTACTTTTCTATAGTGAAGACCTTATTTGCTGAATTTTAGAGTAGAGGTGCCACGGTCTAGTGGATTAGGCTCTCGCCTGCTAACTGAGACGTTGCAAGTTCGAATCCCAGCCATGGCATGGAGGAACTGAGCCGATCTGAGCAGTTCCTCATTAACTCTTTGCTCCACTCTACCCAGGTGCAAAATGGGTACTTAGCAATAGGCAGTGATGGTAATTGTTGAATGCTTGACTAAGTAGCGCGTGAAATTTGCTGCATACTGGTGAATGCTCCCCAGGGAGCTGAGAAAGATTCAAGCTTGAACAACAGGCCTGCCAAAGGTGTAATTGTAAAGTCTGTTGAGACTGACATCAATGACATGGTCAATAAAATGGACTATAAAAAATTCCTGCATTTACATTTGTGCTTTCACCCTAAAAATGGTCATAGTGCACAAGAAATTGGGCATGGTGCTGCGCCATGCTCAAATAGCCTAGCTGGAACACTGGCATCCTGTAGATCCGTTTACTTGATAAGGCCTATTTCAGATTATTATACATAGGATATAATATAGAAGTCGACTTATGTGTATCGACCTAAGTGAGTAAATCTTTAAGAATTTACAACTTACATTAATTATTTTTTATTGGGTAGACTTTATCACCTGAGTCATCATTGCTTGAATCCTGAACATCCATCATTTTCACTGGAAGTCTATGTTCAACTGTTTGGCAGTCAGATAATCACGAGGTAATGATGATGAAATGTCTCTGCCTCTCTTGGTTGCCATGGTTGACTTGACCTTGACATCTGTCATCATCAATCTTCCCTTGCTTCTTGATATCAGTTTCTTTGAAATAAAGAATTTCGAAATACAGTTGATTAGTTAATATAGGCTGCTGGTATATGAACAGACACTTGGGCCCAGAGTCCGCGAAAAGTGCTTTTGACCCACAGGACATTCGGGCTGGTAGATTCTGAATTTTACCTGCCCGGATGAAATGCTATCAGCCCGAAATTCCAATTTCAATATTTCCAACCTGTTTTCTGGAGTTGATGGTATCTTTAAACAAATAAACATGCATGCGTATAATTGGTGTAATGATGTAAAAACTGAAATACATTGAAGTTCAGTAGCTTTAAAACAGCAAGGAATACCAATAAGTGAACTGTTCACCTCATTAATCTAATTTGATACACAACTTGAACACAGCCACTGCAGCTCGTGACAAATGTATATATTTGAGCAGACTCTTTACTTGTCTTAAACAGCATGTGTCGTTTGACAATTCAGAATGAGATATTTTGCAATGTAAAACATGTAAATTTCACAATAACATAATTTAGGCCATTTGACAAATTAACTGGCATGATAGAAATCAGACGAGGACCTGCTAACATGGTTAACTATTTGCAACCTTGCAGGGCTTCAAATCCTGTGTTGAGTTCAATGGTCAGCAATTACAACTGATTAAACAAATGAACATTGCTAATTGCGATAAGCTAAGTATTGACAGTAGATCTATGCTATGTGTTAAATTGCAATCCATTTGACACTTCTGTGTCCAATTTGCATCATTGATCTTTGTTAATTGCCCTCGAATCTCCAACGGCTTCTACTGATTGCATTGAGAGCCCAGTCACTCTCCAGCATACCTGTCGGACATTTGGGCAGGTAACCACCTTATTTCACTGCAATGCAAATGCAATTAACTTATTAACTTATTTGGGACAAGGGTTTCAACTGTTATTATCATGCTTATGGAAAAGTAAAAATCTTCTAAATTGCAATTATAGCGTGTGCACCATCAAATCAGGGAAATATTGTAAAAGAATCAAGCCTATCAAATTTCACTTCTGAATCACGAATGCATGCCAATAGTATACAATACATACTCATCACACTATTCAATTCACTTTCACTAAATTTGGTCGTGAATGTCGGACATGTGTAAACCATCTGAGTGGACGGACATAATGCTGGCCTACCTGTAGCAATTTAAATTTTTAAAATCGGACAAGAATTGAGCCTGCCAGAAGATAAAAACGAGACCACATCATGTTTTGAATACCATTCATTGGTGTCAGACGATGTCAAAATCATTTAGAACAAAAAAAATCGGCGGCAAACTTGTTTTGTGACAGGCGATAATGCAAAAGCAACAAATTTCACTACAATTATGAAATAAATGATCACCTCAATCCTACCCTTTATCTGGTTATCCACAAATAATCATCCACGAATGATAACAGTGCATATATCTGACTTTTCATGGTGATATTTGCAAAAAAATCTTCTGCATCTTGCCCTGATGTCTGCCCGGCTGCCATTTTGTTATGACTGCGGATCTAATTTAAAACTATTTTACTACTTGAGGCAGTCTTATAAGGTTACAGATAGCTCTAAAAATTCACCTTAAATATACAAATTTGACACATGACATCGGAAATTAAATATAAGTGAGTTAACAAACACGACTCTATTATTCTAGTCGCTGCGACCCAGAAAATCACTCACCTGAGTTTTCCCAGAAGGCACCGCGCTATGTTTACATTGACCATGTTGCTGTGGAAACGGAGCAAAACATTGCGTTTCGTTGAAAAAAACATTGCAAACTAATAAAAGAAATAACCCACAGGCAGCAAAAAGTGATCACTACGCATCCAATATAGAAATGCTTTAGACATTGTCATAGAACTGAACACGATTAAGTGACCCCATTGGTCCCACGAGCAATCCAAAATTTTCTGGGTTTCGCCCCAATACAGCTCCGGTAACAAACGCGAGACAACTCGCGAATGATAGGGAAGAAGTTTATAAATTTATACATAGAAGTAGAGGTCATAATAAACAATTGTATGTGTTTTATAGCCGTACTGATAAAAGAAAATATTTTTGGTGCAATCGAATTGTAAATAAATGGAATAATTTAGATGACAGAACTATTAATTCTGTTTCAATCAAGAATTTTATAACTAATTTGAAAATGTTAAATTCTGCTAGTTAGTGGGAGTTACGTTGTAATTTTTACTTAAACTCCCATTGTTTTTGTATTGTTCACATGTTGTTCTTTTAAATAAATCAATCAAATCAAATCAAATCAATTAAATCAAGAAGGAAAAGTGTTCGGAAATTAAGAAGAAAGTAAGAGCATAATTAAAAAGAAGAGGAAGAAGAAGAAAGGTCTAGAAGAACAGCAAACAACAAGAAAGGAGAAAAAGAAAAAAAAGGAGGATAACATAATACAGCCATAATTAAGGAAAAAAGCCGCAAGGAGAAGAAATATAAGAAATATGAGAAAGAAAAAGGAAAAAAGAGAATAAAAGAAAGAAAAGAAGGAGGAAAGGAATGAAATAGGCCATGAAAGAAGGAAATAACCTAAAGTGAAGAAAAGAGAAGAGGTAGCAAATGAGGACGAGTGCAAATGAAGAAGCAAAAAGATGCAGGACCCAAAAGAAAGAAGACAAAATGAAATAACAAAAAGAAACCAGATTTTAAAAAAATGAAGAAAGAAAGAGAAGACAAAAGGGGGAATATGAATAGAGAGGGAAGAAAAAAATGTAACAAGAACCCAGGGGTTCAAAATGGAGATGATGTAGTGTCTTACTTCATATCCCCTGAAAAAGACTTTCCCGGAGTGGCCAGAACCAGGTGTTGTTTAAATTGTTGAGCTAAAATTTCAAGATTTTAAAAATAATCCATTTCCAGCCGCAAAATGTGGCATAGGTGATATGGAAAAAAGTATTCATTTTCATTAATAAACTTTGAAAGAGCTTTAAAATGATGCATGGAAACAGGTGTGATCTGCCAGGTAGCTCAACATCCTTTTAGTGGAAGTAGCTGTACATTCATTTTGGTGATTATCATATGAAAATTAGATGAGAAGACTGGGAATCTTAGGCATAGTCTAATCCACTAATAGAATTAGTTGTCTCAGTATTAGCCAGAACTGACTGCTTTGGCCCAGAGGCCTACCCAAGGCAGGCCAGTTTCTTGGAGTTATCTCAATATGAAACACTGGATACAACAGTTACTGACAACCATCAAAATCCAATGGGCTCTGACAAAACGGGAGCTCCAACACAACATTTTACACTAAACTATATAGATATGCGGCAACAAAAAAAGGTCCTAATATGATTCAGTAAATATTTGTTAAAGTTTACCAATTTATTGTTTACCATTAATTTTTTGAAACCAAAATTTGAGAAAAATATCAGAAATCCTCATTTTTTTCTATTTTTTTTCCTGTTTATGAAAATTTCACAAGAGTGGCCCTTCAAATGTGTTTAGTCATTTAAAGAGGTATAATTTAGACATCTAAAAGCATAATTTCCGCAGTGCAACTCCAAAATTCACAGAATCATGGAGCATCCAAAAAATAACATTTTTCACAATTTCGCTGAATATACCGTTTTTAATTTTTGTAAGAGCATAAATTTAGACCCCCAAAAGGACAAGAATCCGCGGATTCAAAACCGACCTAGCGCAATGAAATTGAAGGTGCCATTGCTTAAACCACTGAGCAACTGATATTGGAAGATATAGTCCATGAGCCAGAGCCTGATTTTTGGCTGATCGGTATCAAAAGGGTGGGCTCAAGTTATCATACCTTTTCGGAAAGCTGGGAATCTCAGCTTTCAGAATATGTATGATAACCTGGTATCCACGGGAGCTTCTGGGAGTTAGAGCACTTTTAAGGAGACAAGATTGACATTTTTTAGAGACAAACAAAAATTGTTATTTTAAAAAACTAGGAATCAAATAATGATATCAGAATGATTTAAACATCTGGGCATATGTTTATGAATACGGGGAATCAGATTTTGGGGTTATTTTTCTGATTAAGGGTCAAGGTCACCAGTCAAGGTCAAGTGAATCTCAAAATATTGTCAAAAATAGAATTTGATGAAGTTTGCATTTCGTGGTTGGGATTTCTATGGCCATAATTGGTGATTACTAGCTGCAGCACTTTAGTAGGAGTCCTCAGCTCTAATTTGATACCATTTTTGCACAATTCCGATGCCTCATAAGGTTCCAGTGACATAAAATGCACACCACGGTCCTGTTTTTATGATCAACAAAATTCAGAGATTTTCTCATAATTCAAGAACGAATGAAGATATCACAATGCTTTAACTGTCCAGAAATATGTTTATTGATGTGGCAAATAGATTCCAATGCTTAATGTCTTGATACAAGGTCAAGGTCACCAGTCAAGGTCAACTAAATCACAAAATATTGCCAAAAATAGAATTTAATGAAGTTTGCATTTCATTGGTGGGATGCTTATGGCAATAATTGGTGATTACTAGCTGCAGCACTTTAGTAGGAGTCCTCAGCTCTAATTTGATACCATTCTTGCCCAATTCCGATGCCTCATAAGGTTCCAATGACATAAAATGCACACCGCGTTCCTGTTTTTATGACAAACAAAATTCAGAGATTTTCTCATAATTCAAGAACAAATGAAGATATCACAATGCTTTAATTTCCAGAAATATGTTTATTAATGTGCCAAAATTCCAATGCTTAATGTCTTGATACAAGGTCAAGGTCACCAGTCAAGGTCTAATATGTCTTTAAAATGTGGCAAAATCTAAATTTTTAATGACATTTACGTTGTATTTGTGGGATTTTAGTAGGCGATATGGATAGGTCTTTGCTTCTGATCTTTAGAAGGGTTCCTTACCTTTAATATGATACCATAATTATATGCCCAGAGTCAATGCATTGTAAGGTTCAAAATTATTGACGTAAACCGCAAACCATTATATCATCTTGAGTTTGTGGTGGACTTACAAAAAAAATTCAACAATAAATAATGATATCTAAATGCTTTAAATGTCCAGAAATGTGTTCAATGAGGTGGCAAAATCTTTTTAGCGCTAACTGAATAAGGTAAAGGTCATCAGTCAGGGTAAAATATATTTTTAAGAATGGTCAAAACTAATTTTCTGTTGCATTTATTTTGTATTGTGGGTTTTTAGGAGTCAATATATATAGGAGTTTGCTACAGGTCTTCATTAGGGTTTGTAAGTTTCAATATTATACCATACATCCCAATTCCGGGGCATTATTGGGCTCAAATAACATAAAACAGAAGCCTTAGTGTTGTGTTAAGAGTGATCAACAAATTGTAAACATTTTCGCTTAACTTGGGAGCAAATAATGGTACATTGCATTGGTCCAAATGATGAGAAATATGCTTGTTGATGTCAGAAATTAACTTCAATAACTGCTTTGCTGATACAAGGTCAAAGTTACCTGTCAAGGTGAAATATCACTGCAAAATGCATTTATCAAACATTGACATTGCACCCTGTCTTTATACATTGGCAGGAAGATGACATAAAACGCATAAGGTGGCCTGGCGTTGTGATAGATAAAATTCAGAGATTTTATCATAATAACATTATTCCAAAATAACAGATGGAAACTAATAACCTAACAGTCTCTTAGACGTCTAAAAAGAATTTGAATGGTTGGAAATTGTGCTAACGTGCCCAAACGCGGATATTCTATCGTCAGCCTATGTTTGCTCCGGAGATTACAGTCGTTTTCTGGCTTCAATTTGCATTGTCTTTTAATATATTTGGTGCTTGATTGTTCAGAGACTTCCATGCACTAATTGAATTCTAGCAGGCATCCGCTGCCAGTGCAACTCCTTCCCTTCAATCTATCAAACAACTGAGTTTTCAGACTCTTGCAACTCTTTATCACCTGCTTGGAACAACCATTTCGAAGTCCAATTACATAGTCAAAATGACGAGTGACTTATGCATTAACAGCTGTTTTGATTGACTCTTTACTCAGTGATTTACAAATTTTGGAGATATTTCTAGAGTTGTAGTTAGCATTTTGACACCTTTTTTCACTTTCATTTCCATAGTCATGTGTTTATCGAATCGCACGCCCAAAATTTCTGAAATGATCAGGCACTTCCTTGTTTCTGGGATTCATTTCTCCGTTTTCTTTCTAGCTTGCTCTTTTCCAAAAAGTGTTGGTTTGAAAGACAGGATACATTTTTCGACATCAGCATGCTTTTGATCTTTAGCCTGATTTTGTTTGCTTTTTTGCCGACTAGTGTAGTATAATTATATATGGATAAAGAATGAGCCCAGTTTTGATCCTTGATGAATGCCATATTGTGGAGGTAGCTTGCCAGATTCTGTGTCATTGATGAATACTGACCGTGATTTGCTCGAGACATGAGCCAGTTTAAAGCTGACTCGTCAACACCATACACATGTATCTCTCAGCCTTCCAGAATAATGCCATGGTCAAGTGTGTTAAAAACTGCAGAAAGACCAAAGAAGACCAACAACATTGCCACTTCACCTTGGCGCATATTCAGCTTAACATTACAACGGATTTTCGTCAGAAGCATGTTCAAGCATCTCTGTACCAAAATGTGGCTTGCAGACTGATAGTTTTTCATCATCAAGAATTTTAGCAAGGTGATCTGTTTATTGTTTGATGACAGCAATCTGTACGACCTAACTCAAGAAGGACAGGTCAGATACTTGCCTGTAATTCTTTGTTATATGATCAAGACCAGTCTTTTTACAAGAGTAGCTTAACCAAAGCTTGCTTCAAGACTCAGCAGGCATTTCTCCTAAAGGCCGTTGAACTGTTGACTATTTGGGTTATGATTGCAAGGGACTGATCAATGCATTCCAACAGTAACTAAATCAAATTTGGGTCAATGTTGCAGTGCTTCATGGGCATCTTTGCAATCAGCTTTTTAACTGCTGAGAAAATCTCAGAATTTGGTCGATCATCCTAAAAGGACCACGGTTTGCGTTTTATGTAATTTGAACCTTATAATGCTTTGATACTGGGCACGTATGGTATCATAATAAAGCTTATAAACCCTATTAAGGAAACATTGCAAATACCTATCCATACTAGCTGTCTAAATCCCACAAATGCAATATAAATGTCTTAAAAACTTAGTTTTTGCCACTTTTTAATGATATTCTTGATCTTGACTGGTGACCTTGACCTTGTATCAGAAAAGTAAGAATTGAAATCAATTACCAAGTCATATAAACATATTTCTAGACAGTTAAAGCATTGGGATATCATCATTTGTTCTTGAATTATGAGAAAATCTCTGAATTTTGTTGATCATAAAAACAGGACCGCGGTTTGCATTTTATGTTATTGGAACCTTATGAGACATCGGAATTGGGCAAAAATGGTATCAAATTAGAGCTGAGGACTCCCACTAAGGCGCTGTAGCTGGTAATTACCAATTATGGCCATAGGGATCCAACCCATGAAATGCGAACTTCATCAAATTCTATTTTTGACAATATTTTGTGATTTAATTGACCTTGACTGGTGACCTTGACCTTTAATCAAGAAAATAATCCCAAAATCTGATTCCCCATATTCATAAACATATGCCCAGACATTTAAATCATTCTTATATCATTATTTGATTCCTAGTTATTGAAAATAACAATTTTTGTTTGTCTCTGAAAAATGTCAATCTTGTATCCTTTAAAGAGCTTTAACTCCCAAAAGCTCCCGTAGATACCAGGTTATCATACATATTCTGAAAGCTGAGATTCCCAGCTTTCCGAAAAGGTATGATAACTTGAGCCCACCCATTTGATACCGATATCTTGTCTGGCTCATGGACTAATAGGAGAAATAGTTGATTGGAAGATGCTAGACTATTAGTATAGAAGCAATGCAGTTTGAACAGATTTCTAAAAAAAAGGAAAGATGGCTGTCAAAATGGCCGCCATCTTTGATTTCTCAACACTTTACTCATCCATACCCACAGGCCAATACCTGTACCAAATTGCATAACTGTAAGTGAAATATTAAGGTCACAATGGTCAGTTCAAGAATGAAGAAAGATGGCTGCCAAAATGGCTGCCACAAAGTGGCTGCCATCTTGGATTTCTCAACATTTTCCCGTCTGATACCCACAGTAGGGTGTTTCAGCTGCCCCCAATATTTTCTGATCCTGCTTGACCTTGGTCTGGTATTGCAGTTTATATAGTAAAAGTCACAAGTAAAATTTTGGCCCATTCTATAAATACTTACCTTTACCAGAATTCACTTGAAGTTTATAATGTAATTCCCCATTGGCGAACTTGCAAATCCTGAAGATATTGCAAAAATCAATGAAGGAATAGATATTTTTTCCTCAATCCATAGTTTCTGAGTAAGTTTTGGGAGGGCAATTCAAATCTGGAATCAGCTATTTTGTAGCAGGTCTTCCTAATGAGCTAGGAAGTGTTGAATTACCTGTACCAAATTTCATAACTCTTAAGTGAAATATTGAGGTCACAATGGCCAGTTCATGAAATGAAGAAAGATGGCTGCCAAAATGGCGGCCATCTTCTCAACATGTCCCTGATCCATACCCACAGGCCCATACCTGTAACAAATTTTATAACTCTAAGCGAAATATTGAGGTCACTATGAGCAGTTCAATAAATGAAAAAAGATAGCTGCCAACATGGCCACCACAAAATGGCAGCCATCTTGGATTTCTCGACATGTTCCCAATCCATACCCAGAGTCCCATACCTGTACCAAATTTCATAACTGTAGGTGAGATATTAAGGTCACAATGGGCAGTTCAAGAACGAAGAAAGATGGCTGCCAAAATGGCCGCCACAAATGGCAGCCATCTTGGATTTCTCGACATGTTCCCAATCCATACCCAGAGTACTATACCTGTACCAAATTTCGTAACTGTAGGTGAACTATTATTGTCACAATGGCCAGTTCAAGAATGAAGAAGGATGGCTGCCAAAATGGCCACCACAAAATGGCCGCCATCTTGGATTTATCGACATGTTCCCAATCCATACCCAGAGTACTATACCTGTACCAAATTTCATAACTGTAGATGAAATATAAAGGTCACAATGGGCAGTTTAAGAATGAAGAAAGATTGCTGCAAAAATGGCCGCTGCAAAAATGGCCGCCACAAAATGGCAGCCATCTCGGATTTCTTGACATGTTCCCAATCAATGCCAAGAGTACCATACCTGTACCAAATTTCATAACTGTAAGTGTAATATTATGGTCACAATGGGCAGTTCAAGAATGAAGAAAGATGGCTGCCAAAATGGCCACCACAAAATGGCCGCCATCTTGGATTTCTGGACATTTTCCCAATCCATACCCAGAGTGCCATACTTGTGCCAAATTTCATAACGATAAGTGAAATATTATGGTCACAATGGGCAGTTCAAGAATGAAGAAAGATGGCTTCCAAAATGGCCCCCACAAAATGGCCGCCATCTTAGATTTCCCGACATGTTCCCAATCCATACCCACAGTACCATACCTGTACCAAATTTCATAACTGTAGGTGAAATATTAAGGTCACAATGGGCAGTTCAAGCATGAAGAAAGATGGCTGCCAAAATGACAACCACAAAATGGCAGCCATCTTGGATTTATCGACATGTTCCCAATCCATACCCAGAGTACCATACCTGTACCAAATTTCATAACTGTAAGTGAAATATTAAGGTCACAATGGGCAGTTCAAGAATGAAGAAAGATGGCTGCCAACATGGCCACCACAAAATGGCAGCCATGTTGGATTTCTCGACATGTTCCCAATCCATACCCAGAGGCCCATACCTGTACCAAATTTTATAACTATAAGTGAAAATTAAGGTCACAATGGGCAGTTCAAGAATGAAGAAAGATGGCTGCCAAAATGGCCGCCACAAAACGGCAGCCATCTTGGATTTCTCGACATGTTCCCAATCCATACCCAGAGTCCCATACCTGTATCAAATTTCATAAATGTAAGTGAAATATTAAGGTCACAATGGGGAAAAACCGTGGTTTACATCTGGTTTGTGGTTACTGGTTTGTGGTTACTGGTTTGTGGTTACTGTTTATGGTTTCACCTGATCCATTTACAGCTCCTGTATTAACCGGCCTCCGCTGTTAGGCCGGTTAAAAATTAAGGGTATTTAATGCATCTGATGGTAGAATTTCATGCCCATAGGTAAAACTGTTTCAGAGTTTTGCTTTGGAAACGAAAATTTTTATTATTTTTGTAATTTTCAATATTTTATAAAAAGTCTACCAATTGCTTAAATATGAACAACAAAATGCACATATATTCTGTAAGGCCCATTCATCTGCCAAATATCATGTATACAAGTGCTATAGTTTAGGCACAGTGGCCATAACACAATGTGTGCAGCCGCCCCCAGTGGATCCAAGCAACATATAAAAGGAAAACACGTCATAATTACAACATGCCTGGTATTCATTCCTATGCCAGATGATTGCTCTATAGTCAAGTTATCCACATCTCTTGACCCAAACATCTCCAAACAAAATAGCCAAGACAGGGCCCAAAAGACATTCTGAAAATGCTCAAATTTCAAATTTCCCGCCAAAACTGTCCATTTGGTCATTATGACTGCATAAATGGAGATGTGTACACATCTCCATTAAAAAATCAAAGAAGAGAGGTACAACAGGTAGAATAGATAATTAGTAATAGAATGAATTATTAAGTAAATGCCAAAGCATGAGGACTGCAACACCGTGACCCAAAAGATACATTTTAAAGACAATAAATTGTAATGAGCTATAAATAAATACCTGTATTACTATTCTCCTAATAAACAGTTGCGACAGAAACATGAAAGGAAAAAAATTTATCAAAAGTGTTTTTTGGAAAAATTTTGGGAAATGAAAGACGAATTAGACAAAAATGTCCACATGGGGAGTTATGGAAAAAAGAAATGTTGAAGCAAAATTTGGAAAAGAAACATTTTTGGGGGGAAAAATTTTCGAAAAAAAAGTTGGGAACTTGGAAAAAAAAATTGGGATAAAAAATATTTTTCAAAAACCAAAAAAATTCTGAGCACAACTGATGCCCTTAACTGATCAGTGAATTGGACGCAAAATCCACACTGAACGCTTCTAAAACCGGGAGTTAAACCACCCCTGAGCAGGTTTCTGCTAAAACCACAGAAAAACCTAGTCGATTTTTAAAACCAGACATGAAAATTTTGAGAAAAGAAAAACTTAAGTTTTAATATCTTAAACTTGGTTTAAACCTAGTTTATCCACAAACCAAGTTTAAACTAGAGATGAAAATTTGGGCCTTTAAGTGTTCTCTTCACTTAGGCAAGTAAGAGTACAAGGCACACTCTAGCTCAGAAGCCACTCGTGCAAATAAGCACTCTAAACCACTAATATCCACGGTGGAACTATGGAAAATTTTTCTGAAGTTTCCAACAGTCACATGACTTTTGGCTGTTAGCAGTGAATGCTCCAATGTGATTGGGTGGGAGAACGAAAGGTTGTTACATCATCTTTCAACATCAGGATTATGATGACAAGGCCATTTATAGTCCTTGTCATACTTACGTGGAATCTCAAGTTCTTTTCTATGCTGTTGAACTGTGATGTCAGAGATGACTCTATTCTAGCATTGCAATATATGTAAATTAACTAAAAGCTGTGATGTCATTTCAAATTGGGTCAGATTCCCCAGCTTCTAACCAATGCGAATCCACCAAACTCAGCATCACAGTTTCAACTCAGTGTCAGAGTGAACATTGGGTCTGGGAAAACCCATGCAAGTTTGACATCACAGCCTCTCAGCCAATGGGCTGCCAGAACAAATATACATAACATAAGCCACGTGTTTACAAACAAATTATCAGAGCCTTCTGTTTATACCAACTTCCATCAAAGTTTAAAGTTGTAAGTTAGCAAGTTTGTAGATTTATCAAACAACTCTGTGGGGATTATAACAGTTGTCTACTGTGAATGCTCACAAAGCTGCCATTTGGTAGGATTAGACTGGTGATTGCTGTGATAAATCATTGGGATCACAAATGTAATGCTTCCTTCAACATATCAATGTTTGAACTGTGATGCGTAGTTTACTGTCAGCCCATTGGCTATCAAGCTGTGATGACGTAGTTGTAGGGGCTATCCCTGATAAAACTCTTACTCTGACACTATGTTGAAACTGTGACGCTCAGTTTTAGACCGAGGTCACAGTCTTCACGTTGCTGTAGGCAACGTAGACTGAGGACATTGCATTTGCTGAGCTCTCTTGAAAATCATTGGGAACAAAAAGTGATAAAAACAAACAATCAAACATGAACATAAACAGAAAACAGCAATCTGCAAACAGAAAGCAACATAAGCGGTGATCTGTTTTGTCTCCAGTCCTGAGGTGTTTTCAACACAAAGAACAGTCAAGATATTTAAAAAGTGGGAGGGAACATTTATTTCTGGACGTCACTTTTAAAAATATCAGAATATGTGGCAGTTTTCATCAATTTATCAATCTGTCAATGTATCGATCAGGATTTACGATTGAGACGTATTTTGGGGAATTTAATTTCTTGAACTACACTGAGAGTAATATTTGACTGAACCAAAATTACAAATGATGAAATTAATAAAATTTTAGTGTCAATGCTGGCCTGCCCCCTACAGGAGCTTTTTGCTAAAATATTCAAACAAGCATCCTCGGATACAATGGCTGGTTAATCCTATGGGAAAATAGAAGGTGTGATTTGCAGCATGCGAGAGCGTCTGAGGCAAAAAATATGAGTGTAGGAACAGTGGAACTGGAGGTTGAGGTAGAGTAGGGTGATGTATGCGTGAACTAGATTCTCTTGACGTGAGGTATAGCAATGAAGTATAGGTGCAACTTGCTGCAGTGAGCATTGCGCAAGTGTTTGAGTAGAGCGTGACAGCAGACACTAGTGTCTAACAGAGTCGCTGCCCATATAGAGCTATGGGCCGACAAATTCATAATGTGGAATACTTGTACCAAATTTCATAACTCTAAAATATTAAGGTCACAAATGGACAGTTCAAGAATGACAAAAGATGGCTGCCAGAAAGGCCTACATCTTGAATTTATCGTCATGTTCCCAATCAATACCCACAGGCGTACACCTGAACCAAATTTTATAACTCTTAAGTGAAATATTAAGGTCACATTTGGCAGTCCAGGAATGAAGAAAGATGGCTGCTAAAATGCACGCTATCTCAGTTGTCTCGACAGGTAGGCTACTCATTCTTCTGCTTTCACCCCTAGCATATAAGTAGCAAAACTAGCAAAAAAAATTTTTTTTTGCGAGGACACCCCCCGACGTGACCCCTCCCCCCCCGGACTTGAAAAATATAAAATTTTAAAATTACCTCCTTCCGAGGAGAGCCCCAGCCTAGAAATATAACTAGCAAAAATAAAAATTTCTGCAAGTACCCCCCCCGGATGTGACTCCCCCCCGGGCCTTGTATAGAATATAAAATTTAATACCTCCCGAGGTGACCCCAGCCTATCTAGCAGAAATAAACTTTTTTTTTTTTTGCGAGTACTCCCCCCCCCGAGGTGACCCCCTCGGGACTTGTAAAATCCTAAATTTTTTAATTACCTCCCTCCGAGGTGACCAACCTAGAAACATAACTAGCAAAAAAAAAATTTCTGCAAGCTCCCACCGGATGTGACCCCCCCCCCCCCGGGCCTTGTATAGAATATAAAATTTAATACCTCCCCCAAGGTGACGCCAGCCGAGCAATATATCTAGCAGAAAAAAAAAAATTTTTTTGCAAGTATCCCCCCCGAGGTGACCCCCCTCGGGACTTGTAAAATCCAAAATTTTTTAATTACCACCCTCTGAGGTGACCCCTAGCCTAGAAATATAACCAGCAAAAAAAATCATTTCTGCAAGTACCCCCCTGGAAATGTCCTCCCCCCCCCTCGGGCCTTGCACAGAATATAGAATTTAATACCTCCCCCGAGGTGACCCCAGCCTGGCAATATAACAGGCAGAAATTTTTTTTTTTGCGAGTACCCCCCCCGAGGTGATCCCCCTCAGGACTTGTAAAATCTAAAAATTTTTAAATTACCTCCCTCAGAGGTGACCCCAAGCCTAGAGATATCACTAGCAAAAAAAAAAAAAAAAATTTATGCGAGTACCCCCCCGGATGTGACCCCCCCCCCCCCGGGCCTTGTATAGAATTTAAAATTTAATACCCCCGAGGTGACCCAAGTGTGGCAATATAACAGGCAGAAAATTTTTTTTTTGCGAGTACCCCCCCCCGCGGTGACCCCCTCGGACTTCTAAAATCTAAAATTTTTAAAATTACCTCCCTCCGAGGTGACCCCCAGCCTAGAAGTATAACTAGCAAAAAAAATAATTTCTGCAAGTACCCCCCTGGATGTGTCCTCCCCCCCCCGGGGCGCCTTGCACAGAATATAGAATTTAATACCTCCCCCGAGGTGACCCCAGCCTGGCAATATAACAGGCAGAAATTTTTTTTTTTTTGCGAGTAACTCCCCCCCCCGAGGTGACCCCCCTCGGGACTTGTAAAATCTAAAAATTTTTAAATTACCTCCCTCAGAGGTGACCCCAAGCCTAGAGATATCACTAGCAAAAAAAAAAAAATTTCTGCGAGTACCCCCCCGGTTGTGACCCCCCCCCCGGGGCCTTGTATAGAATATAAAATTTAATACCTCTCCCGAGGTGACCCAAGTGTGGCAATATAACAGGCAGAAAATTTTTTTTTTGCTAGTACCCCCCCCCCCGAGGTGACCCCCCTCGGGACTTTTAAAATCTAAAATTTTTAAAATTACCTCCCTCCGAGGTGACCCCCAGCCTAGAAGTATAACTAGCAAAAAAAATAATTTCTGCAAGTACCCCCCTGGATGTGTCCTCCCCCTCCCCCAGGCCTTGCATTCTACATGTCTCCCTATTGGCTGAAATGGCCACTCCCACCAAGTCCCTCATTCTCATTGGCTCTAAATGGCCACACCCCCAAAAATTAAAAATTTGTAAGTACTGCCACAGTTTCAACCGAACAACTGTCAACCCATTACACCTTGCCTAATGCTGACAAATTAGCCAACTAAGATTGCTTCTAACCAGCAATTACCACAAACACAAACTCAACGCATGATGGCCAAAAATGCATACCTGTCATTATGCGCCACACCTCCAAATATCGACCACACCCCCAAAACCCATTATTAAAAAGGCTAGAGAATTCTCCAGAATTCTCCAGCCAAAAATTATCAATTAACAGATTACCCAAGAACAGTGTTACATGCATGACCATAGAGAAAGATTCAGGTGAACGGGAACCTTGTCATAGATGTCTTATGGGAAGCTCCTTCACCCGACCGACCAAAGAAAGAAGAGATATCCTGCCCTCATACTCCACAAAGGTATCACTTGATTGACCAAAGCCACAAGAGTCTTAGCTTTTGATGCCAAGAAATCACCCAGGACAACAAAACAAGAAAGCTCCGCAGACCGCTTGTTTTCCTGCATAGACAAAAGAAAAATTACAATCACTGGAAACAAAAAAGCACCCTCTGAAATTCAAATGCATTTGTTGAATATTTCAAAAGCACGTGAAAAGACAAAATTAACAGTTTACTAACTTGTCTGGACCCTGAGATATTGATGAACTGGAAAATATGTGACATGGCAGCCATCTTGGACAAAAACTTTAATATCTCAAAATCTAAACAATAAGCAACAAAGTGCACATCAAATATGAATTCAGCATGTTTAGATCAAGTAATTAAAGCATTTAAATTTTGAAACAAGCAATTTTAACAAAGCTATGAAGCGTTTTTGAAATATTGGAACTTTAAATAAATTTGGGGTAGGGGTTGCTAAAAGTTGCACTGAGTCCCCAATATTAGCACTATGAAGTTCAAAAATAGCTCAAAATGTAGCTATGAATGTCAGGCAGTTTTCTAGATACATTATAAGCCCTTCAAATGCATATTAACTGATTTGTACTGCCGTAACAGTCAGAAAAACAACCTCGCTAAAAATGATTTTTGCACCATTTTGATGAAACAGAAGTCACAAATCCCCAGATAGCCTTGAGCTATTATTATGAAAAGACATACACCTATTGCCACATATAATAGGATAGTTCATGAGAAATATCAAAGATGTAGCTTCAAAAATGACTTCACAATCATCAAAAATGTAGTTTTCAGATGCGCTGATGTATGCTACAACATAAAAACCACTTAAGACCGTTACACTTTTTTCGCAATTAAATGCCCAGAGCCCGTGGTCTAGTTCAGGAGGATCAACATTGGCTAGAAGCTGGGGAATCTGACCCAGTTTGAAATGACATCACAGCTTGTAGTTAATTTACATATAGTATTGCAATGCTAGAATAGAGTCATCTCTGACATCACAGTTCAACAGCATAGAAAAAAAACTTGAGATTCCACGTAAGTATGACAAGGCCTGTAAATACTTTAGAGCCAGAATGAGTTTTGCAACGGAATGACTTCCATTATATTGGCAAACTAATGTGCTTTGAAGAAATGAGTACATGAACATGAGTGACTTTTTACTTTTTTTATTAACAAACAATAAGCAATTGATTTTCAAGTTCCTCAGATTTGAGTATATGGTTTCCAACAAAATTTAAGGCACCAATTAAAATTTTAGAACAGAATAATGAAGCCTTCAAATTTGCATTCTAAAACTTGTAATCAGGTTTTACATCAATGATCATTCACCATATATATGTCTTCACAAGGTAACAGCTTACACTTACAGCTAGCATAGACTCAAATTTCAACATTATTGAGCAGGCAACAGGTTCTATTCAGTATTTAATCCACACACTTCAAAGACAGCCCTGATCATCATGACAATTATTTCTATCATTCAGTAAAAATAACTGTAAATGCATCTTAACTTGAAACTACACTTACTCTGGATTAGACTGACATTGTTGTGTCATGAGTATGATGAGGTATGAAGAAGATAAAGGCTAACTCAGTTACAATTACAACGGACGCCTGTAAAGACTCCTTGACTGAAGCTGACTATCATCAAGTTGAAAATGTCACGTGGTTAAGGGGCCGACCAGATGATCTTTGGGGGGGGGGGGGCCTATGGATAGTTGGTGAAAAAAGAAGATTGTTTTCCACTTGACACTGAAAAAAAAGTTTGTTCAGCATATGGAAATTAAAAAAAAAGTTTGTTTCCACCTGTAGCTGGGGTACTGTAATGTTTAAATTCCGATAAAAAGTTTGTCGCGAGTGCGCATGCGAAAAAATTGTTCGTCAAAAAAAAATTTTGTCCCGGGGGTTAAGTCCATAGTCCCCCCCCCCCCAACTATCGTCTGGTCGTACCCTAAAGACCCATGTCCATGGAATTACACAGAATCAACTATATGTCATCCATTCTGTGGATTTCCAGAATATTTCAATGATGGATTTTGACCAAGACTATCTGCCATTTCGTAAACTATGAAACATCTTGACAATGACTGATGACCACACTGGTCACTGATCATGCTGCTTCATGCATGGAAAGTCAGCTTAAGATTGGAGACTTAGGCCTACCAGTAAATAATATAAATTAATAATCAATTGAAAAATATAAATTAATAATCAATTGAAAATTCAAGGGGAAATAACTCATTTTAAAAACATATTTTCAACTGTTTGTATGAATGAGCATGATTGAGTTTATATAATTAGGGCACATAGTTTTAATACTTCTGTGTATAAGCCTCTGAAAACAGTACCAAGTCTGCAATGTCAATAGGCCGTGATAGTGGAACTCTCCTTTTACCAGCTCTCCTGTGTTGACGAGCAGAATAAAACTATTTCCGGGAACATCAGCCTAGGAATTTACAATGGAGCCGGGGTTTCTAAGGTCCGTAACAAAGTCTAATCAGCCTGACAGTACTGGAATATGGTGGCAATCCATGCTAAACATTCCATTTAAGACTCGGCAATGCAAATCCGTAATGTTTTCAATGGATTAAAAGTGCCCTGGGGCCTGGAATGCCAGCTTCACTGACTCAGCAATGGTACAAAATGGCAGCTTGTTCCCGGAAATAGTTTTATTCTGCTCGTCAACACAGGAAAGCTGGAAAAAGGAGAGTTCCACTATCACGGCCTATTGCCATCATAGTGTTACACGTACTAACAGTTACATCACTTGACAGTAGCATTGGGATACAAAAATCAATTATAGAATTTAAACGCTATTCATTTGTTACTATTAGATATAATCAATGTTGCAAATTGTCATTTTGTGTTCACACTCAAATACTCAATAATACTGGTTTTGAATTTCATATGTTTCAAACTTCCCCAATGACCACATAGCGTCTAATGCCTACCCAATTTGTCATTCCTGAATTGATGCATTTTTACAAACATCACAAGAGATAACAGCATGCTCACACAGCAGACATATCTATTACTAAACAATTTACTTATGACCATGCAATTACATATACTACAAGGAATGTTCAAGTATAAAGCATTAATTAATTTATAAAATAAGGTGGGGCTACTTGTGATGATCCATCAATTACAGTTATGTCAATAAAATTTGAGTCAGTATTGGTGAATTCATAGAATTTTTCTGGCCGTCAGTGGCCTAGTCAATATATTAATAGTGGAAAGAAGTGTCAATTGAACTCAATTCAGAAGTTTTGAGTAAGCAAGACAATACATTTTACCATAGTGCTTGCAGTTGGTTGCCTCCTCCTACAGAGCGCTACAGATCCTCTACACATACAAATTTGGATGTGAAAGTCATTTTCTACATATTTTTAAGGCACAACTAACCACTTCAAGGCTAGCCCTGGGACCTATGCATAGCATGGGTCATGGGTCATCCCATTCAAAATCCGTGAGATTTTGACATGGCATCAGGAGAATTGGTCTATATTAAACAATTTGTATCCAAATTTCATGAAATTTTGAATTTGGCTAGCCCACATATTTTACTGCTGACGGCACTACTTTTGAGAGCAATTCCTGCTTGTTGAAGGGAAGAAAAATAACTTTTAAGAACAAAAACTATAAGAAAAAATTAGCAAAATCCCTCTGCTCCATAAACAGCACAACAGTGACGTCATCAGGCTATCCTATGACGTCACTAGCAATTTGTTGTGACTTCATAAGACCTACCAGTAATTGACCAATCAGATGGCACCATTTTTTTCAATGTGTAAAGAAAAAAATCACTTCTTCAGGTTCACAGGATGAATTTTCATTCACTTGAATGTGGAGAAAATGAGTAATAGGTGCAGTCAGTAGGAAATTTTGCACTCTTTCAGATGGTATAATTGGAATAAACAAGCTGCAAATACTTAAAAGGATATCTTGATTCTCCTGAACCCTCTCTTTCAATTCTCACAATTTTCCAATTGGAGGATTCATGACCCCTGTCCCACTGTCCCAGGGGTCCAGGGCTACTTCAAGGCCGTTATTATTATAAGCAGCATCTGTTTTTTTAGTGCCGAAAGCATGATGTCAATGCCTGTTGCGACTAAAGGAAACAGGATACAACATTTCACTGGACGTGTTCTATTTCACATCCGTGCTAACACGCATGGTAGAGAAAATTGTTCTGCTGGGTGCGGATCTGAAAGGCAGCTGTCCTATAACCCCAGAAGCCTATTTGATACCCAATTTGACTTTAATTTTGCTTGTCTGTCTTAAGCTGACTGGTTTCCAGTCAGGCTTTAAACAGTTATACATTATTATTAAACAAAGGTAAAAAATAAATTATCTACACACTAAGAGTTCCTTGGAAATCAGAAATAAAGCAACCTTTTTCCTGATTCACCTCCCACTACAATTCATCGAACCTCATAATCGAGGACAAGCAAAAGCGGAAGTCTGTGATCTTGATCCCCCTTTCAATTTAGCATTAATGACTAATTAATACATGGAAACATTGAATTTCTCACTTTAGTTCAACTTGAATCATATTTCCATTTGTTCCTTTTCCTTTTTAATTTCTTCATGGTATTTTGGTATTTTCGTTCGGATGACTTGACTTGCTCCTCCGTGAGTTCAGTAGCAGCTGATATGATGTCAGTGTGACGTTGGTTGTATTCCGCCTTGGTCAGGTGAGGGCCCTTCTGTAGGATCTCCATTGCCTTCTCCTTATTACAATGTTGCACTTTCATAATGCTGAAGATGATTGCCTGTTGAAAGGAAGGAAAGTACTTCATATATAATCATTTTGCCATGCTCCAGATACTCACAGGACACATAATAGGAAAAAAATATTCCGACAGGCAATAGATTGGGCAATAAAGTTTATGGAGAGAAAACAAGAACCCACTTTTTATTAGGGCAGGCCATCTTTTAATACATGACAAACTCGTGTGGTGGCGCCACTGTTAGTAGGTACAGAGCCTGTGCAAAATGATGGGAGATGTAGTGACCTGTCATGCAAAATTGGCTCTCCTGACCATAATATATATCCGATTTACAAAATAAAAAAAGCATCATGGAGCAAGTATTTTTTCTTCATGAAATTCTGTGCAGTCATTGCCATTCAGCCAGTGAACTTTGATTTCGAACATTTTCACTTTTGTAAAAAAATCATTGCTCTGAAATGATTAAAGTTAGAAAGATGGTTTTGATATTAAAAGATGCCTATATTAAAGGGCAAGCCTGAGTAGACATTTCATGCTTCTAACTGTATTGGTGTCTTCAGGATTAAACATTAAAGGACGAGGATCTGGAGGCTGCAAAAACCGACCGGTCAGCAATTACTGACCAATTCCATATATGGAATATGGGATTCTCGAAACTGTTTAATTCCTATCAAATGATTGGCTAATAAAATTGGTAATTAAGACTCTCAGCCAATGACAGGAGGGGTATAAATGTGTTGCTATGAGATTACACAACTAAGCAATTAGCTAATTCTGACTACAAAGAGAATGCCGATTGCTTTGATACCAGAAACCTAATTACCCCTCATTGAGCCTAATAATTGAGGGTCATTAAGAGAAATTTACTCCCATTTAAAAAAAATTTTTAAACTTTCCTGATAAAAGAAATTTTTTATCAATGTTATCATGATATTGTATATACTGTGAATGAGAAAACCTGGATGTTTCATCCAAATCGGATGAAAATTAGCCAAGTTACATATATTCCACAAGAACCCAGGGGTTCAAAATGGAGATGGTGTAGCATCTTACTTCATATCCCCTGAAAAAGACTTTCCTGGAGTGGCCACAACCAGATGTTGTTTAAATTGTGTGCTAAATATCAGGATTTTAAAAATAATCCATTTCAAGCCGCAAAATGTGGCAATGGTGATATGGAAAAAAAAAATTCATTTTCATTAATGAACTTTGAAAGAGCTTTAAAATGACGCATGGAAACAGGTGTGATCTGCCAGGTAGCTCAACATCCTTTTAGTAGAAATAGCTGCACATTCATTTTGGTGATTATCATATGAAATTAGATGAGAAGACTGGGAATCTTTGGCATAGTCTAATCCACCAATAGCATTAGTTGTCTCAGTATTAGCCAGAACTGACTGCTTTGGCCCAGGAGGCCTACCCAAGGCAGGCCAGTTTCTTGGAGTTATCTCAATATGAAACACTGGATACAACAGTTACTGACAACCATCAAAATCCAATGGGCAATGACAAAACGGGAGCTCCAACACAAAATTTTACACTAAACTATATAGAAATACGGCTGCAAAACAACTTCCTAATATGATTATGTAAATATTTTTTGAAGTTTACCAATTTATTGTTTACCATTAATTTTTGAGAAACCGAAATTTGAGAAAAATATCAGAAATCCTAATTTCACAAGATCGGCCATCCAAATGCGTTTAGTCATTTAAAGAGGTATAATTTAGACATCTAAATGCATAATTTCCGCAGTGCAACTCCAAAATTCACAGAATCATGGAGCATCGAAAAAATAACATTTTTTTCACAATTTTGCAGAATTTACTGTTATTAATTTTTGTAAGAGCATAAATTTAGACCCCCAAAAGGAACATTAAGGTTATTTAATGCATATGATGGTAGAATTTCATGCCCATAGGTAAAACTGTTTCAGAGTTTTGCTTTGGAAATGATTTTTTTTTTAAATTTTCAATATTTCGTAAAAACTCTACCAATTGCTTAAATCTGAATAACAAAATGCACATATATTCTGTAAGACCCATTCATGTGCCAAATAGCATGTATACAAGTGCAATGGTTTAGGCACAGTGGCCATAACACAATGTGTACAGCCGCCCCCAGTGGATCCAAGCAAGATATAAAAGGAAAACACGTCATAATTACAACATGCCTGGCATTCATTCCTATGCCAGATGCATGCCCTATAGTCAAGTTATCCACATCTCTTGACCCAAACATCTCCAAACAAAATAGCCAAGACAGGGCCCAAAAGACATTCTGAAAATGCTCAAATTTCAAATTTCCCGCCAAAACTGTCCATTTAGTCATTGTGACTGCATAAATGGAGATGTGTACACATCTCCATTAAAAACACAATCCACATTATCTCATTAGCACGCTTAGAATTGGTTGCTGGGTCATAAAAGTCATGTGATTCTCTTGACCAATGAGACAGGAAAGTTAAATTTGACTGAATGTGCACAAATAGAGATGTTTTCATTAAATATTGACTTTTTGGCATCTTTTTAAAGTCGGAACTTTAGCTCAGTTGGTCAATAGTTCATCTAGCAAACGAATTGTCCAAAAACTATTTTGGTTGAAGTAATATATCACCAGTTACAGGCATTTTACTGAGGGAGATGGGAGGTGTTTACTCTTTGAAGGCCAAACCCAGAATGATTGGGGTGTCTTGAAACCCTGCTTTTATACTAGGTCCCCGTGCTTTAAGTAAGCCAAAAATTCCATCTTTCTAACAGAGAAATGATTCTTTTACAAAAGTGCAAAATCAAGGTTCACTCGCTGAATGGCAATGACTGCACAAAAGTATTTGTAGAAGTGACAAATTTTGTTAGTCTGAGTGGTAGAAACTATAATTTGCTCCATGATGCTTTTTGTATTTTGCAGATCGGTCAAACAGTAAAGTCTGTCAGTTTTTGTCTTGAAAACCATGCTTTTAAGTTGTGACAATCCTCTCCTTTGCACCAATCTAGTTCCCGTCTGTATATGAGCCAGAATTTACTGTCATGATTTTTTGTTACGTCTTGGCACAAAAACATTCCATTTGGTGTCCCAAGTTACATCTTAGACCATGACTTGTTTTTAGACAATTATGAAAAAACAATACTTATTATCTATAAAACAAATGCTGCTATTTATTCAATAATGGTATTTTCAGTATTTCATGGTAATTTGACTAGAATCTATGCCAGAAACTATCAGTTTTTGATGAATCAGTAAAAGATGTAACATTGGACACTAAAGCTATTTTAGAAGATGTCCAGGATGTAACAGAGACACCAGCAATATGACAATGGATGTCTTGTTAGTTTGAAATGTGTAGTGTAAATGCAGTTCACAAACTGAATGACACTCTTGTCCAAACTAAAATACTTCTATAGTTTCAGAATTGTGTAAATTCCACAATGCCAAGTCTACATAAAGCCTGCCAAACTTCCATTGTGGAAGACGTAACATGGGACACCAAAGGACTAAGACGTAACATGGACACAATTGTGTCCATGTTACATCTTTTCCAAACCTTCTCCTTTTGGACATTTTCTTGTGAATCATGCAGCATTAAAAAGTGCAAATTATTCTAAACAGTGTTTTAAACACGTCTTGCACATAATTTGGAGATTGGCATCCAGCGGGAGACACACATCCATGTCTAAGCAATTATTGCCAAGACGTAACATCATCAAAATACTGATTTGGTATTATTAAAGCCCCTCCCCCAAAATTTCAATGAAAGTGAAACCATACATGATTGGTTCAAATGGTGCCAAAATATGTAAATGTGCCACGGATATATTCATTTATGCTAATGAATCACTGTGGATTAATTAACAAGACATTTATTCATTGAGCATTAGTGGCCAAGACGTAACACACTGACATTTGGAAATTAACGGCCACAGATTCTTGATAAATCTCACTCAGAAACAGCCTGAAATAATTTTGGTTAAAGAGGGACAAATAAAGTACAACAAGAGATTCTTATTTTAATGATTGCAAATAAATTCACCTTTGCGCTTATATGTTGTCAGAAGTAACTATTGTGGACACCAAAGTGGGTGGGCAACTTTTACCCATATTTAATGTTATTTGTCTTTCAACCCATGAAACACAGTAAGAAAACACATTTTCAAACATCTGAACAATACATTATGGTGTAATTCATTGCTGGATAACAACATGCCAGTTCTGTATGATCATTGTTATTTCATGGACACCACAATATTTTGGTGATTTTGCACCCCATCTTCAAGTTGATTCAGCAATAGCATGTAAAGTATAAAAGCCCCAGCTGTGAATGAGGCCAGAACATCAAGATAATCACTTACACTATCAACTTATCATATTTAAATTTTGGTAGAGGACATCAGAAAGTTTTCTTCAGTCATAAAGTGACTGTGCCAAGACGTAACAAAAAAAGTCATGACAGTAAATTCTAGCTCATATATCAACAGACAAGCAGGGAGTACTGCTTTCTGAGCTCTGATTGATCAAGAAAACAATCAAAGTGACGTCACCGATTGAGAAATGTTTTGTGATGTAAGTAGCACGGTGCCTAAGTCCATAATATGCCGCGGAAACCAGATTGCTTGGCACCTACTCCTACCATCAGTGCTGCCACCTGGCGAGAATGTGATAAGATCAATTTTTTGTTGGCATGCCCTAGTGCATAAAGCCAGACATAGTATATTTTTCGCATCACACATCAACTGACCCAACAGATTTTCTGCCTACGGAAACAATTTTACCCTCGGCAGGGTATTGTAGTTACAATGGAAAAATTTTGTCCATCTGACCCACTATGTCAAAACTATAGCACCCGTATAGGCCTATACGGTATATGTATATGTACGTCCGAAATGCTGATATTTTGATGTAGCTCAGCTCCTGTTGCACTTGGAGCGTTGGTTGATGGCTTGTCTGGCCTCATGCCAGGATAACAATGAAATAGCTAAGGTATGGTGGTAGGTCAACTCACCATTGCTTCGCAACTCACCATTGTTTGGCAACTTTTTGACTTTACAGTACAATAATTTTACATTGAAGCATGCAAATGCATGTTTAATTGATCAGAAATGTGAAGAGAATAGTTTTCAACATCTTTCATTGCTTCACCATTGTTATTCTGCATTGGTGATGTCACAATGGATGGTCATGTGACCAAAAATGGGATTTTTAAGGGGAGGTATGTGTGAAAAATTACCCAAATTTCAGTAAGGTACACAAATTCAGTTTGTTTCATATATTCGACCTACATGAACTTGGGCACCCAGTGCAAACTTCGTTTATGTCAAAATATGTCTCTTTTATCACCTAAAACAATGTCAAATACAACATCATCAACACACTTTAGAAGTGAAAGAGCAGCGATGTATCATTTCAAAGGTGTACACAAAACAAAGCAGTTGCCATGGCAGCACAGTATTTACTTTGGTGAAACATGACAATGATTACTGAATCTTTGCAAAATATCATGCCTGTAGCTTCATTAGTTTTGGAGAAATAGCCACTGATAGGCCTCTTTGTTTTCATTCACAAATTGCCTATAATGACGTTACGTCACAATTTTGCCATTTTCCGCTATATGCAAAAAACCGCTTTAACCCTGCACTGGATGTGAAAAATCTTGACCACTGTTCAACCTAGGAACTCATGGGATACATCAACGTAATCCTTAAAAAAATGTCTTCATATTTACAAAACAAATTTTGACATTTTTTGTTGTGGAACAAAATTATTTGATATTGCAGCCATAAAAACAATAATTTTTTCCCCCAAAAATGACTTTTGTCTACTTTGCCCCAATTCCTGACACTATTAAAAGGAATATCAAAAATCCGCTCAGTAAATATGTTCATTTGGCTTTTCTTCTGTCATCAATTTTTTCAAAAAATTTTTACCATGCCTGTAACTTCAGAAATTTCACATCCCGTGAGCAGTAAAAATCAGCCTTTTTTTAACTTTTAAACTGGTTACCATGGCAACCATTCATCACAAAAATGCAAAATTACCTGAAATTATCTAATTTAGTTAAAACCTATCTTTTAAAACCAAATATGAACCATTATTCTAAAAATTGCAAAAAAGTGCCCTTGTCACCCATACCTCCCATTAAAGTTTTTGTCATTTTGCTTGACTTTGAAAAATAAAAAGCATGTTTTTAGCACATAATTTTAAGACAACTTGAACAAAATTAACCAGGAACCTTCACAAGGGTTCAAATAACCTGACTGGCTATTTGATTTAGCCAGACAGTGATTAATTGTGGGCTGAATTCACTTTTTATAAGAAAAGTTGCCAAACATGGTGACCCCAAAAAAGGGCAGGATTTTCCAACAAATCATCTCCTGTAGGATAACCATTGCACATATTTTTTTTTCAAATTGCATGCAAAAGTTGATGATTTGGTAGAGTCCGTTTATGCAAAGACATCTGATCTAGTGCCTTTACCCAGTTTCTTAATATTGTCAAATAACTGCACCAAACTTGCGAAGCAATGGTGAGTTGACCTAGGGCTACACAAGCTGCTAAAGTGTCAAATCTGTAAATCGGACTTCACGGAATTGCCCATATGTGATATTTGGCACATGAATGGTTCGTGTAGCAGTTGTGGGCAAGTTTACAAAAAAATGTTAGCTGAGTTAACAGTTAATAAGTTAATCAAAACATAAAAGAGGACCTGCGTTCAGTAAAATACTTGATACTTGATACTATTAGCTAAGTTAAAGTTAAGAAGTCACATTTTTTGCAAGGTTGACTGAAGTTAAAGTTAAAAGTTAAGTAATTTTGTTTTTTACTTCAATAAAAACATGAGACAATATCTGTGCAAATATTTACTGCAAGTACCAGAATGAGGCTCCCCTACAGGTCTCAAAAAGAGGCACAGGTTATACATTTCCAGACAAAGGAACTCGACAATGTCTGTCTGGGTTTCAATATTTACCTATCTTTTGTCAAATGAAGGCTTTTTCATTCAAAAATGTGTCTTTTATGCAGCTTTTTTCTACAAAATGAGCAGACTTTATTAACTAACGGACTTGTAATTAAGTAACGGAAGTTATTAACTTGCGTCGATGCAAAAAAATTTTAACTTAGTTAATAGTTACCAAATTTGTTAGCTTCGTTATTAACGGATTAACGAGTTAATTCCCACCACTGTCTTATAGCATTGAAGTCATTTTGAATTCATATTTATTCAATCATTACAGTTTTTGTAAAATATTGAAAATTTAAAAAAAACTAGGATTTTTTTTTCCGTTTCTGGACCAGAACTTGGAAATGGTTATGTATATATATGGACATGAAAATCTACCATAGTAATCTGTTAAATGCCCTAGATGTGCCTTTTGGGGGTCTAAATGCTCTTGCGACAATTGCTAATAGCAAATTCAGGAAAAATGTGAAAAAATCCTATTTTTTCAATGCTCCATTATTCCTTCAATTTTGGAGTTAAGACCTCTGAATTTTGCCTACTAGATGTCTAAATTATACCTCTTTAAATGACTAAACTTGTTTGGAGGCCCAATTTTTAATGGACGTGCAGTCACTTTGACAAAATGGAAAGTTTTGGCGGGAAATTTGAACATTTTCAGAATGTCTTTTGGGCCCTGACTTGGCCATTTTGTTTGGAGAAGTTTGGAGTCAAGAATTCACCTTAGCATGATTATAGAGCAAGCATCTGGCATGGGAATGAATAGCCGGCATGTTGTTATTTGGACGTGACTTAGTTTTTATCTTGCTTGAATCAACTACGGGTAGCATCACACATTGTGTATTGGCCACTGTGCCTAAACTATTGCACTTGTATATATTATATATATGGGTCATGTAGAATATATGCGTCTTTTGGTGTTCATATTTAAGCAATCAGTACTGTTTTTGTAAAAAATATCGGAAATTAAAAATAATGAATTTTTTCCTTTCCAGAGCAGAATACCGAAACAGTTGTTCTTATGAACATGAAAATCTGCCATATTATGCGTTAAATACTCTAAATGTGCCTTTTGGAGGTCTTGATACTCTTACAGAAATTAGTAAAAGCAAATTCAGCAAAAATGTGAAAAAATGTTATTTTTTCAATGCTCCATGATTGTCATTTTTGGAGTTAGACCTCTGAAATTTGCATTTAGGTGTCTAAATTTATACCTCTTTAAATGACTTAACTCATTTGGAGGGCCAATCCTTTAAAGTTTTCACCAGAACCGCAAGCGGTTTCAGCGCTCGTCTGTTAATGTGAAACCTATCGATGTGTGCCAGATTATCACCCACAGGCCAATACCTGTACCTAATTTCATAAGCCTAAGTGATATATTAAGGTTACAATGGCCAGTTCAAGAATGAAGAAACATGGCTGCCAAAATGACCGCCATCTTGGATTTCTCAACATCTGATACCCAAAGGCCCATACCTGTACCAAACTTTGATAAGCGAAGTATTGAGGTCACAATGGGCAGTTCAAGTAATGAAGAAAGATGTGCCAAAATGGCCACCACAAAATGGCCACCATCTTGGATTTCTCAACAAGTTCCCTATCCATAACCACAGGCCCATACCTGTGCCAAAGTTTATAACTTTAAGTGGAATATTTAGGTTGTAATTGTAATTGTAAATACTCTCAGTGATGCAGTGCAATGCAGGCACAAAATTCGTGGTGAACCTTCCACAATGATACAGCTCAGGGCAGCCATATAACGGCGCCCATGGGCAGAGACTAGAGGAACATTGCCCAAGGTTCCCATGCCGCAGCATTCTCCAGTGTTGGTGACCGCCCTATGATGATGATTGATGAGAAGACTGGGAGTCTGGCACATACCCTATTAATTCAGGGATGCCCAGGGTTAGGGTGTCCCAAAAAAAATAATGTCCTGCAATTTTATCGCATACCCCCTCAAATTGTGCTATCACCCAAAAAAACAACCTGTGCCAAATTTTAGAAGATTTGAACATCATTAACCTGGCCCTCAAGAGCCTTGAAAATTAGGTGTTTTTGATAAATTTGGCGATTTCGCATCGTTTTTCACTATTTACACATGGGATATTAACAGACTTACCATGATTGGATCTAGTAAATATAATGTTAAAAGTCAACCACAATATAGACAGATCAACTTCATGTGAAAAAAATGCCCAACTGTGGGGGCTTTACATCTCAAAAGAGGACTGTTTTTTAATTTAATATTATCGCTCACCCGTACATACATCGCCCGACCGACCCCCCCCCCCCCCCAGAGTTTTAAATGGAATAGCCCTTATGAGCATTGCAACGAGGGAATGATCATTTATGCTTTACACTGCAGTATCATTCCCATGCAAGCTTGTGTTTTCTGTTGTGTGGCTGATTGCACTTCAGGCTTCACACCTTTGGCTGGTCTTGGAAAAGAAGGGGGTAAAATGCTAATTGCCATTAACCAACCTCTATTGTGTGCATCAATTGGCAATCGGTTGTGTTTCCAATTGGTAACTGCTTTTTTGCAATGCCTGTGGCAGCTCAGAGTAGCCAGACATTAATAGTGGAACTCTCCAGTTTAGGAGGAGAGGCACGTGCGCAATGATGTCGCTATGACGTCACGGCACGTGTCACAGCATCACACATCAGAGCGTCAATTGTCGACATGACGAAGTACATGGAGTTCGGCTTACAGGACCTCGGATTTTGTTGTGGAATTGGGCTTTCTGGACCATGTTGAACCACCAAAAGTGGCTCTGATGCCTGTTTGGGACAATGTAAGTGTACACCATGTGAATTGGCAGTTGTAGGCCACCCAGATTCCTCAATCCTAAAGGTGAATCATATGGCTCAAGATCATGAAGTTTATTAAGATAGATGTGAACGGAAATATAAAGGAGCGTGTATAATATGATTTCCATGCATAATTTGCCTTATTAACATGTTCAAATTGAGAAGCATGGGGAAACCGCTTCTTCACAAAACACACAGAATCAGCCAGTGGCGGAATAGCTGCTGAAAGCCGAGGGTATGCTGCCGTGCAGCTTATGTTTATTAAATTAACGTTATAAAATTGAGATGAGTTTTTTTTTCGACCAACCGACCAACCCTAGAAAAAGTGCCTCAAGAAGATCTGAGATGCTACAGAGCAAGTATGTCTGGCCTTATCACAAAAACAAGTCATCTGCAAAGAACACCACTTCTCACCTCAGGCACCCAGACACTTATTAAATAGTTTCTGTTTTCAAGCAACGCTCTCGGGTCAGCATTGTAGGCCGTCTTGTAAATACCTGAGAGAATACTCATCACTTCATCTTGCTGCAAAAAAACAAGAAAAAGAAACAACACTGAGTAATATTTAATTAAGGTGTAGATTAGAACTATGCGGCTGTTTGAGAGAATCGTTGAAACTGCTACCTTTAACATTGAAATCAGTGGTCCACTTGCTGTCAGGTTATTAAAGAGACTTGTTACATCACTGGGCAGTTATAGGACTGTGGGGCAGGAGCAATCTGGCAAATAATTTTTACTTCCTCTCAGAGTGCGAAATAAGGGGGGGGGGGGTCAAGGGTGTTTTGAATGCTATAAGGACTCCCTCAAATACATTTTTTAGAGGGACACAGGGGGGGGTCCTGAAAAATTTAAAACCCCCTCAAATACTAAAGGTGCATGATTTAATCCAGAAATGGGGTTTTCAAAAGTAATTTTCTATGATAATACAAGCTTGAAACACTCAGAATTCATTTCAGAGTATAGTCCTTTCTGAAACCCCTCAGCCTCTGGCCTCCGGCAGTCCGAGGACCTCCGGCGGCCCGCGGACCTCTGGCCCCAAAAGCTTCGACCCTTCAGGCCTTGCCAAATGACATGGGCTATTTCGACCACTGCTTCTTCCGCATATATTACAAGAATATTTTCTAATTCCTCCATCATGATTCAAGTTAAAGTTCAAGAAACATTTCAGGTCTTTCCTACATAATTTAGAATTCTAGAATGGACTGGCATTCAGTATATATCAAAACAAATATTACCTGTTCATCGTCAATGATTGGTCCAAAATAGCTGTTGAAGTAAGCTTTCTTAGCATTTTCAAAGAAGCGCTTTTGGAACTCACTGTCTGTCGCTCCATCCTTCACCTTACAGAGGTGATCCTTGAATTTTGGAGAAGACAATTCATGATATTATTGTGCTATCTTATAAAAGAAGAAGAAATTGGGCAGGAAAAATCCACCAAAGAACCACATTTACCTGCATTCGTTTGGTTTTCATGAAATTTATATAACGTTTGATCCTTTCGTTTCTTCTATTCTCACTGCAAAGAACAAATTAAGTACGTACAAAGTGCTGTGCTATAAAGGTTATACCATTACAGTACAAAGGAAACTTAGCTTACAGCAGTCTGATTTCCTCTGGTGTTTCAGGGAGGCAGCCCGAAGAGTGACTGACTGGCTCCTCGGCCTCCGATCCTGATGATGTCTCCTCATTTGAAAAGTCCAACTCATCATTTTCACTCTCAAAATTTAATCTCTGTATGTCCTTGCGTTCATCTCTTTCCTGACTGCCTGAAAGACTTTGGCCAAAACCTGCAACAGACCAAGAGACCCATCTAAGTACAAACTGTTTTCAAAAATTAATATAAAAAATTAAAAGGAATGAATCCATAATACCAACTAAAATAAAAATCACTCCTGTTTCATGTTTCACCCTTCACAGTGGCGTACATTATATAAATCTATATTTATACTAATGAAGACAGTGACATCTATTATACATCAGAATTTTAAAGACAAAGATTGAAAGAATAAGATAATCATCATCATTATCTTTCACTGCAAAAACTTACCAGGAATCATATCGAATTTGAAAAATTCCCAGATGTCCAGATCAGGCTGCCCAACCTTCCTCAGTAGGTAGTCCTCGGTTTTCTCTACAGCAATTCTCAACTGAGCAGCATATGCAGTTTCCAGTCCTTTTTGCTGCAATGAAAACAGTTAAAACTTTAAAACGACTGCATGCCAGTGTTCAGTCTGATCAATCATTCACAAGCTGATTTGAGAGGAAGCACTTCTCCGGGCTATCCAACCCAGTCTCATCTTAAAAGAATGAATGTATCTAACCAAAGATTCATGACTAATGGTGTCCAACTCCACAGTAGCGTAGCCAGCAGGGGGGGGGGGCAGTCAGGATTTTGGGGAAATTTTTGCAGATATATTGCCCAAAATAGGAAGAAAAATACCGTGCAAGCACTTAAACAACTCGGTCGCAGACGCATGTGCAGATACAAAAGTGGCATGGTTAGGTTAATGCACAAGGTAGAGACTAGTAGAGTTACTGTTGGAACCCCGATTTCGGTGAGTATATAATGCCTTATCCAGTTTGGGGTACAGAGCTATCATGTACAGACCCTCCAGCAGCCTACATACCACTTCCCTCATATTGCCCCCCTCCCTTTCCACTCTCCAGATAAGAAAGTAAAGAAAAGTAAAAAAGAACAGGATTTGATGATGAATTCCAGATGTAGGTCTACATCAAGAAGGACCAAGTCTCACAATTTATGTCTGGTGACACATGATGACAGCTTGGGTCACACTTAAAACACCTTTAGTAGAAAACATATGCCCTACTTATAGCTCAGATCAAAACATGTCGGAGAGCAGGAGGTTAGCATTATTTTTCCAGGTGATGAAAAGCATCGTTTCGTGTGGATTTAAGAAATGCACACGACTGAACTTCTGTCATTCCCGAATTTAGGCAGAAATAAAGCAACATGTGTAGTTTGACAGCAGCAGGTGCAACATGCGATGAGTTGTGCTAGGACAAAGATTGTATCCAGCCGTGTGGGCAAATGCAAGTTTTGGCCATGTGCCTCCAATACACCGAGTACCTCGTTGTAAAAATGGGGAAATTACAAGAAAATGGGGAAATGAAAAGGAAAATGGGGAAATGAAAAGCAAACTGGGGAAATAAAAAGGAAAACAGGGAAATGACCAAAAATTGGGGAAATGGTAAAAAAGAATGGGGAAATTAACAAGAATCCGCGGATTCAAAGCTAGCCATTTGCTATTATATTAAAGGGGCAGTGATTAACATGGAATGGGTTGATAGCAATGTTGACCTAATCTATAGTATATCCATACTGAAGACATGTAAATAACAATTTGAAGAATGTGAATAATATCATGAAATCGTCGAAATAAAAGGCAACTAGCTGCCTGTGTATTGGAGGAAAAAAATATATAATACAATGAAATAAGACAGATACATAAATAAATAAGATAGATAGGTGGACGGACTTGTAAGGGGGAGCTTCCGTCTTAATAGGAAGGAATGTACATGACAAATCGGAAGATCCGGCATTAATTATAAGTTGAGATGATATGAACGCTATCATTTTATTGCAAGTGAAGTACAAATTTAAGGAATAAACCCATTTCACCGAGTGGCTTGCAAATTAGCCACAAAATCAATTGTTGATGTCGTAAAATAGGAAACAAAATGCATGAAAGCAAGCACGTCTAAAAAAGGACGGCACACACATGGCATATATGAGAAACTATGCTAAATCACGAGAATCCAAAATCATGATTTTGTTTCCTATTATGAAGGGACACCACCTACCTGGCTCTACCTGTGTAATATGCATATATATATTACATATCTGTTTGTCTACATCTGGTGTCTCACAGTCACATAGGTCTCTCAGCTATACATGTAGCTATGTATACTTGCATTCAGTCATGAACAGTTTTTGATGGCATTTAAAAACTAACTGACAATGATATAATTTCATACAAATTATATTGAATTAGGCCAAACTTTGTCTACCTTGAGACTATAATTATCTCTCTGACTTTCCCGATATTATTTTATGAAGCTGGCTATTGGCTGATTAAATGCACCACTGGGGTATCCTAACTTGATATTAAACAGGTAGCTAATTATCATTTTCAAAACCACAGCATTGTAATAAGTATGCCTAATAACCATTACACCTGTAGGCCTATGTTACATTTGACTCACTTATCAATTCAACCATTCACAGTGTCTATATTCAGAATTGTTAAATTTGAGTACAAGTATTTATATCCAATCATCACACAAAGGTCTACATTTTTGTCACCGAGGCACTCTTTGTGTGATGATTGACTATAAGGGGCCGACCAGACGATAGTTGGGGGGGGCTATGGACTTTACTCCCAGGACGAACTTTTTTTTTCATTCGCGACGCGTCGACGAACAATTTTTTTCGCATGCGCATTCGCGACAAACTTTTTTATTGGAATTTTAACATTACGGTACCCTAGCTACAGGTGGAAACAAACTCTTTTTTTTATTTCCATGTGCTGAACAAACTTTTTTTTTCAGTGTAAAGTGGGAAACAATCTTTTTTTTCACCAAATATCCATAGCCCCCCCCCCCCAAATATCATCCGGTCGGCCCCTAAATATAACCTTCCATAGGTCAGGATTAAGTTTACACAGTTGAATACAAGTGTTTTAAATTGGCATTGTGTGCTATGCCCAGTTTTAGCCTAGTTACAACTGACATTGGCATCAAACCATATTGACACAGGAAATCCAATGCATTGTATTGTATCTAATTACACTCCTGAAAGGTAATTGCTGTTAGACCTGTCAGGGAATGAACTCAAGATACTGCAAGGCTTATCCACCAGAGGGCTATTTTCATACATACAGTGGACCTGCTGCCACCTAGCCTGTTCTTGGTTCACATGGTTTCATGGTTTCATGGTTACATGGTTACATGGTTACACGGTTACATGGTTTGTTTATGGTTTCAGAATCCCATATACTCATCACCCATTCCAATAGCTACGCCTTTGGCTAGCTAATAAAAACAAAATTGAAAGAAAAGCGGATTGCACAAGGAGTTTTATCAGATTTCCTCATTTTTTCTTAACAATTTCCCATTTTTCTTCACAATTACCCAGTTTTTATGGCCCCGAATGATATGCATCTGCTGAAAATAATTATTGCACAAAAATTTTCAAAAATGTAACCAACGTATATGGGGCTGTTTTTGCATGTGTGATCAATGGAAATTGTGCTGGGCCTAAGGTATTTTCAAATATTTTTATATCAAAATATGTATCGAACAAAATGTGCACGATTTTCGGTTTTCTGATTTGAATTTTCACTAACCAATTTTTTTAAAAGTTAGCAAAATGATATTTCCCCAAGATTCAAGTTAAACCTCAACAGAAAGGTTCTCTGACACAAAATTTTCTCCATAACTTTGCAGTGATATTTCTGTGACCTGAAAGAAAAAAATTCTCAAGAGTTATCATGTCTATCTCAAAAGAATGCATAGAATTCTGCAACATCAGTTATTCTGAGTTTTTCCCCCCACAGATTCATGGTCAACAGAAAGGTCCTCTGACACAAAATTTTCTCCATAACTTTGCAGTGATACTTCTGTGAACTGAAAGAAAAAATTCTCAAGAGTTATCATGTCTATCTCAAAAGAATGCATAGAATTCTGCAACATCAGTTATTCTGAGTTTTTCCCCCCACAGATTCATGGTCCTGGATTTTCCTAATTTTGTTATGAAATCCTTGACATTTTTTGTCACTATTACATATCTTTCTCAACTTACCAATTACGAAAAAGAGAACACATTAATTTCCTAGCTTCTTTTTTTTAGACATTTCGCAATTTCACTATTTCCTTGCAAAATTTATTTCCCTGGATTTTAGATCCTAGATTTTCCTATTTTTGCAAAGATATGATTAATTTTTAACTGAATGAGCCATAGGCTCATTCAGTTATTCTGGTTACTCTTGGCTGGTTCTCACCAATGGCAAATTATACGCAAAATCTCAAGATAGGCAAGGAGTTTGAGCTTCTTAGTGGCTAGTTTGCTGCATGGAGTGAATGTGCAAAAAAATTTGGAAGCAAAAATTAGATTGGAGTGCATTTGATGATGTTTTTGATGATATTTATCCTGATGCATTCCAGCACTGACTTGCCTCTAAAAGTAGCCAGCCAAGAACTGGCAATCCTCCATATGTAAATATTGGGTTTCTGCCAGGGAGTACAGTCATAACGGCCAACACCCAAAACGGCCAATTCTACGACGGCCGCTAACCAGAACGGCCAAATTTAGGACGGCACTGGATTGCAATTAATTGCTGTTGGTTTTCTTTCATTCGGGATCACAGAGGAGCATGTGACACTTTGTTGTCACTTCAATTGAAATCAGTTTAACTGTTATCAATAGCTGTGCCTTCATGCAAAAGTTCAGCAGAACACAAAAAAAATATTAGTTAATTCCACCTGAAGATCTATCCCCGGATCTATCTGAAGATCTATCTGCGTGTTTGGTTTGTTGGTTTGTTTTTTTGTGTTTTATGCCTCTGCAGCACCTTAGTGGGCTATATCGAGGCAGGCGATCGCTGTATGATGATGAGATGAGAAGACTGTGAGTCTGGTACATACCCTATTAATTCAGGGATGCCCAGGGTCTTTCAGTTGCCCCAGCATAGAACACTGGATACAACCCACCTCCATTTAATGTCCCATGGGCTCGGACTAAATTGAGTTCCGGGGTGGGATTCGAACCCACGCCCTCAGAGCCAGTGGTTGTGCACTCTTAACCATTAGGCCACGGAGGAACTCTGCTGCGTGTTTGGTTTTGCCTTCTAAAGAATTAATTATTCCTTTCATTTTCTTGTTCAGGTTTCTTCTGGCCTACAAATTTTTCTGTTGAGAAAAGGAAGATATCTGATTAATTCGATAATCAGCCATCTGTTTGTTTGAAATAATAAAAAAATACCGTGCAAAGCACATTAAACCTCGGCGCAAGGCAGAGCAATCAGCTGATTTGAAGGTGCAACTTGAGAAAATCCATGTACAACTGGGCTGTTCAAACAATACAATCTCCAAGGACGATTGTGACATCATCAGCGGTGCACGGTCAACTAGGCGACAAACCAACTAGGCGACACCCATCAGTACCAACTAGGTGACAAGAAACTTGGAAATTTCATACCAGTGCAAACTAGGTGACAAACAGTTCCAAGTAGGTGACACAAATTTACACAGCACTTCCAACTAGGTGACACAAGTTCACAAAACACATCCAACTAGGTGACAATACATTTCGTAATTGACCACCATTGCAGGTGTCAATAAAATATATGTCACCTGGATGGTAGCTGGGGGGTATCTGCTGTCACCTAGTTGTCTAAAAAGTGTAGCCTAGTTGGTAGTGGTATGTCACCTAGTTGGTTGTCGCCTAGTTGGTAGTGCTGTAGCCTAGTTGTCTGTCGCTTAGTTGACCGGCAATCGTCATCAGCATGTACCTGAGGGACATAAATGGTCCCTCAGGCAGCCAGCTATGGATGCCATAAATGTCCTTTCAGTCCAGTAAGGGTTAAGAAAATAACCCAAGGTCCCCCGCCCGACATTAAATGGTGGCCCCTTATACAAAAATATTTATCAATCTGTATCTAGTCATGTGCTTGAGGAGATGGCTCAGATGAACCAACTTGAGTTTAAACACTCAATTATCGCTCATCTGCTTGCCTGCTCAAAAATTATGGAAACTGGCCAAGCAAAAATCGATATCTGTTTGAAAACCTCATGTTTAAATCCCAATCTTACATTTTCTGACAAAGATCAATGATGCCACCGCAAAACTGACCAGAAATCCACTGAATCACATTGTCTCAGCAAAGATGAATTTCCGAATTTTTGTTTACATTATTCTGCAGACCTTCAGTGGTTGAAAATTGTTATATTGTATGATTTGTTTTTTGTTTGAAGCCTGGAAAATGGGGGAAAATACTAAAGTACACAGTAAAACTCTTAAAGTTGCATTGGTAATTAAACATGATCACAAAGAAATTGTATTAAAAAAAGAAAGCATGAAGGAAAATATATTTTCAACCGCAACAGTCTGCAGATTAGGTTTTGAGATTTTTTTGCCAAATTTTACGCCAGGGGCGCCACCCGTACCATGTAAATTCGGCGCGCCATCTGTCGCATTTGTGTTTCCTGTACTAATTTATGCACGCTTTCCACATCCGGAAGTTGTAATCATGGCGAAAATGATGCGAGGGTGAGCTGTGGAAATATGCGCTCGGCTGTCAGTTGTGCAATAAAGTGTTCCGGACATGTTTGAGGTGTGTAATTGTACGGCTTTCACAAGCTTAGGGCCCGTAATGATGACGGACGAAGTTTGGAAGGGCAGATTTGTATTTAGCCGGCGTTTTCAGACTGCAAAGGTGGCGTCTTCAGGCGTCTTCAGCCGTCCGATCGACACTGGCTGCAATACACGAGGCCAGGCCTCGGTAAAAATTGGTAAAATACAATATAGGTAGGCCTAAGTGTTTCTTGGCATTATCAAAGTTGAAAGATATAGGCCTATATATATATATATGCACATTTTCAGAAATTAAAGAGGTTATGCCAATTAACAATTGAAATTGTTGATTTTCAATAATTTGTTCTTTCTTTTTCTTCATTCCTATCTTTATAGCTCTTTATCTTTATATTCCTTTCTTTTTTTTCCTCCTTCCTTTCTTCTGCTTAGATTAATTTAATTCATTGCTCGATCATGGACTTGAAATTTGAAAATACAAAAATTACAGCTGTAGGCTTTTGATGGCAGAAAAAAAAAGTGTTCATACAAATGATATTTAATTTTTTTTTTTTTTGTTAAGAGTGCTTTTATATAAAATTATTTCAAGTCATTTATTTTTCCTTAAGAAAAAGTTTAATATAGGCCTAGAAGTATATATTCTTTTGTTCTGAAAAGGTGTGAACTTGAATTGGATGACACTGTTGTTTTAATTGAGCAATTCATTACATAATTACAGAAAACGTTTCAGGGTTAATTGTACAGGGGTAAACATGTATGTATAGCAATTAACAAAAGAAAAATAAATACCGGTATGTAATTTGTCAGATTAAATTTATGAGTTTTAAATAATTTGATTTCATAGAAAAAGTTCACATCCCATACATAATTTTTAGTTAAACTAATAATTTGCTGCAATTGATGAATGCTAGTTAAAGTACCTAAATCGATTTTTAAAACAAGGCTTAGGGATACTTGAGTTGAAATTGATTAGGCCTATGCAATGATAATGGACTTTTTGTCGAGTGAAAGCTATGGCTAAATATATTACCTGCGAAAATACTAAATTTCATTTTCATTGGTAGACATTTACCATCATGGGCCTGCCGCATTTACCTTCATGGGCCTGCCACCTGTCAATGACTAGGATAGAAAGACTCCGGTGTTTATGTACCTCTTAATTTCAATCAATTTTAATCACTTCTAATTGTCATTTCGATCCCATTTTTTCTCACATGATCATATAACATACTATATGACACAAACACTAATAATATGTCGAAAAAGTGTCATTGATTTAAAAAAAAAAAAAAACCAAGGAAACTTCACTTTTAAAAATCTGTTAGCTACACTTCGCCGTGACTTCGGGGTAAAATGTTTAATGGTAGTTCTAATCTTATACAAAAATCCTTAAGGCTTTAGAAAATAAAATACTTTCACTGTATACATAAGGGCTCCAGGGACTAATTTTCTAAATTCATTGAAAAGAACTATTTTCAATCAACTTGAATCACAGAGGAGCATGTGACACTTGCTTGACACTTCAATTGAAATCAGTTTAACTGTATGAGACCACGATTGAAATTATTGAAAAAAAAATAGATCTATGAAATATTTACTAATAAAATGCAAAGGCCAAAAACCAAAGAAATCATTGTTTTGGCCGTTTTGGGTAGTGGCCGTCCTGGCAAGTGGCCGTCCCCTCTGGTGGCCGTCATTGAAAGTGACCGTCGTGGGTAATTGGCCGTTTTGATTTTGGCCGTTTTGACCGTCCCCCTCTGCCAGGAATGCAACCCTAATGCAACCCATGCTTCAGTGATCAGCCACCTGTTGGCAGAGTTGCCAACAAGCCACCAAGCCACCTGTAGGCAGAGATGCAAACTAGCTCATGCTTTGAGGCAAACCAATTGATGTCTGTTGAAGGAATTGCCAATAATTTTAGAACTAATAGCAAATATTTTCATTGCCAAGCTGTCAAAGCTGACAGAGGTTTCAAATAAATAAAATGCCATCAAGTCTGTATTGATTACCATCACTTTTACTATATATTTCTGGTCTAGGCCTATACATATATAAATTTCTTCCATCATGGATATTTTGAGAATATGAAAATGTTTTTAGGAGTGAAGGACAACATTCATCTGATATTTTTGTAAACAAAATATAACATTTGAATAAATACTACCTAGTACTCATGTGGAGTTATGTATACTATTATATCAGTTATTAATGCATTTTCTAAAAAGCATGGTTTGTACATGCATGTCTGTAAATGTTAAAAAATACATAATTAAAAATGTAAAAATAAATCACAGCATAAACTGATAAATAAAATAAAATAGAATCAATTTAATTGCTTGTTAAAAACTGTTCGGTCGATCTGTATATATTTGACTCAGCATTTCGGAGTCCTGAATTTGCTTTTAAAAACAGTGTAAAATCATTGCAATTGAAATCTTTCTTAAATATACATTTTACAGTCAGTAAAATCAAGTCTTTAGGTTTCTCGGATCATTACAATAGCCAGGTAGTTCACTATTCCATTGGGTCACTGGTAGTACCAACCTTGGATTATATATGGAGCCACTAGAACTGTAGTTGCAATAAGTACTAACTGTTACATGGACTAGACTAAGCTGCTAAGAGGAGGGGGATAGCTCAGTTGGTAGCGTCGGGCTCCTATGGAGAAGTGCTGTGCCAGCATGGGTTCGAGCCCAGGCAGGGTCAGCCTCTCTATGAGCCTCTATGTATAAGTAGCCCCTGACCTTGTCCGAGCCCACGGGACGTTAAATGGAGACTGGTTGTATCCAGTGTTCTATGCTGGGGCAACTGAAAGACCCTGGACATCCCTGAATTAATAGGGTATGTTCCTGACTCCCAGCCTTGTCATTGCATTTATCACACAGCGATCAACCCTCAGCAAAATATCCAAGTGACAATGCTGAGTAATTATCCAGATCCAGAAGTCTATTTATAAACTGATAAACAGCTGGTCGTACCAACTTTGGATTATAGATGGAGCCACCAGGAATGTAGTTGCATGAACTTGACGTGGTAATTTGACAGATATATTTTTAATTTTGCAAACCTAATCTATGGGACCTGCCCATTTGGCTAAAATACTTTTTCATGTAACACTGCAAAGAACCACTGCACAATTAATATTTCAGATTTAGCATGTATCAATTTTGGAAGTTATCAAACTTTAACTGAAGAGAACGAAGATGGATTCTGAAATATGTGCGTACATCATTAAAGCTGGGGAGCTGTAACTTTAAAGGAGTTGAGTATAGACGTTACCATGTTCAACAACAAAAAAGAGCTGCTTATAGCTGCATTAGATCTTGTTTAAATACCAATTTGAAATTCAGAGGACCACGATTTTCTGAATATGTGAAAATGGGTGTCAAAACCTGAGTACACTTAGGTGGCATCATTCAGTTTTGCAACCCCTGGGTTCTTGTTTCAGTTATCACTTCCGTAATTTTCTCAAGAAAGTAATTTCTTTAACTATTTTAAACATTTCCCAACTTTTTAGCATTTCACGATATTATCCAGACATTTTCACCATGTTATTCAGACATATTTCTATATATATATTATAAATAATTTAGGGACAACCACAACAGTTATGAGATTCTGAAAGAAACTTTTTTACATTGTGTATTACAATGCGAGACAAATGAAAAGCTGTTGGTAGCAATAAAAATTTTGGGGAATTGTCTTGGTGGTTTGCCCCCCCCTCCTGGAAAAAATCCTGGATACGCCACTGCAACTCCATCAATAGGCTACCCTATGGAACACACATATTCCAGTAGAATATATTTTTAGCCTCAGATTTTACCCCACCATGGCTATCTCTGGGATGGCTGGTAGGGTGCATCATTTGCCCCCAACCTTTTCCAATTTTGAAGTCTAGGTGATATGTTAGGAGGTTGGATGTCCTGAGCATGCACACCAAATTTCAGGTTGATATTCCTATGGGAACAGCCACCTCCGTGGCATTACTTATTTCAATGATATTTCAATAAGACTAAACAGCAATATTTTGGGAAAATGTCATAACTCAAGAACCGATGGTCCGAAAGACATGATATTAGGCTCAAAATGTGCGGAATGAATAAGTTTATATTCATTACATTACAACTTTGACCCTGGGACCAATAGTTTCAGAGCCAGGTTGGAAAAACTGACTTTTTATTGAATAAGTCCACTTTCGTGATGATGCAGAAGTCGGACTGAAAAAAATATGTCACCACAATGAGCACTATGGAATACATGTAACCTCAGAGAAGGATCTGAGGTGGAAATAATGCAAGCAGGTCCATGGTGGTCTTGGTAGGGCCTAAGTTTCCATAAATACCCATTTCTATCGGATTTCCCCGTAAAATTGTGTTTTTGTCAAATAACAGAAAAACGGTTAGAGATAGGGGAAAAGTTTCAATTGGAGTGAATATAAATATGGACATTCTGCACATTTTGAGCCAAATGCCAAGTCTCTAGGCCAAGTGGTTCCTGAAATAATGAGATTTTTTATGATTCTCCGATTTTATACAAACATGGGCCTGGAGGTGGCTGTTCCCATCAGAATTTTGAGCTGATTTTTATTTCCATGTTTCTATTGTCCAGCCTCCAAACATATCACATAGACATCAAAATATGAAAAGGTCAGGGGCAACTGATGCACCCTAATTATTTATTTAATTTATTGGCTGGTGCAACCACAGAAGGCAATTAAATGACATGTTTACAACTGCTTGTCACATCTTTACCCAGATGTTGAATTGTTGATGGTAGCATTTGGTAAATTTTCCCTGGATAACAATAATACTGGTAACAGCAAAGGGATATGTTGTAAACATGGATCTGTAACTGCTATGTTATCAATAAGATTTAAATGCATGCATTATTGTGGACAATCAATTCAATTTTGCTTCGCATGTTAACACACATTCTAAAAAAGCATCAAAAAGATTGTATTTTGTAAGATCTTTGGTTAAACTTAATGTTAATTATGATTTGATTGTGTCTTTCTTTAGCACTGTTGTTACACCAGTGCTTATGTATGCCAATGTGGCTTTCTTTGGGTTGCTGAGTAAACAGCTTAAGCGGAGGTATGGGTCAAAAAATGGCAAAAAGTGACTTGACCCTCAATATGGAGATAAGGACACCTATGGAAAATAGATCTATCAGGGCAACAAATGACATCAACATTTTACCTATATTTCAATTCTAACCTCATAAACAACCATGCCAAACTTGATGTGACACGCCAAATTTTGGCACTTTTTCGTAAAAAAGAACGTCTCCGGGCATTCAAGGCCAAATTGCAGGCATCTTAGCACTGGAAATTATAAACATAAGCCATACTGGCTTCTTCCTATTTGAAAATGAGGTCCTACTGAGGACTGCTATTCATTTTACAAGAAGAAATTCCATCAGGTAATGCCAGAGGAATGGGCAAATTTCATGTTTCATTGAGTATGAAATATCGGCAGGTTTTGGTCGTAACGGAGGTCTGCCCATTTGCTTAATCTACTGGCTAATGAGAGCACTCTGTCTCTCCCACCACCTTGGTTATCCATATATAGGTCAACTCACCATTGCTTCGCAACTCACCATTGTTTGGCAACTTTTTGACTTTACAGTACAATAATTTTGCATTGAAGCATGCCAATGCATGTTTAATTGATCAGAAATGTGAAGTGAATAGTTTTCAACATCTTTCATTGCTTCACCATTGTTATTCTGTTATGGTGATGTTACAATGGATGGTCATGTGACCAAAAATGGGATTTTCAAGGGGAGGAATGTGTGAGAAATTACCCGAATTTCATTAAGGTACACAAATTCAGTTTGTTTCATATATTCGACCTACATGAACTTGGGCACCCAGTGCAAACTTCGATTATGTCTAAATATGTCTCTTTTATCACTTAAAACAATGTCAAATACAAAATCATCAACGCACTTTAGAATTGAAAGAGCAGCGATGTGTCATTTCAAAGGTATACACACAAGAAAGCAGTTGCCATGGCAGCACAGTATTTACTTTGGTGAAACATGACAATGATTACTGAATCTTTGCAAAATATCATGCCTGTAGCTTCATTAGTTTTGGAGAAATAGCCACTGATAGGCCTCTTTGTTTTCATTGATAAATTGACTATAATGACGTTACGTCACAATTTTGCCATTTTCTGCTATGTGCAAAAAAACGCTTTTACCCTGCACTGGAGGTGAAAAATCTTGACCACTGTTCAACCTAGGAACTCATGGGATACATCAACGGAATCCTTAAAAAAATGTCTTCATATTCACAAAACAAATTTTGAAATTTTTTGTTGTGTAACAAAATTATTTGATATTGCAGCCATAAAAACAAGCATTTTTTCCCCCAAAAATGACTTTGGTCTACTTTACCCCAATTCCTGACACTATTAAAAGGAATATCAAGAATCCCCTCAGTAAATATGTTCATTTGGCTTTTCTTCTATCATCAATTTTTTTCAAAATAATTTTCCAATGCCTGAAACTTCAGAAATTGCACATCCCGTGAGCAGTAAAAATCAGCCTTTTTTTGCCTTTTAAACTGGTTACCATGGCAACCATTCATCACAAAAATGCAAAATTAACTGAAATTGTCTAATTTAATTAAAACCTATCTTTTGATACCAAATATGAACCATTATTCTATCAATTGCAAAAAAAGTGCCCTTGTCACCCATACCTCCCCTTAAAGTTTTTGTCATTTTGCTTGACTTTGAAAAATAAAAAGCATGTTTTTGGCGCATAATTTTAAAACAACCATAAAAAAATTAACCAGGAACCTTCACAAGGGTTCAAATGACTTGACTGGCTATTTGATTTAGCCAGACAGTGATTAATTGTGGGCTGAATTCACTTTTTATAAGAAAAGTTGCCAAACATAGTGACCCCAAAAAAGGGCAGAATTTTGCAACAAATCATCTCCTGTAGGATAACCATTGCACATATTTTTTTTCAAATTGCATGCAAAAGTTGATGATTTGGTAGAGTCAGTTTTGCAGAAACATCTGATCTGGTGCATTTACCCAGTTTCTTAATATTGTCAAATAACTGCCCCAAACTTGCGAAGCAATGGTGAGTTCACCTATCATCTCTTCCACCAACCAGACAGTCATAATTTGACAATAGAGCAAATGCAACATCCACAAGCATGTCAAGGTGTATTCAAATTTGAACAGTGGAAAATTGCCCGTAAGACTTTGCTTGAGAAAACTGCTGTTCTTATGTCTGATCATCACACACTATTGTAACCATGATCGGCTGTTCATGGCTTCAACTTGAATCATCTTAAGATAGCTGAAACCTATCATTTGAGACTAAATTAGCACAAATCTATTGAGTATAACATGTATTACGGAGTAAAATTAACTTTTTTCGGGTCTAATTTTCAGTTTTTGTCATTTTCTGAAAAATGTCAAAATCACTTGTTTTGAAATGCGCCAACAGGTTTATCTCAGCAGTGACCAATCAGAATTTGATGAAACTTGGCACGATTGCTTACAAGTAAAATATCTGCGGTAACGAGTATCGGTTTTGATGTCGCTTCAAGTGTCATGGAGATATTGAGGCTCAAAGTCGATAAAAATTATTGTTTTTTCAAAAAAGTCACTTGCACTTGCAAAAAACGGATTTCTAATAAGTTAAAAACTCTCCAAGGGAAACGCGTTGATGTAAAGCATGAAATTCCGCATTTAAAAACGGTTACCATGGCAACCATTTTTTCCTGTTAATTAAAAATGACAGAAATCCTCTCATTTAGCCAAAATTGTTTTGTACCACGAAACCCCTATTATCACTAGAAAGTTGTACATTGACATTCTTGGGTGTACATATCTTCATGTCCCACATTTACCCATTAGACAACTGTAATATATATATCTATGTATGCAATGTGACCAATAAATTATCTATATCTGTATCTGTATCTGTAAATATATATGGTGTAAATATGAAATTTCAATTATTGAAATAGCAGAAAATGAAAATGGAAGTCACAGGCAATACACTGTTTAAAGAACCATTTGCTGGCATGTCAATGGTAAAAGAATCTAGAATACTATCATGAAATTGAACAAAAATACCATGCAATGCATGTAAACCTCTGGCTATGGAATTAACAGGTCTACCTCAAAAGACATTAATTTAATGCTTTAAAATAATAGGAGTCTATAATCAAAACCAAAGATGCACCATATAGTACACACAGATAGGTGTTGGTACAATGAGGGTGGAACACGAGGGAAGGGACCTATTTTGTGGTTATGGAGCCCAAATTTGTTTTAACCAGAACAAGAACCCAGGGGTTCAAAATGGAGGTGGTGTAGTGTCTTACTTCATAATCCCCGAAAAAGATTTTCCCTGAGTGGCCAGAACCAGGTGTTGTTTATATTGAGTGCCAAATTTCAGAATTTTAAAAATAATCCATTTCAAGCCTCAAAATGTGGCATAGTTGATAAAAATTATCAAAAATTCAAAGCCATCTGAGGTTGGCATTGACAATAATAAACCAAAAACAACTTAAGATTACTAAAAGGAACCAAATTTGAAACAGAATCATCTCTCAGGAGTGCCAATATACCCAGAAACAACTGCAAGCCATGAGAAAATATATTATAAAGACTTCCATGCTTTTTCACACTAGGATCTTCGCCAGTGAAATTTTACCATAGGTAATTAAAACTTCAGTCAAGATATTGGCTCAAGTCCAATATACGGATAAGAAGTTCCTGAGGGACTGTTTACTTCATAAAATCATTGCGTCACAACCGTTGTCGTGACGTCACAGGGGGGCTGCCGCCCCCACACCCCCGCTGATTGGTTGAAATTGTTGTTGTGATGACGTCATCAGCCAAACAACACACTTATTGTTACACTTGGAACTATTTGGTCCTTATATTGGACTTGAATCAAGATATTTGGACATTATGCTTTTCTGCACAACTTCAATGAAATTCACATGCCAAATGATAGAGGTTGACATTTTCATTTAATTAGGTTATGCACAATTATAAACGGTTTGTCAAAAGATGGGACTCTGAACAAGAGATGCAAGAAATAGGGCTCCACAGAATGGCCAAATCAAACACACTGAATCAAAATCGCTGAATGACATATTTCAGACCTTTTCCAATTTATAAATTGACTTTATATAAGCCCATTCGATTTTGACACCCAAGATTGGATGAAATTCACATGCTATTGTTGGTAAACATTTTCATATCCTCACAAAAATAAAAACACAGAATTCTATAAATCAGATTCAGTTTACTATAATTTTAATCAATGGCTTCACACTCAAGAGCTCTTACGACTAACTGATTAATCGATGTTGGTTTGATTTCAGTTGAAAATCAATTCCAGTTTGTAAAGGGAACTAGAGGCAGCATCGGATGAAATTGAGATCTTCGTCGTAAGTTCCAGCAAATCGGGGCACAGAGTTTTCTTTTTAGCTAAGGACAATGGCTTGATCCGAGTTATCTCAAGGGCTGGAAAAGAAAACAAAGAAATAATATATTTGTTCAACATTGGTTAAGAGGTCCATTTGTGCAAAATTCGATAAATGTATGTACCACAGCTGCCCAATGCACACAGTGGGACGCCCATCTTTAAGAGGCCAATACACGAAAGTAACTACAATTTCCTGAACAATATACATTGCTGAATCAGGTTGTCCAGCAGTTCAGTGGAATGAAATTCCGTGACTTTTTCCCTGACTAAAATATGAAATTCCCCCACCGTATTTCCGCGACAATTCAAGCGATTCTGTATAATCAAAATATTAATATCCTCGTCTGGGACCATCATGATGTTACTTGTTACTGTTTTAGAAAAGCGATGAAGTTACTCAGTGCCCTACAATTATAGCGAGCAATTTCATTGAACAGGATGGTTTCCCTTAGTTCTCTTCATAGCCTTAAATAGGGCAGTTGGTTGGTAGTCACGCAATTTTGGTCATCGCGGTACTTCAGAATTTCAAAATTCCCTGACATTTCCCTGACTTTTAACATTTTTCCTTTTTCCCTGACCAATATCAAAATTCCCTGACTTTTCCCTGACCTGGAAGAAATTTTACTTTTCCCTGACCGCTGGACGCACTGTGAAGGCTTTAATCAAGGAATGACTCACAAAAAATTTTGAGCATTAGAAATTAGCGTAATTACTGCATCAAGGACTCCCAGCATCATTTGTAGGCATGAATGTTATTCTTGTATGACTGTCACTGTGGCAAAACTGGACGAGGGTAACTGAGTTACCCTCGTCCCAATTTGTGAAAATAAATTGTAAAAACTAGGTCATCCCATTGGATCCCATGTTAAATGAGGACGAGGGTAGCTGCTTTTCTAATAATTGAATGACGAGGGTAACTGTGAATGGTGACTAAGGTAACTGCATGAAAATCGTATAGTAAACCAATAAATATTTCTTCAACAAGCAATGATTGATCATTGACATTTGTATGGCTGTATACTATCATCATATATTCATTATGTTGTATTTGTTTATTAGGCAGAACACGAATCATGACAATAGAAAACAAGCAAATTGCAAACCAAATCAACAAAAACAGCCAAATGCTCAAAAACAGACCCTAGTTCTGTGACTTCTGTCCACTGTATTCATCTCCATTACACTTACTCTCCATTTCTCTCTGCTCTCTATCTACTTATCTTTCTATTCATCTATTCATCTATTCATCTATTCTTCTATTCTTCTATCTATCTATCTACATGTATCTATCTATCTATCTATCTATCTGTCTGCCTGCCTCGTGTCTACCAGCCAAGCTTTTAGTCTATCTAAACTGCTCACACTTGAAAACGTGCACATTTTAAATAACACAGTTTAAAAACTTAAAACTTCTTATTCAGGTATGGTCATGCAATTGTGCGCTCATGTATTCTTAGAAATGATAGACTCACTTAATAATTAAACAGGGTTGGAAAAAACCCGGGTAAAATTAATTTTGCCCAGCCCGGTGGGTATAACCTGGGTTTAACCCGGGTTTAATAGGTTTAACCCGGGTAAAAGTGGGTTTTATTGGGTAAAATCGATTTATCACTATCAACAGCCTTATTCAAGATCACGATTTTACCAAAGTTACTGACAAGGTAATTTCCAAGTAATGTGCAATTGGATTTAACTAGTACCTACATGGGTTGGTAAGGCAGGTGCATCCCTCTAGGCAATTTCTTGGCACTAACTAGGGCTATATCAGCAGTCAGCATGTTCAGCTAATTGTTCCGATTTATTTGTGAAATCGTCTACAAAACTAACTGAAGCAACGCAACTCAGGTCCTTAAACAGAGCAGGTAGAAAATCTAAGCTACTCAACAACCCTGAGTGCAATTCGGATTTGGTCAGTTAGGAAGATCTGATCATGCCGATCTCACCTCTGGAGTTCTGTTCTTTACTCCTGACCAATTCACCAAGGAGAGAACATCTCACTTTATTCTTGAATTTTGTTTCATGTTTATGAAATGCATGCTGCAAATATGTACAGTAGTTCCTTATCAGGATATAGGAGCATACTTTTAGTGGCATGAATTACCAATTTTCTTTTGAGTCTTGTCTCCCAAGTTCTTGAGATAGATGCGTCACTTTATATTTCACCTCTTCGCAGAGGCCATATACATTTTTTAATTGTTGGATAAGACTGGATTTCATTGTATCTCTCAGCAGCTACTAAATGTGCTTCCTTATACTGATAAAATCACTGCTGATCATGTAAATTTCTTAAAATGTAATGAACATTGCTGCTCCCTTTTACATTTGCCAGTATCTAAAAAGTAACTGAAAGATCCCACACATGTTATCCATCAATCCCCATAATTGACAAAAACTACCCTGAGGGCTGCACTGACATTACCTACCTACTTACCAGCCTGTACCCACCATGCCAGTTCAGGTTTTAACATGATTGATCTCTCTAATTCTGACATTTTAAATTACTTTTGATAGGCAAATTACTAGTTTTACCCAGGTTTTACCCATTTCTGGGTAAAAGTCAATTTTGCCCAGCCCGGGTTTAATACGGGTTAAACCCGGGTTAAACCCGGGGGGTGGGTTTTATTTGCCAACCCTGTAATTAAATCACCTCAAAAATTTCAGTATTATAAATCGATTTATGCATTTCTGATGCAACTTTATACAGCCAATAAAATAGTACTACTACTATAGCTGAATATCCAGTCCATTGTGGTTTGGTGAGTTTCACTGAAAAACATTTAAAGAGGCCACATTTAGTGAGAGTCTGTGAGACTGCTTCAAAAACCAAAATCATAATCAATGTAACTGGAGTCAGAAAACATTTTTGCATTTTAGCACATCAGAATCAGTTTTGTTAACTTTTCGGGTAATGAAAGCGGTTGCTTTGATGCTTCAAGCATTTTTATACCGAATAATGGTTTTGGTCAGAACTTTTGCCCGAGTAGGTGCTTTTCACATTTTGTTGGTCATATGCTTTTCAAAAAAGTTGTGTCATATAATGCCTAGATAATCACCCAAATCTGACAATATTTATTACAGCAATCCTGTTGGACTTTGAAAATCCCAAATTTTAAACATAATACAAAATTGTATCTGGCTCTTTGGAAATGCAATGAATTTCGTCAAATTTTCGAAATCTTTGGCCAAGCAATTACAGGTGATGTAATTACCACACGATTCGGGTGATTCACAGTTGTCGTGAGGAATCAAGGCAATGCTGGTAGTTACATTGTACTACGTTTGATCTGTCAACATGTGTGATGTTCTCTTGCACCTGCACCAATCAGATTAATCAAAAATGCTATGTATTTAGTGGGCAAAGAACCTGAGAATCGCGTACTATATTAAATTGCCTGTTACGAATTCAGTATATTATGCGTTTATAAGTGTGAGCAGAGGTCTTATAGTCAGTCACGGTTCTTGAACGGCATGTGCAGATAAACAGTTATGCAAATTCCATTCTCTTCAACCGGAATTTAGTTGATAAATTAGTGAACATTTTCCGATCTTAGAAATTTAAAGTACAGGAATGTTTCAAATGTTCAGATAGTACATTTTATGATGCTCCATTACCTACCAATCTTCTTGGTAGGTAAGACGGCGCACATGTCTCAGAAAAAATCCAATGATAAAATGTAAAATTCCGGTGAACAATCGCAAACCATTTCAGTGAGATAGGCGTAGTCCACTCATGAAATACCCCATGTAATGAAGGTAGAATTTTAAAAATTCCATGTGAATAAATGGATGTTAAAAATGTTCAGATAAATGAATCACACACAATTAGTCGATAGCTGTTCTGACAATGTATTATGCAACCCTTTAACAAATGGCCGCATCTACTCTGTATAGCTTAGAGCCCGGAGCCGCCGCCATATCAAGCCGCCGTCAGTCATATTAACCTCAAGTCAAGTCAAGCCATGGTCAGTCTAAATATAGCTGATTACTAGTGATTAGGGAATATGAATTGAAACTGCTGTTAAATATAGGTCCAGATGACCCGATAGATACAGAGAGGTTGAAAGATACTGAGGTAGAAAGTATAATGTTTGGATATAAATTATATGGATGGGTTGATGGATCATGACTGATTAATTGATGAATGTGTGGACATCCAAAATTTGCCATGTACACACCTGCTCTCAGATGTAGAGCCCGGAGTCACTGAGTTCGGGTGTCATGACTTGACTTGAGTGCTTGGTGACTTGACTTGAAGGACTTTCATGACTTGGCCATTCACTGTGACTTGAGTGCTGCATGACTTGACTTAACCAACTTTAGCGGCTTAAGTTAATTTTCTTTTCGAATTTGGTGATCAGTGTGATCACAAACGGAAAATCATAGCACTCTTGGTTAGTTAAGTGATGGACTAAACTTTTTATAAAGTTTTAAAATGTGAGCAATGGTTATAACAAAGAAATCTACACTTGCCAGCAAAATGATTCAACCCCTTTGACGTGTAGTGTTCCCTTTGACTCCAATAGTAAACAGGTTTTGGAAAAAATTGTGTTTTGGCATCAGAATGGATCAAATCATAAAAAGTATGTTAGCAATTAGCATCACATGTATACGACCTTCATAACCCAACAGGTTTGCAGGGTCGTTAAATAAAACATCGATCACTCACTCACTCATCATCACGTACCAGACATCATATAATATTATACTAAATCTGCTGTAAGCATAACTAAATCTTGTTGGCAGGCTCCATTTCAGGTATTGGTCAAACCTTTTGAAAAAAAATATCCAATCCCTTGCTCCATTACTATTCCAGTGGAAGCAAGGGAGTTGGATAATTTCGGAAAATGTTGACCCTATGGCTATGCAAAATGTAAACTGTCTGTCAGATTACGGTCTCCTTCACAGCAGTTTGGCATTCTGTTGTCAAATATGATTTGATGCTGATGCCGCAACACTCATTTTTACAAGGCTTATCAACTATTGAATTCCATTTGAAAACATCAACAGGTTGAACAATTTTGCTGCAAACTGTACAGTAATTCTACTCCAAGCCTCAATCCCTTTCTTTTATTAGATGGAATTGCATGTCAATGGTTAGTACCTCTAATGAATTATTACAAATAAATAATATCTAGTGAAGTGCAATCAGCATTAACACCTCCAGCTTACCCTCCAGTGCTGCTCATTTTAAAATGCAATTAGGCAAACTGAGGTTCAAATAAAGCCCAAAACTGCCTAAATTGCAATTAGCAATTTTGGAATGCCTCTGCAATCAATTGTCAATTACAGGAACAGCTCAATGAGGCTCTTGATGGCGGCGGCTTTATAATGCTAAGGCAGTGGCGGCTTAGACTGACCATGGCTTGACTTGACTTGAGGTTAATATGACTGACGGCGGCTTGATATGGCGGCGGCTCCGGGCTCTACTCAGATGTACCATATCTCGCAATTTAACTTTGAAAGGTTCCAGATTGAACCTATTGCAAATACACATGTGCACTCATTGAATATCTCATAAAATATGTGTTGAAACCAGTAGATAACTAGACAGCGGATGGAATCCGCACCTCCTGAGCTGGATAGTTGGGTTGCCCCCCGTCCCCTTAGGCCAATGTTGTGTTGGGGCAACTGAAAGACCCTGGACATCCCTGAATGAATATGTCTCATAGAGACAGGAAGACTGTGTAGGCCTGTAGGGCAACACAGAAAGCAATGTCATTGGCTACCTGTTCCTACTAGAATACAATTGAAGCTGATGAGTACAACCTCAAAGGCATTGAACGACAAAGCAGCAAAGTACATTCAGACAGTTGTGCAGCTGAAGCCCAATGTGAAACATAACTTTAGGAGGAATAATAAACTCTTATTAATAGAACCAGCTTCAAAGAACCATAAAAAATGTGATGAAAGAGCTTGCATACATGTGCATACTTTTCATAAGAAATAAGGACAATTTGATGCATGAAAAGAGAGTTCAAAAACAATGATAATGATAGCTTATTGATAGCCATGGCAATTATGTACTCAGCTGGTCAGTCTGAAGCTCCCAACAGCATCCATGTTTTGAAATATGATTTGGGAGTACTAATTTAAATTCAAGGAACTCATGAAGATTTAAAAGAACAACAAGTCAACAACTTTGCAAAGGCATTTGTATGCCAGCTTCCTTAACTTCCTTTCCAAGCATGACAAGAAAATGACAAAATGGACCTTGGAGGATAGAGTCAGCACCTTGTAATTGTAAGTGTAATTGTAAATACTATCAGTCATGCACTGCACTGCAGGCACCTTCTCTTCTTTATTTTCAATTTATTGACCACTAAAAGCACAGAAATACATCATCATGGAACATAAAAACATTGTGGTAGGCTGACATCTCTTAGAGGTGTATGTGCCATTTATGTAAAATTGAGAGAAATTACAGCTTGTAGGGGTTGACAAGCCATGTAAAAAAGTGAATTATGCAGAGTAACTTAATATTATGATGCATTTTTTTCAATGGCACATGAATGTCTATTATTGACAAAAGAAGGCTAATATCAAAGCAAACAGATATTGGACTTCATGAGGCACTTACTTGGAAGTGCCATTGATGACATTTAGATTTGGCAGCAGCTCAAGGGCAATCATTCAATTTACCTGTCAGATGTATACAGGTTAATTGTATTATGGAGAATAAGTGAATCATTATATAAGTTTAATTGTAGTTTATTTCACCAATTTTTGTTTTCAACCTAATTGGGTGTCACACTGATGAAATTGCAATCAGGTGAGCTTTTCCATGACAGTTGACAGGAGCTCAAGCAAATTGCAATCAGCTGAGCTATTCTTGTAAATTTGGCAGCAGGTCAAGTTAATTGCAATCAGGTGAGCTTTTCTCTAAAAGTTGACAGCAGCTCAGACAAATTGCAATCATGATGACACTAGTTGAACTATTTGCATAGTATATAAGTGGAGGCATTTGACTTCATCATTCAATTACAGCAGAGCAGACAGAGGAGACATCATGGCTATGGACATCTAATGCTAAGGTAGATGACTTTTTTTAAAATTTGGCACAGGCCTAGGTTTATTAAGGAATATCCATTTCAATGCATGGTTTTATTTTATACAGGAATAGCCTATGGACAGCACATAGCATCCCACTTCTTATGTTTTCACACCAAGTAAATGTCTGTGAGGGCTAAACCTTTATTGGAATAATAAGCAATAATATAGACTAGTATTATGTATGATCATGTGATAGTTTTTTTTTACTTCAGCTATCAAATACAGGGACAGTGGGTCGTGTATAGGACAGGCCAACACGTAGGGTGAGACAGTTGACTGCCAGTACCTGAATATTGCCTATGGGAAAAATTCTGGAAGCCAATCCAATGTCCAAGAGACATATTGTAAGAAAAATAAATTGTAGAATAATATGGAGGCCTATACCCTCAGAACCACAAGAAAAGGGGGAAAAATCGAAAGGTGCCACTCATATATCACACATCATTATGAGTGCTCAGTACTGGTAAATAAAAGTGGTATTTCAACCTAAAAAAGACACTGAAGATGAAAAGGTTATTTGGGCTTCAAATGCCCCAGAATGCATCTCAGAGCATTTAATATTTCAAAATTTTCCTGGGGGAGGACCCCCAGACCGGCTATGTGTGAATGGGGTTCAACAATAGTCATGTTGTGCAAAGCATCTGCATTCTTCGGAAATATCCGGAAGTTTTACGACGATTGCTGAAGTCAAAACTCGCCAGAGGTCGCCAGGGGTTCTTCCAGGAAGGGCGCTCGCTTGGAGGCGCTGCAAGCAGTTTGGGAACCAGCCAGACTGACCAATCAGATCGCTTCAATCCGGCGGGGACCCGTCAAGACTACGCCGACTATGACATCAGCCGAAAGTTGCCGCATTCCCATTTAGAGACAGGCGGGGGCAGCCATATTGAATTTGCCATGATTCCGGTGCGTCGCTGTGTCAAAACGTGTCGGAAAACGCCCGTTTTCTAACTATTCTCGGTATTGACGGCATCGATTTACAGTCGCTACGGATAGATATATCCCTGATCTATCTGCCACATCACTCTAACACTTTAGGATGTCGTGTGTGAAGAGATGGAGGAGGAAATTTAAGGTGTGTTGAGTAAATCACTGTATGTCATGTTTACCGAATGTCGGAAATGAACGCTGACGGATCAGGTGGCGTAGCGGTCCAATCCTCCTGAGCCCAGCGGGCTCAGGAGGAACTATCTAATCAACTCCTACAACAGCTAAAGAAAGTTGTCAAAAACATAGTGTTCATTTGGCATTTGATAACTTAGTGTTGCTGCTCTGTAGGGCCTAATTTGAGAAAAAACCTTCTTCAGAATGAACAAGCTGAATCTTCCAGGAGACGTCAAACGCGATACCTCAACAGAAATGAGGATCATTCCTCAAGGCAATAGCTACCAAACATTAATTAGCATCACAAGTTCTGTATATCAACGGATGGATCCATTCAATGTCTTTGAGTGTGATGAAGATTCATTGGAGTGTCAATGACTTCTGATGAGCATGAGTCTTCAACTTCAAACTATAGACTTCCATTCCAACTTAACTCTATCCCCTGCAAGACAAAATGAATAAAATAAGGGCTATTCCATTTAAAAACCTGGGTGTGGGGTGGTCAGGTTACATTTTTGACCCCCCCCCCATGCATCTAAAGTGAATTATTTTCGACCCCCCATGCATTAAATGCAAATTTTTTACCCACCCCACATGCATCAAATAAACATTTTATTATTGCAATGTGTAAGCCTTCATGGAGCGATAATGCCCCCCCCCCCCGGTACATCTAAAGCGATTTCTTTTGCACCCAGCGAATTATTTCCGCCGATCCCTACATCCATCTTACGAAAAATAAATCAACCTGACCACCCCCCTCGCAGGTTTTTAAATGGAATAGCCCTAAATTATAACTGTGGCAAAAGTAATCGCCATTCAGTATTCTTTTGATAGTATTATTTGCAGTGCTCCGACATTACAAAGTCAATATGTACAGTATAAACCAGTTTTCAATGTCAGTACAAGCTCTGGTTGGTCTACAAGTATATCATTGGACATCATACTGGTTCATTTTTCTAACAAATGAATTGCATTTGGCGCAAACAATTTTCTGAAATCCCCGAGAAGATCCATGAACTCCTTTCTGACAGCAAGTATACAAAGTCATCTTAAATGACACCAGCAGATAACAGTGACTCTTTTGTATATTTAGTAAACATACTGACTCTTTTATTATACCAGTACATGTATGCAAAATAATTTCCTAACTGGGACAATAAAGTTGCATCTATCTTTTATCTATCCAATTCATGATATTCAGTTCCAAATTCTTATCTGTGAAAATTAGTAATAAAGGTCAACCATACTTAATCTTTAGCTTGTTGGATCAACAGACCAAAAATGAAAAAATGGTGCAAACAACTAGTTTATTTGTTTACAGAATGAAAATCGAGATTTACGACAGATTTTTCTTGTCCTACCACTGACCTTAAAAAGCTTTCAGAAGATCGAAGAAGCTAACAATCAATTGTCAGGCCTCACAGGAGTACCTTATTAGCACTTCAATTATGGGAAATACATGATATACACCAAAATAACAAGAATATCTGAAAATCCAACGAATTAAGTTTTTAACACAAACAAAGCTTGGATTACTTGAAACTAGGTTTTTTGTTGTAAATGTGGTCCAATCGAGGCAACTTGGTGGTCCAGTCGAGGATACTACAATTAGGGGTGGACATCGTTTGCAAAGTTCAATACGATACGTATTGGCGATACTCATTTTCGGCTTTCGATACGTATTTTACCCTGTACATAAACGATTTGCCTTCTGCTGTTAAAAACTCCAAAATAGTCCTTTATGCAGATGACACTGTTCTGCTTTATTCGTCAAATGACATTAATGAAATCAAAACTTGCCTAGCTGATGACCTCGAAAGTGCTTCCAACTGGTTTAATCTCAATAAGCTACATTTAAATGTGTCAAAATGCAAGTGGACACTGTTTGGGTCCACTAATCGACTTAAGGATGTTACCCCCCCCAGAGGTAAAAATTGCGGATGAGCCAGTTGAACATGTGCAGTCCTATAAGTACCTTGGATTGTATTTCGATGCCAATCTTAACTGGAAATGCCATACAGAGTATCTCGAGAAAAAGATACGACAAAGACTGGGTGTCCTAAAAAGGTTACGTTCTCTGATAGACCATGGAACTTCTCTTCTTTTATTTAACACCCTCATCCTGCCCATCATTGACTATTGCGACACTGTTTACCTGAATTGTCCAGTCAACAGTCTAAACCGTATACAGAGACTCATGCTCAGAGGAGGTAGAATTATACTCGGTGTCCCTTTCTTCAGAAGCTGAAATGGCTTACGTTACATGAAAGACTCAACCTTCATACCTGCTGTTTAATGTACAAATGCATAAATTCAAACTGCCCAGTGTACATGTCAAATAAGTTTGAACAGATTGACCATACGTATAACACAAGACATTCTTTAAATCTAAAAGTTCCAAAGTGTAAAACTAATAAGGGTCAATCGGCATTTGCATGTAAAGGGGCAAAAGCCTGGAACACACTTCCTGCTGTGATACGATCCTGTTCTAGTCTTGACTCTTTTAAGCATAATATTTTGAAGTTTATTTTATCCAACAGATCTTAATATCTTTATTGTTTTTATCTCTACGTAATGTTTATACATTTACCCTTATTTACATAATTTATACGATTCATAATTTATGTTATTTTAATCTTGTGTTCCTATATTTTAATTCATTTACACCTGTTATAGCTCAGGGCTCCATTGTAAAACAGTTTTTAACTGAATTGGGCTACCCTGATTAAATAAAGGTGATTTTGACTTTGACTTTGACTATTGCTATACACAAATTGTGCCACAAACAAATTCTTCTGAAATTTCACAACGCAAAATTCATATTTTGTCTCTCAAAATGAGATCCTGCAACAAGAGAGGAATCGTAAGTGGCAGCAATCTCATGAGTTTCTCAACAATTGGGTTACATTTTGAACCTAAATTGCGGACTAAATGACTTTTTCAAGCAAAATAGTGCAGCTGAGGCAGTATCGGTTCGATACGATATTGCTTATCATTCGGTTTCGATTATCCAATCGAATGATCGATACGGTTCAACCAATATATCATGAAATGATGTCAATCCCTAACTACAATGTAAGTCAGTGACTTCAAAATTTGAAGACTTTTTTTGACAGCGCAGCAGCATTCACAATTATTAAGCTTTGCCCATAGCATTGCAGCACAATATATTTAAACTCAGTCTTTGTCCTTCTGACAGGATTTTAACATCATACCATTAAAATACACTTTCCACACTGAGCCGCTGAAGTTACGTGGTCCGATCCAGGGGGCTCTCCCCTATCATACCGATATTAAGCTCACGATACTCAGCACTAATTTTTACCTTGTATTGGTCCTCAAGATGCGAAGGGGAATCGATGCATGAAGGCAGCATATATCCAATGATTCATTAATGTTATTTATACTGTCCATCTGAAACAGTGAAAGATGGTTAATTAAATGTATGAACTTGCCTTCAACTGATTTCATGAACTATACTATATGGCAGCACAATTGCAATTGATAGAAAATGTATTGTTTATCAAGATATCAAGTAATGCAATAAAATTAACACGGAAAGTGTAATACATTATTTTTAGATAATTTTCACTAGTTTTGACAAACAGTTCGGTCATCCTGACCACCTGAAAAAAGCTTCGGATTAGCGAAATTTTACTGAAAAATGAACAATCAACATGTTAATTTGTGTGCCATCCAAGTTCGGACAAGGGCGTTCTGAAAGCCATTCCTCATGCTGCATATCACGCTGCTAGTGCTGAATCACATATCATGCAGCACAACCTGAGTAATAGTGAGTACATATTATATAACACACAAGTAATTTTCATTTGTCTGTAACTGATCAGTACAGTACTTTAAAAATAATTTATTTCATTTACTTAAAAGATTATAAACCTTCATATAATATTGTTTTTACGTACCATGAAAATGTCATGTGCAATAGCTGTCACATATCTTGTAGTTAGGGTTATACAACGGTTTTAAAACTGCTTGTTGCTCGCATGCATGTCATCCAGCTTAACCATCCAGTTCTGCTGCTGTCCTGCTGAAAAGAAAGTAAAAACGATAGGCAATTAAAATCACAGTTTATATGATGATTTTAAGCAGGGTCCCACATTCGTTGCCAGATTTTGGGCGTCCTTCACCACATGCAAGGGCACCCAGCTTGTCACTTTATTGTAAAATACTGGCAAATCTTGGCCGTCCTTCTCAAAATCTGGGTGTCTCAGGCGATAGGACGACCAGGAATCCAGGACCCTGATTTCAAGGCACTGAAATCATGATGCATTTGATTTAAAGAGATTTATTTGATTTAAAGAGATTTATTTGATTAAGATCATGAAAAAAAACACTTGAAAAAAATTACCATCCTTGAGAAAAAAAGCAAAATAACATTGCCGTCATCTGTTGATAGCATCATTTAAACATTTTTTATGGCTGTCACATCGATATTTTATCAGAAAATGATATGGTCTCAGGTCATGCAGATTCAGTATAGCAGGCTGCCATATTTGACAAGTGTAAATAATTGTTATTCCAAAAAAGTTAATTTTTGGGTCTGCCGCCCCCAATCCCCCGCCAAATTACATTTGACAAAGATTTAATGAAAACGTCACTATAACTTACTCGTTTTTCATGATTTTGTGATGACGTTTTTACCGGCCTGCATGCCTAGTAAAAGGTCAGAGTGAGTTTAAAGGCTGCGCTATACTAAATTTTACCCCATTTGTCAAACAGCTTTATTTTGCGAAAATTACCTACATTTCGTCTCAGCTCCAGGTAACCTGGCGAGTTGGGGGACTGGCGGGAAATGGGTCAAGTCCACTGGTGAGTAGTCTACTGGCGAGCAGTCCTCTGGCGAGTAGTCCACAGGCCTAAAGGATAACAAATAGTAAGTGTGACAGTTCTAACCGAGTTGTTTCTTAAATCAATCACAGTATAAACAATAGTTGTAAAATGTGCCCAGCCTCCAAAACAACACATTTTGACAAATTTTAATTTTGACCGAGGATATTCGCACCTCCCGGAGGTGGGAATAGGCGACTGAGTCTATTCACACTGCTGGCAGTAAAAACGATAGGCAATTAAAATCACGGTAAAATAAAGGACGATAATAGGGCCGCAACGAATGTCACAATTATTACTGGTACCTACATTTGTAAATTCTTAAGCGCAAAGTTTTAGTTAAGGTGGCTGAAGTTTCCAAGATAGGATTTCTTAAAAAGAGTTTAGAATGATCCAACGTAAGTTTTAGTCACCTTTTAGTTATAGTTTGTTGAAATATGCCATGGAAACAAATCAGCGGGGGTTTGGGGGCGGCAGCCCCCATGTGAACCAACCAAAAACGATCGCTTTCACTTGCCAAATATGGTCATTTTCACGGCACGCTGTAGTGAATTTTTTCCAGAATCGCTTCAAGGAAGGTAGAAAAGTCCAATTTATACCAAAATGATCCTTAAGATTCCCTCTATTCAACCAATAACATTGCCAGAGCGATACAACCACTTCTGTGGTCAAGACAACCATTTTAGGCCGTTGGAACTTCGCCGGTGCCTGCAGGACAATTCCTGGATATGCACGACATCCAGGGCGAACTAATTCAACGATTGATTATAGGACGTTTCACCGCTAGGACGTTTCACCGTCGGCAGTAGTGGGACGTTTCACCGCTGGTTCATAACAATGTTAGCCATGTAATAATTGCCTTGTATGACTTGATAAGCCATAATTTTTAAAAAAAACCACGCAAAACATTGTCTGTGTTATCTACATGATCTTAGCTAAAATGATCTATGATTATCTTTTTTTACTTTGTAGCAAATAGATGTAACATTTAGTTATGTTTCATTTCACATGTTACCATTTAGCTAAATGTATGCAAAGTAACAAGAAAACGTAACTAAATGAACAATGTGATCACTAGAATAACGAAGGATAACACTATTCACTAAAACAATCAACTAAGTGATACTTTTCAAGTACTTTAATAACCAAATAGTGAAATTAACAGGCGCTGAAACGTCTCACACTGCCGATGGTGAAACGTCCCAGCGGTGAAACGTCCTACTACCAATTCAACCAGGTTTGAGTTAATAGGCCTACAAAGTCAAGAATGCTTTAAAATCTGGTTGAACAGATGCAAAACTGTAGTGGTGACATGCCGCTGTCAAAAAATGACAACCGGAAGTTAATTTCCGCATATAAATTCCGACACATTTCGGACGATTCAACAGCCTAGAGAGCAGTTAGAAACACTTAGAATTAGTGCAAAAGTCTTCTGAAATTATTTGCAAGACGATTAAATAGGTAACAGACAGTAAAACCACCAAAAACAGTCCGAAAAAAGCCTTTTTGTGCACGAAAAAAAACATCGCGATTTGGCAACTTTTCAACAACAATCAAGCCATAGGTTAAAAATAAAAACGATTTTTTCGTTGACAGAAACCAAGCACATACCAGATATTCTCGACGAGAGTTTGTACGTAGAATAGACATCATAATAAATCGTAGAATCGTGAAATTGTAGATGAGTCACTGAACAGGACAGATAGTTGACAATCGCACTGTCAAATTGTCAGTGGAACAAAGCAAACGCACGTGGTCCGCATTTTGCGAGTGTCAAATCGGCGCATTTTGCGCTTAAATCGTGATAAAATCCAGTGTGTTTAGTGCATAAACACTTGTAGAACAAATAATCCACGTGATAACATTCGTATTTTGCTAAAATAGCAGAAAATCGAGCCCTAATTAGCCTGGGCTTTCCATTGCGTCCTGTCCGCACGAAAGTTGGCGCCAAAAATGACAAGGGTGCGCAGTCACGTGATCAACTTTTCTGTGACGTCACGGTTGTGTTTTGACGCCGCCAAAAGTTGACGAAGACGGAGGCTTCAAAAACGATTCAGGCAGACGGAATTTTCTTCGATCAGAAGAAATATGTGTCTGTGATGGCTGATATATAACCGTACAGACTTTTCGGGTGAAAACAGAAGGGTATGTCAAATTTTGAAGGTATGTTTGGCAGATTAAAAGAGATATGTCGAGCGATAGGATTAGGGAAATTCATTTACTATTGCAAAAACCTAGGGCTATAGGTATAGCCATAGGTTAAAAAGGGATTTATATTACATTATATACCTGTTTTATTCATTTTATTTGAAAAAGTACTATCAAAAGAATTGTTTAACTCTACAGAAAACTTTTTATACAGGACTAAACATGTGAGGACTTTCTGATACAGATTATACATCTCAAAATGTGCATTCTAGAGAGGGGTGCCAAGTATTTACAAGTTGCCACACCCCTGTCTGTCATATGAGGCAAATCTCCATAAGTGGGGGACTTGGGTTAGCCAGATACAAACAAAGTTTAATGACCATTCTGAAAATAGAACCAACTGGAATATGCTTCGCTCTATGCCATTGCCAGAAGGTTTTACAAAAGGTATTTAAACTAGAAAAGCAAATGGCATTTGCAAATCCAGGCGGCTATAACAGAAACGAGGACTTCACTGACAAGGATAGGGTTCCTTGGAAGTGAACTAAAACGTGTTCAGCAAAGTGTAGTAGAAACATAGGCTGCGCAGCAGCAAACCTTCAGCGAATAACACCTTTAGAAGATTACAATAATATCATAAAATTGGTGTGTTTACGAAATTGCTTATAGGTATGCAATAGCGGTCGAGTAGTGGCCTTCAATTATCTCTATTTGCCCGCTGCCCTGCCATCTTCCCATCTGCTTGCCAAGATTTGTAAAATTAGGAAAAGGCCTTATTAGACAAATTTACGCATATTATGGTACAGTTTCATGCATGTACAAAGTATAGGTTATGAGGTGTCGGTTGAAAACCAAAAAATACAACGCTGTTGTGATTTTCTGAAGTTTTTCCAATGATTCATAAAGTGTTATACGCATCAAAAAACACTGCTACATTGTATAGATGACTTGTTTAGAAAATTGCATTCCTGTATATGCAATTGTGGGCAAGTTTTGGCTCTGATATAAAAAAAATTATTTTAAATATGTTTTCTCAATATTACACTATAGAATAGCCATCTGTCAGACCATGAAAAGGCACCAATAGACCATATAAGCCACATGTGTACCAAACTTCATCCATATATATGGAATAGTGACCGGATGTTGGGCCACAAGCAAAAAATAAATTTTTTATTATTTTTTTCAATATTTCAAAAAGTATATAACATTTTCCATCAGATCTTTCAAAAGGCACAACTGGACCATATTGACCATATGTGTACCAAACTTTATCCATGTACATGCAATAGTGACCGAGTCTTAGCCCAAATAACAAAAATACATATGTTTTTATATTTTTTCTCATTTTTTCAAATATTATAGAATATCTGTCAATGAGACCATCAAAAGGCACAACTAGACCATATAGGCCACATGTGTACCAAATTTCATCCACGCACATGCAATAATGACCGAGCCTTGGTCCGGAAACAAAAAAAAAAATTTTTTATATATTGTTGATTATTTCAAAATGTATTTAAGATCTATTCATCAGATCACCAAAAGGCACAACTAGACCATACAGGCTAGACGTGTACCAATTTTCATCCACGTACATTCAATAGAGGCTGAGTACTGGGCCGGCAACGATCTATCCGCCCGACCGCCCGCCCGGCGGATGGACATAATTTTTACCCAAGTGATTACAATACCTTCTTCGAACTTCGTTCGCTGAAGGTAAAAATATGTGCTTCCAAGCGAAAAGTCAAAACAACTGTAGAAATGGCAATAACGCGGGTGACGGGTGTGATTTTCAAGGGCATATATATGTATAGGTTCAACAAGTATTGTATTATAGAACACTAGAAAATGCCCATTTCAACATTAAATTGGAAAAGGAAGAAATCAAGGAAAAAGGTGCGAGACAATGCTGACATTGAGAAGGGGCTGAATTTCTTTTCCACTAAGAAGTTGAAATTATTGAGAGTAACAGTGAATGGATATTGCATATATGTCACTATAAATGAATTGTTTATGAAATGCGTAAGTGAGTGAGTGAGTGAGTTTGTGTTTTACGGCCAATCAGCACCAGTGTAGGCTATTTAGAGGCAACATGAAATGCCTAAGACAAAAGTGAAGTTACATATATTTTGATGCACGTGTCACATATATTGGGTAAGAAGTAAATAATATATTAGTTATGTTAGTTAATATTAATGACAGGAATGCTGAAGCAATTAACTTGAGGTTTTCAGTATGTGTGGGTAAGAGGTGCTTTCCATGAATGGTTTAAATGATTCAGCATGTATAAAAGGCATTTAAAGTAAGGTGAGCAATTGCAAATAATTAAACAACTAAGACGATGTAGGTGCAATGAAGTTCAGCCAGCTGCTGACAGAACATGTGTGGATCGTTTTGGCGGGAATCGCGATGGTGGCGCCACGCTGAGAAGTTGAGAAGGTGAGCAGTAGAGGAACTACGATGCAAAACACATGCGAGCGAAGGGTGGAATCGAAGGAGAAAGTGGAGGAGGAAGGTAGTGGAATGTGGTGTGACAGGAAAGGGATGGGAAAAATAGGAAGTAATGTGTATGAGAGGTGTTGAGAAGTGGACAGGAGATGGCGTGCAGGCACAAAGAAAAGGTGAGCTGGGATGACGTCATGTCACGTGCGCTAGTGTAATATTAAATGTAAGATGGTATCAGATTCACAATAGGCCTTTATGTGGTGACTATTAAATATTCATCACACAGGGTGGGTGTGGGTTGAAGTTACCCGAGACAGGAAATTATTAGGCCTCTTTATTTTGAGCATGCAACATCTTAAAACAATTGTTTCTTATTTAACCATACAGTGTTAAGAATTCCAACCCATAGTGATTATTAATTTTTAAGACTACCAGGTTAGGGAGAGGAAATGTTTATATTAAAAACAAGAACCTGCTGATTCAATCAGTGGCAAAAACAGCTACAAAGAGTCTTGATTAAGTTTATCATAATGTGGAAAAGCAGTACGTCTGCCAAAGGTGAACTCGCAAAAAAAAATGTTGCCAAAGGTGAACTCGCAAAAAAAAATTTTGCCAGTTAGATTGCTAGGGGTGTCATCTCGGAGGGATTATTAAAATTATATTTTTGCTTGATGTGCCATTTCTGGGGGTACTCGCAAATTTTTTTTTTTTGGCTGGTTATATTGCTAGGCTGCGGGGGGGGTACTCGCATAAATTTCTCCAGTTATATTGCTATACTTTTTTGCTAGTTATATTGCTAGGCTGGGGATCACCTCGGAGAAAGGTGTTTTTCAGATTTGCGATTTTACAAGGCCTGAGGGGGTCACCTGGCAGGGTCCCCCCCCCGGGAGATGACACCTAGGGCCTCGTTAAATACAGTTTTAGAGTACCTCCCTCAAAAGCATATAACTGGCAAAAAAAATTTAAAATATTTTTGCGAGTACACCCCCCAGGTGAAAAGGCGACCCCCCCCCCCTCAGGACTTTTATAAAATATACATTTTTTTACCTCCACCAGAGGTAACCCCAAGCCCAGAATATCTGAGAAATTTTGGTTGACTCCACTTTATTTAATCCCTATTGTCGATAATAGCAAACATTGATCATATAATCATTGTTCCAGTTATAGATAATCATTTAAAACTATTTTAGCCGACAAATTACCATTTTGCTTTGAAATACACACATTGACGGAACAAAAATATATGTTCGTCAATTTTGCTTCTTCGATGTTCTGTCAAAATAAAGCACATAGGTATACTCAGTAAATTTTTGGATTAAAATGTAAAAACACACAGAATGTATGAGAGAATGGTAAAATCCAAGCCATCTCACCTGTTGTGTAAAAGATACAGGGATATTTTTAGTGTTACATCATATTTGACATAGTCCTGTAGGTGAGAATTCTGTAACACGTACATCATAATTGACCAAATTTCAAAAATTATGTCAAATTGTGTATTAATAAACTTTACTAGTAAATGCAATAATAAACATTTCAATAAAAACAAATAAGTGTCAAATAATAATTCCCCCTAATATAACACAAAGGAGAAATTTCACCAAGAAGCCGGAAAATAAGTTGTCAGAAGCTACACACATGCACCAAACACTCAATATGAATAACCAACTCAAGCTAGAACTTAAATTCTCTGAAATTCCATAAAGTATGTAAAAGAATCTATGTTATTGTCAGATCAGAATGAAATGCATGTGCGAAATCTCAGGACAAGGACAGCAAAAGTCTGGGAATTTAATTAACTTTTCTATACTTCGGTAATGTTTTCATATCAAAAAGCACGAAAATTCATCTGTACATCATAATTGACTAATATTTACTTCTTGGTCAATAATGATGTACTGTCCATTATGATGTACCAATTTGATACTTTTTGACATATGACACATTTCGTTGTGTGACAGTCCTGTATCCTCATGCAAGGCCAATTTCAGAAACAAAACTTATCATTCACAGCAAAATGAAAAATTTTGATTGATGTGATGCTTCTCTACACATGAGAACACCTCTATCAGTCACGTTACATCATATCTGTCCTGTAGGTGAGAATCCCAGAATTATTGACATTCAAAATTTGCATCCTCCATATCACAGCCTTTGCTGCTCTGTAGGATATCCCTTGAAACAGTTTAGATAAATCTCGCGGAATACTTATTTTGGCAGCATACAAACCCATAAAAATATTACTGGGTGTGTCAAAATTTTTGTTTTGAAATTTTGCCGTCCTGTAGGTGAGAATTTTTTCAGTGACTGCAGGTGTCATGTTTGGACTGTGACCATTTGACTATAGCTGGATATTCCTTTTAAAGCTGACTTGTATGTGATTGGTTTTCTATATCAGCAATATTGTACAAGTCTATATGGTGTGATATTCTGTCAGTTCTATCACCGAGATTTTAATAGGTTGAATGTTAGTTGGCGTAAAGCGCTTAGAAGAATTTATAACTTACCAAGAATAACCCACTGTAATCTATTGCCAACTATAACTGGTATCCTACCTGCTGAGATTCAGGTCCACACAAGATTTATGAACCATATGTTATCAGGGTTGACACATAGTAATGCCACTGTAAATTTTTTGTTCAGATTATGTTTCGGACTAGAGAGATCTGTTTTGTCAAATAACTTGAGACATGTTGTCAATAAGTATGATGGGTTGCAGTTGGCTACATCAGGTATTTTACTGAATAATTGTCGAATTAGTACTGGCTCTTGTATTAAAAGAAATTTTCAAGCATCTCTGTTAGAGAATGATGTTAGAGTAGGACAACAAATTGCTGAATTAATAATTATAAGAGACAGCTTGTGTGAGAAGTTTAACTTAAATAATTCTGAGATCTGTGATGCTATAGAATATCTAGCAACCAGTTGATCTGGTTTTTATGTTATTTTATTTTTATTTAGTTATTTATTTATTTTATTTTATTTTATTTTTTTCTTTCTCTTGCCTTGTGTTATTACTGTTATTATGTATATTCTATTAAGTGATTTGTTTTTATATGTTTACATACAACTGTATATTTGTTTATACGAATAAAGAATAATAATAATTATTATTATTTATCATAGACTTTCTTGATTAAATGGAAAATAAATCAACCAGACGCCACTTAAATAGGAAAAAAACCCATTTTTAGAAAATGTTTTTTCTGGATTGACCATGTTTGACATTTATGATGTACGTGACGGGAGGTTTCGGTGGCCCGAGAAATATTCCCAGAACATTTCACATACCGAATGGAATTAAAAAACTTAAGTTCAGGTATATAGGTAGTCATTAAAATTTAAAAAAACTGAGCATAACTTACTTCAGTTGCTAACCATCAGCTGTCAAAGTAACACTGTTTGAAAATGTGACGTTTGACACCTCCAAAAATGGACCATTTTGAGAGTTTTCGGTCCCTGGTCTCAATGATGAAGCCATAATTTCACGTAAAAGTGGAATTATTATGAAGAGATAATTGTATTATACATCTCAGGGAATTTTAAAGAATTTATTACTAGCCAAAAATTTTTTATGTCCTGTTAAAGGTCAAAATCCTGGCTGGCCTGGTTTAAAATGACTTCACCCATACATAAATCCTGAAACCATTGCCATTCGCATCGGGAGTTAGTTTTTATGCTAAATTTCCCTGACCTAGGTCAGATTTCCCTGACTTAATGCAAAATATCAAATTTCCCTGACTAATTTCAACGTTCTCTGACTTTTCCAGGTCCATGAATTTCCCTGAATTTCCCTGACTTTTCCTTGACCAGCGGCAACTCTGATGGTTGCTCTCAGACGAGAAAAAATGAATTATTGTGATAACACTTGACCACTAAAACACTACTTGTAAATACTACATTATCACCTGGTTGGCTGTGAATATCACTGTTTACAGTCAAAATATCAGGGCCTATGATATTGTAAAAAATACCACCCTTCAAGGGCGATATTTTTTAACAATGGTTATGACATCACCAGCATTTCAGCTGCCTGATGATGTCACAAACCAAACAAGGGCCAGAATAATGGGATTGTGACGTCATGTCCATTGTTGCTCCATGGTGACGTCACATTTTTGTTATGGTAAAAAATAGTCCCTCTTTATAACTGAAAATTTGACGTAAAACCAGGTGATAAAAACAAAACAACCACGCGTCAGGGCACTTCGTACATTAGAGAGGTTTTGCTACGTGTTCACGTGTGACATATACGTGTACAAGTGCTATCTAATTACATTGTTGTCATGGCAACTCCCACGTACACATCACACGGAAACGTGTAGCAAAACCTCTCTAATATCACTCGATGTTGTGTGAATTAATATCACTCTCGCCCTGCGGGCTCGAGTGATATTAATTCACACAACAGCTCATGATATTGTTACTCAGTGACCCTGACTTGGGTTGTTTTGTTATATAGTATCTCAGTTGTTATACATGTAGTATTAGAATCATAGTTCGTTGCTCTCTATGGTTTTCTTAGAATCTGCCCTGCAGTCATGTAGCATGTACTATGGCCTACGGGTCAGTAACCTAAGCCTACTGAGCTCTAAACATGCGAAAGATATGCATTCATTCATTTGCTTTTACATGTCTACCTGAAACATGTTCTGACCAATACTATATTACTCTACTAGACAAACATTGAAACTGTTCTGAATTCTCTGAAGTGAAGACAGCTATTTTTCAAATGGAACATTTCAATGATTTTTCTCTGCCTGCTGGGAGAGTCCGTAGGTGGCAGCAATGCATAAGCAAACTTGTGACTACATAGAGGGTACCAATAATTGAGTACCGAATTGCTCATAACCAAGGCCATGTGGAAGTGTCTGCATGATTTTTGGCCGAGATCACTGGGAAATTGTTGATTTCATCAATTTAATACATCCCCCAGCCAAAGTAACAGTCGAGATGCCTAGCAACATCATTACTTTATCCTAGAATGTAGGTGTGATGAGTCGGAAATTAATGTGCTCAAAATGACAAGTTGCGCCTTAATAAATCATGTTTAAATATTCTGGTGCCCGTCGAATATGAATCCGGACAGGATCTGCATGGGAACAGAAGTAATAATCCAGGCGAAAATAATGGTTCAACATCCAAGTAAACATGCAGGCATGCTACATTTAGAACTAGACACCATACATAAACTAGAAGGCACACAAGTGTGCAATGGGCGGTAGTTATGGCATGGAGTGCTTTGCTGAGCACAGGTGATGGTGGTATATATTTAAGTTTAAGTGTAATTAAACTTAAACGTAACTAGTATAACTGATATTGCCGTACGGCAATATCGGATAATCCCCCGCGGGCCCCGTTTGACCCTAGCCCCGCTTGTTCTCCTGTTTCAATTCACTTCCATAATTTGTATGAACACGCCTGTCCGCTCATACTATTCAGGTTTTTTAGTGCATAAATAGAGGACATATGCCCTATCAGCCAACGCTTACAAAATCCTTTCCCTTCAATGTATATTATTACCCTGTCATGATAGGCCTAAGCCTGTGCCCTGTTGTTGATGACCGTGTTTGAGTGTGCTGCTCTTTCAATGGCGTAATGCTGCTGCTTGGGAGCAAAACCTGGCAGTGAGGCAGAATGGCCCCGACAGCAGACTAAGATGCATCTGTGAATTATTTTTAAACTTTTTTTCAAGGCAAAGGAAAAAAGACTGGTAAGCTTGGATTATACCACAAAATAGGGCAAAAAATAAGCAGCATGTAACTTCAGTTTTAATTGATTTGAAACATTAATGCATGAGTTATAATTGCAAATGTAAAATCATCATTGTAAAATTGAGTATTACTATGAGCTGTATGCCCGTGCAGTTCAGCTTAGGTCATAATTTTATGCATTTTTTGGAGTTAATTTCATGAAATTTGAACGAGTAGAAGCGGAGCAATGTGCATTTCAATTTTGAAATACAAAAAATTCTGTAGGAGAAACACTTGATGTAGTCAAATGTCCTTTTAGGACAGTATGGAGGCCTCACAAGGGTATAAGGGAAAAATTATTCATGGACATTGATGAAAAACTTCATTGATTTTTAAGCCAAAAACTTTTCGAAAGGTGCAAAAAGTGACAACAAATTTTCAATGTCTGACGCGATTCTACGTAATGCGTCTGAGACTATCATGCTATACATCATTGGAAAGCTGACAAACAGACCTTTCTTGTGATATGTCACACTTTGTTGTAGCTCAAATAGGGACCGAGATATGAGCAATTGAATATTGCGTTTTTAGACGTCCGTAGCACCAAGACCGTTTGTGCGAGCGGTCCGTAACTTTGTGAAGTTTGTACACTTGGGTACATCTGTAAGTGTACTCATTTTCAGCTTTTTACAAGCATTCCTTCCCTGTTTTCCAGAAAAATTTAAGAAAATTTTCATGACATCCAATTTTGAAAAATTCATATCTCTGAAAATATTCTTGAAATTTCCATGAGACGCCTTTCAGACCTGAAGACTTAGTCAAGGTATCTTACAAAAAATCAGCAAAGGCCAATTTCCTTTTGTTCTCCTGGAAACGCTGCCAGAAATTTATTTTTTATTTTCTAAATAACGCGTCAGTATCATGAAATTTCATCAAGAAATTTCAGACGAAGTAGCACGCAACGGAGTCACATATTGTGTTTGAGGTTTCAGGATGTTATCTCCAATAGTTTTGTAATAATCACAGTTTTCCTGAGCTGAATAATAATAAGAATAATAATAATAGTAAAACGAACAATATCAATATAATCCCCCGCAAGCGGCGGGGGATTATAATTATATTCATAAATGCAAATGATATGATGGTGACACAAAGTGTACTAGAAATAATCCGCCGGACCCCGACTCCTGTCCGCCGGCCCCACTCCTATCCGCCGGCCCCGCTCCTATCAGCCGCCCCCGACTACTCTCCGCTGGCGCCGCCCCCGACTCCTGTCTGCTGGCGCCGCCCCCGACTCCTGTCCGCCACCCACGACTCCTGTCCGCCGCCCCAACTCCTATCCACCTCCGACTCCTATCCACCCCCGACTCCTATCCACCTCGACGCCTATCCACGGCAACCGCCATAGATTCTGTTGCTTGTGAGTCATCATGTAGGGCCTACGTAGAGTTTTAACAAATATGGCCACCAAGGTAACAGAAATGGTTCAAGGTCATCCATGTTACAACTCATTCAAGGTGTTACTGTGATACAAAATCCCTGAGAGTTTGGTGGTCCAAGGGAGAATAATAGTGGAGTTGTTGTGTATATAAGCTTTTTACAAATATGGCTGCCAAGGTCACAGATATAGGTCAAGGTCATTGGTGTCAAAACTAATTCAAGGCCTTACAATGATACATAATCCCTGTTAGTTTGGTGATCCTAGTGTAAATACAAGAGTAGTTAACGTGCACACAAGATATTTACAAATATGGCCGCCAAGGTCACAGAAGTAGGTCAAGGTCACTCATGTCAAAAATCATTCAAGGTCTTGCGGTCATACACAATCCCTGCTAGTTTCATGATTCCAGGATTAATAGAAATTGAGTTATCTTGTACACAAGCTTTTCACAAATATGGCCGCCAAGGTCACAGATGTAGGTCAAGGTCACTCATAAGTTATGCCTGGCGAGATGTCGAGGTATTTGATGTATTTGACTCATACTGGAAGTCTTGGGCAGCCTGTGCAAAGTGAAATCATCGTCAATAGGGAGGACAACAAAGACTACCAAACCTCACACTACAGCAATATGGGCGGGATGGCCTTTGGCCACCGCCCATAATTATTTGTGGCTTCGCCGGAGAAAGGTTTAACACAGGTCAAGCAGTTATAGAGCAAGAGGAGAGTGTATACTTACCTTCAAATTTTGATGATTTTTGCCTCCAAACGGTAAAATGGCTCCCGGTCTGTAGTTCAATGAGAATGCATTTGCCCTGATAAAGAAAATAATTTGCAAAATTATTTACAGTGTGATAAAGTGAGAGAATTTAATATTATCACAAGAATCCGAGGATTCAAAGCAGAGCGTGGCATTAGAGTATTATAGATCGACCGAAAATTTCACACACAGATAAAATGAAAAATAGTTGGAATAATATGCTGCATTTTCCAGTCATCTTAGTAGTCATTCTAATGAAAGGGTTACAATCTAAAGCATCATTCTTGATAATAATTGCCCTGATTAAATCATAAAACAAGAACAAGTGGGACATCTATAGCTTTTGCTTGGTACAAATTATGTTTTTACAGGATCCCCAGTCCTCCACTATTATGGTGGTCCATTGTGAAAATTGTAGGGAGGTATTACAGGATTATCCTTTTTTGCACTGTGGAATCTTTGCACAGCAGGATGACTGAATTGTTGAACACATGTCACAGTATGAAGAAGTCATCCCGCCAACCCAAGAAACTAACCCTGAGGCATCAAGATACCACTCAGCAGTGAAGGAGTCCACCCAGTAGCATCCCAGTCATGAATAATCGCTACATATCTTAACCATCAACTGTCAAAGTGACACTGTTAAAAAATGGGACACTTTGTAGCTTTCTGGCTGGATTGGGCCGTAACCTGCTCGGTTTTTGCCCCCCCCCATCTGATCGCTTATGGTCTTCGGGCCTTGAAGCTGCACTCCTGATAGCCACGGAAATATCATCAGTGTAAATGATCTATAGGTCTTTATAAGTGTAAATATCAAGGTCAGTGGGCACTTATTCCCTCTTCTATGCCCAGACCAAAACTGGTTCGAAGTTGAACGACATGTAGCGGTAGGGCAGAGGGAGAATGGTCCGTATGTTGCTTATCAATAACTGTTTACTCTCGGGGACAAAGGTTCAAGGCTGAACGACTATGCCCCCTCAATTTTGAATGAGACGATTGCTTCAATTGAGCAAAATTTTGAATTTAAAAGTCAAAACTTGAGTTTAAAGAGTCAAAATTTTTTAGTTTCATAGTCAAAAATTCGAGTTCGAAAGTCAACATTTTGAGTTTCAAGGTCAAAATTCTGATTTTAAGGTTCATAACTGTGGCCTTATTATGCTTCCGTACTGTTCTCAATCACTCTCAATGATGAAGTTATAATTTCATGTGATAGTGGATTTACTATACGGACAAAATTGTATTCTGTATCTTACGGACTTGTGTGGAATTTGTGACCAAACCAAACATTTACCATGTCCTATTATATATGTCAAAATCCTGGTTGGCCATGTTTAAAATTACTTCATCCATATAATATTATGTAATATAAGAATATCAGACATTCACACTCTCTTTTAGAGTGTTAAACATTTTCATTTTCAAGGCTTGTCACACTGAGAAATGAAGGAGCATTTTCTTCATATTTTCATAATTTCATTTAATCTATTGTCTCTTTGTCTTAATGAATTGTATTTTACTCTTTGTATCATCCTTTCATCAATCCATGCCCTTATAATTTCATTTCATCTCATCTCACGGTGGTGGATACGGGGGGGGGGGGCCTTGGGGGCCGCCCCCCCCCCCCAGACCACCAAGATTAATATTAGCATTTTGAAGAAAAAATGCGATAACACAGGGCCCGCGAATGCCGAAACACGTCCGGGCCCCCCCTAGACTATCGTTTCTGATCCGCCACTGTGTCAACTGACGTGGCCAAAAAACTTCTCAAGTTTCTCTGAGTCTGGGCATCCCTCTAACATCATGTCATCACCCAGTTTAAATTAATAAATTACTTGTACTTGTGATGTTGGAAAAATAAAATATCTATTTAAAATTACCTGTCTACCCAACTCTATCTTAGTAAACAAAATTACCATAAATAATAAATCCTTCATATTATTGCTGTTTGAGTGATAAATGTCAATGATGATAGAAAAATCACACGGTTTGAGCATCTCAGAGGTTGAAACTCCCGATTTATATCTTTAGACCAGCAGTAGCCCAAACCAAGTCTGCAAGATTGTCAAGTTTCTCTGGGCACTGAATGAAACAAACCAATATACTGAAGGAGTGCCACCAGTCAGTACTAGTGTCGTCCTCTGCAGTGTTGACCTACTTAGAAAACATGGGCTTGTCATTGGTCAAAATTAGGTCACAGGAAGGAGGCGGAGCTACAATGATTGAGGAAGGAGCAAAGATGGCCCAGCAAGTAGCATGCTTGTTTTGACATCTTTACAGTCTCAGTATTTCCTTTGTGTTGGTCCTACCCTACCATTTTGGATTATAGTGGCATAATAAAGATTTAAAGGAAAGTTTCAAAAGGATATTTTGGGTATGTAATCGTATTTTGTGGTGGAATAGGCAATCGTCTGTGACCTTTGTTTTGGACAGTTGTCAAAATTTTGCGATGTGGATAAGGTGCACGAAATGGCTCGTTTCATATTGTTTTTGGCAGTTAGAAAGACTGATAGTATAGCAATCGTCTTAGCAATGATGTATGAGGTATTTTGCAAAAGAAATCAGACTTTTAGCTGCTCTGTGGGCCGAGAAATCCTCCAAAACGTGTCGGCCTATCAAGCGCTCCTCTGTCAGAATTTCACATCTGTCATTTTCTTGACAGAAACTCGTGGTCACGATATATTTCCTAATCGACCAATCAGAACGCGAAATGAACGTCGTAGTAATTTCCACTTCTCTGATTGGTCAATCATGTTTCTGAGTGCCCATATATGGCCCATTCAAGTCAGTTTCCAAGAAAATTAAAAACCAAAACACTACCAAATTACACCTGATCAAGAGCACTTTTGGAAGCTAGAGAACTGGAAAGTACTTGAAGATTGCCTCAAATTTTCTTCAGGGGTTCTACATACAAGGAATTTTGTGATTTTGGAAAAAGAGGTGTGTTTGCCATTCATGACAAATCATGTGAAAAAGGCCCAGCTCCATTTTGTCAAGACTGATTCCAAGAAGCAGAGCGATACTCATCGCTCTGCTAAAAATTAACCTCCAAAATTATATTCCTAGAACAGTAAGTTTACCTTATGTCGTCTCTACTAATATCTCCAATGAACACAAAGATCACCCTCCTGATTTTCTTTTTCTTCATGTGCAAGTTCTTCACCTGTTAAACAAAAACAAATCGCCTAAATTTTAAAATAAATCATCGCAGAAGAAAAGGCATTGCTAGTCCAGGATGGTGTGTTTATCCAATCAGTAGTATTGTGTTCTCTTGACCTTCCAGACTCTTTTGTCATCTGTGTGTTCTCAAAATAAACTCCTGGTTAAAATAAGAAAAAATATTTAAATTTTGAGGTGTATCATCTACATAGAAGAACATCCCCACTAACACTTGACAATGATGAATAGCTTTCTTTGTAAAAATGAGAGCCAACTTATGAAGACTTTCATGAAGAATATTACACAGTAACTACTACTACAAACCAAGAATGCCAACAATTAGGTCAAGCAGTGTATCATAATTAATAAATTGCATGGAAATAAATAAGATGATCATATTGAATAGTATATATCATAACTTACAATTGCAGGCCAATGAGGATATCTCTGGAATTTCACCCAGATGGGATCATTTTTCTTTATTGGAGCTGAAAAGGGCGAATGAAACCCAGTTATAATTACCATCCATCACAACAGCTGACTTATTACAGACATTAAAATAGTCATAAGCCTCTCAAAGGAGTGGACGGACGGATGACTAGGGCTTCATACTGTCCTGTATTTAGGCACTTGATAGGCTAATTAGGACACGAGGAGGACACAGTAATGAGGTGAAGGGTCATTGAAACAGTGGTCCAACATAGGCACAGATAACCCGGGAAGAGCTGGATTCGAACTCTGGACCCAGCGATTGGCAGCCTAGAACGCTACCACTAGAACAAACCTTCCCCCCTCTAAAGTAGTGAAAATCAGGTCTGTAGACAGACAGAAGGTATACCTTGATCGCTGGGGTTCTCTGGGGACCAGGCCAAGACGTCAGGGAGGTCATTATCACTGTCACAACTGTCCTTAACCAGATTATCATCAAAATCTTCCTTGCTGTGAAAAACAAACATCATACAATGCAACTAATTGATGATCTACGAGGGGCGTTCAGAAAGTTCTGACCAATTTTTCTGAGAGATGCTTATATTTGAGCTAGAGTCTTCAAATTTTCAGAAATACACCTTGAGGTATCAAGGAAACAAATGGCCAAGCATCTTTGAGACACAATATATCTAAGTTGTTATTTTGTTGCCATGGAAACAGCAAGATGGGGAACCCAGCGCAGCTCATTTTTCTAGTGAACTTAGCATTGTGTTTTCCCTGGAATCTAGGGTCAAATTACGTTAAAAAGGACTGCAAACCTGTGCAGGGCCTACTGGCAATTGTGACTGTAGCTTTATGATGTCCCAATGTTGTGCCAATCCATTGTTTAGCCATTTAAACCTGATTTTTGCACTGTAAAGAGTGATTTTCGATGAGCGTTTTACATGGACCTGAAACGCGATCAGAGAGCTTCATTCAAATTGTCTTTTCTCACAGGAAAGAATGACACACAAACCCAGGATCTCATTAGGACAGCATTTCTAGATACCTCAATGATGATTTAGCACCATGTGGCTGTTGTTTATTCCCTAATCTAAAAGATGAGCTGAGAGGTGAAAGACGTGCTACAAATCAGGACCTTTGACATGCCATTTCCAGAGCTCTTCTAAGTTGAGACTTTGAAAATTGCTTCACCGAGTGGATTGAAAGGATGTAAAAATTTGTTTCATGCCACAGAGAGTACTTTGAAAAATTGTGAAGCTGCTGGTGAACATCTATGTTCACAATCACTTGTGTATTTGCAATAAATTTTATGGCGACTTACACAGCTAAATTGTTGAGTTTTGTATGAAAAATTAAGCTGCGCTGCCTACCCCAAGGCGTGGATTCCATGGCTACAGAAAATCAAGTTAGACAATGGCCACGGATGTAATATTTTCAGAATCAATGGCTATACACCTGAATTTTGTACTGTGAAAATTTCAATCAAGCACTTCAAAGAGAAAGGCCTGCTACAAAGATTGGTCAGAACTTCCTGAACACCCCTCGTATATACCAGGTAGTCAATGAAATAACTTCAGCAGCTACCTAAATTACAGTCCTGAGTTCTAGGTTCACCTTGATCTAGAAAATCATAATAGCGAAAATGGTTTGGGAGAAACGCCTAAAGTTACACTTTGATGGGCCCATTTATTCAATTCAAAAACAAGAACCCAGGGGTTCAAAAAAGAGGTGGTGTAGTGTCCAATTTCACGTACCATGAATCCAGCAAACAATATATAGATATTATATAGATATACAGACAGACAGATAACACAGATAAGACAGATAGATGGATAGATATATATGCACAAGGGCAGCAGCTATGTAATAGCTTTGACTTAAAAATTCATGCTCTTCAAACTTACAAGAAACCAAATTTTGAAAGCATTATTATATGTGTACTAAATTGACAAAGTTCTTGGTCCAACAGATAAAGGCGTAACGATCAAACACTTCTCATTGAAATATTATTATAGCCTATCCACTTTTACCATGAACTGGCGCCGCGGGGTGACGTTCTCGTTGACGGCGGAGACTTTTTTTTTGAGTCGTCTGAAGAGTACTGAGGGCCATTGTTGTTTCTCTCCGCTTTGTTCTGCAGCTCACACTTTTCTTCAACGACAGAAGCAGGAACGCTGTCATGATATATTCTGCTCCCATTGACTGGCTTGGCAAGCACTCCATTTGTTTTCAACACAGATTTCTTAAGGATCAGTTTTTTGTTGATGCCAGATCTGCTGTGGCCTACTGGGCTTGATGACCTCACTGAGAGTGCTGGGGCACTACTCTTGCGACCATGTCGTTGTTTGTTCTGGAAAGGGCCTTGGTTACTATCACCATCACTGGAAAATATCATCTTGGTTAAACAGTCATTTCCAGAGGATTTCCTCAAAGATTTCCTTTTTCTTTGTCGACCAGCAACACTGAGATCATGGATGTCCGGCAATGCTTCATGCTCCTGCCTCTTCTCTTCATCTTGAGGTCCACAACTGTCTGCTTGCAAGTTCGGATCAAACTCCTCAAACAAACTGAAAAAAAAAACCACAAGACTGCAGATGTGTCGCATTTTCCAATGCTGGCTTGTGGGGTCATTCCATGTCAAATCAGGCAAATTTTCAGAAAGTCCACGTTCGACCATCTCAGATCTTCTTGAAACTCCAGTCAGCTATTGACCTGATATCCAAATGAGGATTTCCAAAATAATAGCTTCCATCGACACATAGTTTTTGATATACACTACCCTCCAAAAGTTTGAATACACCTGGATAAGTGCAGTTTCTTCTAAAAATACTTGATTTTGAATGGAATTTTTTTTTAGTATTTACGCCAAACAATAAAACAAGTCACATTTAAGTCATAAGTTGTCTTTATTTTGTCATTTTGGGTTAAATTTATGGCCTTTTTCGATATCCCAAATTTTGGAATTTTTTAGAAAATTGTCACAGCCGAGTTATCTTTTAGGGTTATGAAATTTAATCATATTTAAGCGTTTCCAGAGTTGAAACGTGATCGTAACAGTTATTTTAGACCCCGAAAAGACCGTTTAAAAATTTGACACTGACCATTAAAAAATGCAAAATTTAGATAATTTCGGGTCACCATGAAGTATAATAATAAAATGTATCTTCTCTAATGAAAATTATTTTATTTGAGCAGTTTCAGCATTGTTTTGACCCAAAAATAGGTGTATTCAAACTTTTGGAGGGTAGTGTACAAGCCCTCAAGTGGAAGAGGTTGTCAACAAGATTTGAAGCAAGTCATTCTGGACCATTTTTGGAGCTTCACCATTGTTCACTGTGGTTAGAGATTTAAAGTTACATTCTACATTGTATCAGCAACTCTTTTGCTATTCCTAGTGACATGGGAAAACCTAGTTTCATTAACCTAAGTAGTTTCATGAAGTCATGGGATGCTCCCAAACAAGGGCCTTTGTGCTGCAGTGACTCAAATTGAACATGTCATGAATACTAAATACATGGCCTTATGAATATAAACTCAGCAACATTAAAAAGCACACTTTTAACTAGAAAAGCACATGGAATGTGCACCTCCAGAGCTGGATAGTTGGGTTGGCCCTGGCCAGGGGCAGACTGGCCTATGTGGCAGGGTGGCAGCTGCCATGGGCCCATCCTCTAAGGGGGGTCCATGCTAGATATCAAAAAAATACTTATATAATTGTACATGTGATGTGACCAAATTAACCAAATAAGACAGGGCAGGAGAGGGTAGGAAAGAGCTAGGAATGTCTGGGAGAAGACGCAAAGAGGGAAATGTCAAAAATTTATAGGCTAGGCAAGAGTTGAGAAGGAGGGAGCGTAGCCGATGGCAGACAGAGACAAAAACTTATAAGTTAGAGGTTTTTAGAATATGATGTGGATTATCAGATAATTAGTCATGAGTCGAATTTATTCCATTCCATGATAAAGGCATGTTCTCAAAAATATTGGCCCCACTGTGACTTATGTTAATATGTGTGTATGTATTAATTTGATACAAATAAAAGTTCAAAGTTCAAAGCCTTGCCTTCCATGCTGGAATCAGAGTTCCATATTGCACAGAAAGAATCTCCAGCCCTATGGATACCGTTGGCTTCTGGTGGCCTATAGCGGCGCCCAGACCCCCTGCCTCATTGTGCCTCCCCCTCTCCCAAAATCCTAGTTACGGCCCTGGTAGCGCACAAATAAACTTTCCGGGAACCTCAGACATTTTGTAGGCCTGTACAATGCGATGGACCCGGGTTTTTCCGAGGTCCGTAATACTGTTTAATCAGCCTGGGATTAGCCAAAATGATTCGAGTTCTGTACCTAATCAATGGATTGCGCCGGTGTTACGAAACATACAAAGGCTTTGCGAAGATCATTAGGCATCTGTCAGACATTCAGTCTGACAAACAGGCACCTCTTGTCAGACCGAAAGGATTCTTGTGAGACCAGAAAATGTCATTGCTGCATTAATACAAAGGGACAGAATTATTGATTGTCGAGCTTTCAAAAAGAATATTATTGATTGTCTGAATTGGGCCTAAAAGCAAAAAAAGAACAATAGGCCTAAATGGAATTATTTTCATATTAACTTTAACACTTCAATTATGGACTGGGAAACCAGAGATTTAAGTAATTATCCATTGCAAAAGCACAGCTGTACAATTGTCATATGTATTGGACAACTGTCCCAGAGGTCCACAGACCAAGCATGGGTCATGACTCATGGGTGCAGAGTTTTGAGGCGTGGCATAAAATTTCATAGATTTTTAACACCTCAAATGTTTATTATGGCACAGAGAACACAATTGTGTTCCACTCATCAAGAGTTTTAAATCGATACACATACACGTATGTATGAATCTTCATTGAGTACATCCCAGGGCTACTGTTGATAAGTTTTGGTGTTGGTGTTTAATAAAAAATTCTTGTTTTCATCACAGAAAATATGTAGGCCCTTCCCCAAATTTATTTCCACTGCTGCTTCCTAATCCCCCCCCTCCCCCAAATCACAGTATCAGACATGTATATATGTCATTTGTGAATTTGTAAAATGTCAAATGGGTGTTTAACACAGATAAAAATGTTCTTAATTAATCAAGATATTTTTTAATTAAAATCTTCATTCGGGGGGGGGGGGGGGGGGTTAGTTTAACCCCCCCCCCTCCCCAACCTCTACCTTTCTCAATCGGCAACTGCATAATTAAATGCATTAGTATCATAATTATTTTCAGTTGATACCAGACAAAAAACAACAACACATAATCATGCCTTATGCATTCCTCTTTCTATTCTGCCTTTTGGTGCAATTCTTGCAACGCACAGATTCTTGTTATAGATGAAATATTTTTGCATTAGTGATTTAACACTACAGACGTAAAATTGTTGATATGTCTGGCAATGTAACAAAATGTAACCAATTGATCAGCAATTTTTGCGCAATGTAAATGGGGCATTGTGCATCAATAGATTTTGATCAGGGATGTGATTAGCTGAGGGGGGAAAAACCTGAAAAGTGGTATCGAGTGCCAAAGGCACTCGCAACCTAGGGGGGTCTGGGGGCATGCCCCCCCAGGAAAATTTTAAAAATTAGGTGCCCAAATATGGCATCTGGAGTCACCAGAGAGCATTCCTTTCAGTAAACAACAAGCCTCTCAAAAGGTGCTGGGTGAAGGAAATGAAGTAGCAAAAAATAGGCCTACTCAGTTCCATGAGCAACAAAATTTACACAAACAGGGCCACCTATAAGCAAGTGAAACAAGCGATGTTTTGCCATTGGATCAGTGTTAAACATCCTCAACTGAACTGCTTGTTAAACCATGAATCTGATGATACGAAAACTGAAAACCTATTGTGTCATTCAAGGACAATATTTGCAGTACATGAGGGATGCAAGTGACTGCCAATTTTCTTTGCTGCATGCAGGTTTGGGTCAAAGTCTTTCATAAGTTAGTGAAACATAGGACAATGTAATTTCACCAATGTGTAACTGTTTGTATCCCACATCCTCAAATGTTTTACCTTATGACCTTATATAGGCCTTTTTTTTTGCATCAAATTAGTGAATTACTGATAATTGATTGTACTGCCAGGTAGGGTGGTCCACATTTCAATGGAAAAAATCAAATCTCCCAAAACCTCCAATTTGAAAGTGGAAATTGATGACCACATATGTAAAGTAAAAACATGGAAAAATTTCAGCCAAATCGGTTAATATTTAGATGTGGCACAAAGCCCTTGAAGTTTATAATGTAATTCCTCATTCACGCAACTGAAAAATTGGTCAATTTCCCAGATCTTTCTCAGAAGTGAATATTTGTGTCTGATTTTTTTGTATATGATAAAATATGCATGGCAAAGTAATATCTGAGAGTTATCTTTTATTTAATGTACAAAATAAGTGAAATATTTGCCTTTTTTAATTAAAAAAGGCCTGACAATTGACCTATGTAATATCTATGCTGACCTGCCACGAAACTTTGTAAGTCAGAAAGAATATCAGGACTGGATTGGGCATCCTGGACATACAAAAAAAAGGTTACTTAATCAAAACAATATGCCGTTATAGCAAGATTTGCAAAGACCGATGATTTTGAGGTCTGCCGATGGGCAATTCCATGTTAAACTTCAACAGCTTTGTGCCACCTCTAAATAATAATTGATTTTGCTGAAATTTTTACACAAAACCTTCTATCCATATAAGATCAGAATGCAACATTCAAATTAGGTCTGCACTGTTACAGCGCGCAGACCTACATTCAAATCAGAGAAATACAGAAGAAAGTGTTTTTGGACCACCCTACTGCCAGGTACTGTTTTATCACTCTTGTTTAACTTCTAATATTGCATGTAATTAAATGTGTTACAAATGTTTAGCTACTTTTGTTCATGTGGGCTCCAAAGCCTAAAATGAGTGTATTCTTCTGAAATTGGATTCCCAATATAATTTGCAAATGTACGAATTTGCTTTCATTAGCAGTTTGGTTGAGGATGTTTAGCATTGACCTAATCAGTTAATGTTTGTGTCAATAGCCTTTTAACATACGGGTCTGAGTATATTCTTGTTGACAAAATTATTTCATTCATACTATCAGAGAGATGGGCCAGTAAATTTATCACTTTGCAAAATATCTAAAATATACCTCTTGATGCATGGCTGATGAATTAAGCAGACTCCAGGTGGTCAATCTCACCTCTCTGACACACAATATACAATCTTAAATCACTTGCGTGACTTGGATTTGATTCTGACAAATCTGATGTAATTATATTTCAAGATGACACTTTGTTTGCTTGTTTGTTTGTGTTTTACGCCTCTGCAGCACCTTATCGGGCTATATCGAGGCAGGCGACCGCCGTACAATGATGAGATGAGAAGACTGAGAGTCTGGCACATACCCTATTAACTTAGGGATGCCCAGTGTCTTTCAGTTGCCCCAGCATAGAATACTGGATACAACCCGCCTCCATTTAAAGTCCCATGGGCTCGGACTAATTGGGCCACGGAGGAACTCTCCAAGATGATAGTCAAGCACAAATAGAAATTCGTCACTTCATCATCTGAAGAAGACCCGTACCAAATTGACATCCACTGATTCTTGTTTTTCAAACAGAATGCAAGATATTCCCGCTGCTGTTGAGTTTGTTGAGCCTCAAGATTAATATCTATCTATCAAAAGCTTTTATATATATCTGCATGAAATATCCTAATTATGGAGTATTCCATTCACAAAGATCTTACTTTTTGCTTGTCTGGAGCTTTCAACCATCTCTCATGGTTTTCTTCAGCAGACTGATCCTGAGTTTGAATCAATCTGCTGAAGAAAACAGTGAGAGATGGCTGAAAGCTCCGGAAAATCAAAAAGTAAGATCTTTGTGTATGGAATACTCAACAACTAATATGAACCCAAAAATCAAACCTGACTTGACACGGAATGGATGAGTCATATATAATACATGTATAGGCCTATATATTATCAATGATGTCACATACCGACATACATGTCTGAAATTGACAACTAATTTCAACAGAAAGGTATGACCTGAGCTATTCTGCAGTGACATCAATAATGCAATTCCCTGGTAGTCAAAAGTAAGCACTTGTATATCCTTGGCTGTAACTGCTAAGACCAGGAAGAACAACTGAGCAGGATCCACCAGCATTTTGGAGTTGTCACTGCAAAATCATGACCTCTATAATTATTAAAATACCTTTGAATTTAGTGAATTGCATCCTCCGATGATTGCATTGACTGCCATTGAAGAAGTTAATCTTCACATGAATAACTTATTTGGGGTTACTTCAAAAGAAAAGGTGTGAATTGCAATTCACTAGCTCCTCAAAGTCTAAAGCACCAAGAAACTAAAAGGGCAATTATTGAAGTCTTGATTCCTATTCTGGATTGCCTGACACTGAGAATTACTTCATGTGTAGCCAAGACACTGTGGCAAAACAGGACGAGGGTAACTGAGTTACCCTCGTCTCATTTTGTTAAAATAAACTGAAAAAACTGGGTCATCCCATTGGATCCCATGTTAAAAGAGGACGAAGGTAACTGCTTTTCCAATAATGAAAAGACGAAGGTAACTGCATTTGATGACGAGGGTATTTGCATTTAAGTTGTGCATTAAACACTGCCTACATCTTATGTGCATGTGATAAAATTTTATCAGGCAGAATGGAGGTTCACAGGTAGATCATTATCTTGAAAAATTGTCATATAATTGAAAACCCAGGTAGGGAGAAAAAGAGAAAGATGAATATTAAAAGATATAGTACAACTTTGCAACGGTGTAGGGACCATGGAGAGAACAAGAAGTGATGGCAGTGGGACGTTATAGGGAGAGATGAGAAGTAGGACAGAAAAGGGACACGGGGATTTGGTGAAAACAAGATTGAAGAAGACTGGGAGGTGAAGAGGAAAAGGCCGTGCAGAAAGAGGATGGAAGGATTTGTGTACAGCAATGGGAGGCTAATTGAAGCATGAGAAGGACACAGCAAAAGGTCCATGGATGATTGAAAGTGAATTTGAAACTGCCATGCAACGTATGTTACCTTAGGTCTGAGTGATCTATGGATGAAAGCAGTAGGAAGCCAAGTATGTTACCCCGGTTGCAAGGTAATCCTCCTTGACGTTATTGTTAATTGCATTATTAAACAATAACCACATTAAAAACGTGTACAGAGGTCATCCAAAATCCATCTCAATTATGTGAAGTATTGCCATGGTCTTGGTATTCTAATTATTGATATCCCTAGCTTGTCTTGTTGTCATTTCTACTTTGATCTTGTCTACGATATTGAAAAATTTTACTTGTTGCTGCGTTCATGAGCAGGTCCTAAATGATGCTGTAGTCTCTGTGATCTCAAGTTTTAATTCCATGCATGTTTTGATGACTTGAACTTGATGCCATTATTTTATGAACCTCTATGATTTTATGCTGCTATGAATTTACTCAATCACTTTGATAGGCATAATTGATGTGGTGGAAGTGGAGGCGAGCTAGTAAAATGGTAACAAAGTCAATTGCAAACATGCCCATTTTCTGTATAGCCAATGAGCAGGGTTATTATGAGATGTATCTTCACCTTATTTTGGCATTACAGTACACATACATGTAGCATCAGTCAGCTGCAAAATGTTAGCAAATTCTGAATATAAATTTACATACATGTACCTTTACCACATTGCACTTCAATGTGATCCTCTAAGGCGAACTTGAAAAAATATAAATATTCTATATCACATCCTGTATTTTATCAGTAAAATTATATGGGCAGTTAGGAGCTGTCACATCAGGTCATCAGTACAAATCTACACAAAATTATTTCAGAGTTTTAGGAAATTCAACATTGTTTGGCCTGTTGGGAATGCCTGTTGCACCAGGTCCCTTGGTTGATGCCAAATTTGTGTGGCCATCCCACAACCTACTCGAAAACTAAACTTTGAGGGGCAAAAAGACTATTTCATTGCTTTATGAAAAAAAAACTATCAAAAAAAGTGGGGGGTATGTGAAACACTCGTATGTCTAAAATTTCATAAATTTATATCCATAAGGAAAATTAAATCTTATATCACGGTTCTGAATGTTTTTACTGGCCTGTGTAAAAATACACTCTGAATGGCCTTACAAGTAAGGGTTTTAATGATTAACTCCATGTACGTGTATAAGAAACTTTTGAATAGAAATACATCAATCATGTATCACATAGACCTATATATATACACAACATTTAAACACAATTTGTGGTATGTGGTCGCCAACATATATGCTATATATATAGCTGGCTTCATTGGGTCAAGTATGGAGAAGATTTATGGGTCATGGAGCTTTCTTTTGTTTGCAATGCCACATTTTTTTTACACGTTCAATATAGTCAGAACTTTAATTTCTTACATTGTCTTGTGTAACAGCAGATCCAATTTTTTATAATTCGTGATGCTGATGATGTGTCATGATCATACCATTACTTTCAGTAGTACTTTTAGGAGACTAATTCTGCTTTTTGGTTGCTAAAAACTTGAAAGGACTATGTATCTGATTCGGAAATTACACTGTAAACCAATACCTTTGTGGCAGTAACCATTAAAAAAATAACGTGCAAGCACTTTAAGCTGCGTCAAACACTCTCCCTGCATTATATGCCCCCCCCCTCAGATGACTTCTAGATACGTCCCTGCTATTATTGTGTGTCTCTCTGTTAATTGTTGTGTCGGTCTATCTATTTATAATCAATAGTCAATGGATGTATGTGACAATTAAGGATTATCTGACTATCATAATCACTTGGCTCTTGATTGGTATTGAACTATGAAGTGCGATTCTGAAGTGCAGTTAGTGAATTACCCCTCAGTAATTGATAAGATGTAATTCTGGCTGCCTGAACTGATCCCTTAAACATAATTGCTATTGAACATCCCCTGTTTAAACTTCAGTTATATCAATTGATATGGTTCAATTGAGGGCGCTCCCAACATAGAGTGGATGTGCCTGGTGGAAGAAGAAGAAGATGCACGCGCATCTCTGATAGCTTGACCCTTGATCCCCAAAGCAACAGTCCATTTATTTTCTTATTAATTTTTTTTGTTACGGCGGGCCACCAAAATCGACTGGGCTTTAGGAAAAAATCCATTGAGACTGTATTTCAAGTTTGAGTGAGATTGGTGAGACAGGGCGATCGTGACAGTGCTAACAAGATTTGAGCAAAATGCTTGGGGTAAGAGCTGCTTGACGCAGCTAACAACAGTACCTGCCATAAAAACAATGGTTTTCAACCGTAAAATGGCAATTTTTAAATATTCATTATGTTAGCTGTCATTAAATGTGATGCAGCAGGTTTTACAGTGAACTTATAATTTTGAAACAAACAGCTGCTATGGTTGCGCTTTAAAAGTATAATCATGATAAATCATTAGCTATCAGGATTCAGGAGTCATAAAGTGAATTTTTTGCGGTGACAATGTTCTCTCCGTTTGCATAAATAGTGAAACAAGAATTTTTGATGTTATGCATATTCTGCAGTAAATTCTGGAAAAGATATTGTAAATTACATAATGGATGTGTTTTAAGATACATGGGTCCATATGTTTTTGGAATTCCAAAATTTGCAGTGGTAATAAAATACACAGGTAGTGTATATATTTAAGGACTTCAACCTTTGGTGTAGAAAAGTAAATCTAGAAGATCTGAGATGATTACTAACATATAGGGACTGTCTGCAGTCCATCTACTTCATGCAAAGGAAGGGCAGTTACCTTCGTCATATCAATATCAGGATCACAGTTACCCTCGTCTTGAGATACAGTTACCCTCGTCATTTGAGGTGTGCTTTAAGTCAATTTTAGACTCAAACAGCACACATACAGGGTTACTTTCCTTTGAAATCATATTTTCGGCCTCTAATGATGACTGTACGTCTCCTTGATAAGTTTTGAGAGAAGTAATAAGCTCAAATTCAACATTGCATAATATTTAAGGCTCATTTAGGGACGAGGGTAACTCAGTTACCCTCGTCTTGTTTTGCCACAGTGCAAGAGGTCCATACACAGCTTCAAAAGTGGCCAGTCGGTCTGATGGGTCTATTTTTAGATGCAGTCAACTGGTCAATACAGATGAAATAAAGTTGATTGTCTCAGATAATTTAATTATGCATGGTAAGCCCAGGAGCCAACAGTTGAATGGGACAGACAGGGATAATAAATATACTTGGATAAAATACAATCAGCTGATTGCACTTCATCTGTACATGACAAGTACTTCTAGTTCAATCAGTGTCAATAGCACTTGGCTGAACATGCTCAATGGGGGGTGAAGTGAAGTTACCAACAGAAGTGTCAAAGGAAGCCAGAACACTGTCTTTGAGAATTGCAATTAAGCTGTTTCTATAAGTGCCATCAAGATTCAATGACTGCAAAAGGTTTTGCTAATTGACAATGTACGCGAATGACGCTGTGCTTCGGGCGCCGTTCATGGCCCTCTCCCATTCTGTCCTACACCCCCCCCCCCCATAATTGAAGTGAAAATATTAAATTGGATTTGCATGAATCACAGGGATGATGGATTTGGTCCCGAAAATACCGGAAATCCGGCAAAAACCGGAAAAATCACATCCCTGTTTGATAAAATTCCATAGTTAGGCAGTTAGTTATAAATGTAAATGAACTAATGTGATGGGTTTTATTCATAATCTAGTGGTATTTCATGGTATGGTGAGGGCTTTAAATCCAAGTTTTTTTTCGGCAAAAGACACATAACCGCACACCAATGATTTGGCTTCACAATCCACATGGGGCTGGTTGGGGGATTCCCGTGAGGCTGTATGACGCCACCTCCAGATGAGGTCACCAAATCCGCCATATTGGAACTGCCCTGAGACATGATGTCACAATGACTTCACAGTCTGGCAGAACCTCAAATCCATTCTATGTATTTCTATTGTATCAAACATTTATAAAGTAAACAACTAGTGCTGCCACACCTGGAATTATTTTCTGCTTCAGGATGGTGCTGCCATCTAGTGTCTATGTAACTTAGCAGCCAGACGACCATACTCGCCCTAGCGGAGAGCCAGTTCGTTAGAACTGGCACTCGCATTTGACGCTTCACACTGATAGGGTGCAAGGATATAGCCCTTGCACGCATGTAAACAATGTAGTCCTACCCAACAAGTAGCGGCGATGCACCCTTTTGTTTCTGCACTGCAGGGAATAGTTGGTGTTGCTGAAGTACACCAACAAATTAAGTTCATGCAGCTGATGCCATCAGTGAAGTGACACTGTGCAGTCAATCTCTATCTAATTAATTGCACTTTGCAAGCGTGGATGGCCTGTTTACAACGTTTTTCAATGGCGGCCGTTGCAATGGTTAGTGGCCAATGACAATTTTTCCCAGGATTCATAGCATATACGAGTGACGGATTCCCCTTCGGAATCCGAGTGAGGGCGAGTTTGCCAGACGACTTCGACCAATCAGATCGCTTCATTTTGGCAGGAACCTGTCAGCTATATGCAGGCTCTGATGTCAGCCTGTGCCGACCAATCACATTGCTGCATTCCCATTTTGGGTTAGGGACAGGCAGGGGTAGCCATTGTGGTTTGGTCAAAACACATCAGAAAAATCTCAATTTCTGACTATTCTCGGCATTGCAGGCATCTATTTGCAGACGTTACAGATAGATCTATCCCTTATCTATCAGCCACATCACTCTGACTCATTAGGAAGGCGTGTGTGCAGAGGTGGAGGAGAAAATAGAGTTGAGTTGAGTAAATCACTATATGTCATGCTTACCGAAAGCAGGAAATGAAGGCTGACGGATCAGCTAGCACTGCCATGCAGTCCTCCGAGCTGCAAGCAGCTCTGGAGGAAAAAGGCTAAAAATAGTACTAGCTCTATAGATATCAAGATGAAAATTTGCCCACTTCTAGAAGTTACCATCAGGTATATCCACAAAGAAATTCAAATCTCTAAGTGTAGTACTTTTGTGTCAAATTAAATCGTCGTGGTCACTGTCGAAAATGGAAGTCACAAAACTTCAATTTCCTCTGATCATTAATTTCAATAGCTTAGCTGTTCTTTCTACAAACTTTCTTGATAAGCCAGGAAAGTTTACATTTTTACTTGCTTGATCCGTTGGGAAAATGGGATATTTGACCCAACAACAATTAAAGAGGATGAACTTAATAAAAATTAAGTGTCAATGCTGACACGCCCCCTACTGGAGCCTTTTGTCAAAACCTTAAAAAATGATGTTTTATTCAGATTTTTGAGGCAATTGATATGGATTGATTGTCTGTGTGTATGTTTCTACCCAGGGCATGCATAAATCCCCCATTATTTAACAGTTCTGGTTCACATGCTTCATTTGAAGATGCGAACTCGTAAATTTTTAGTTTTTAATTCAAAATCTGCTTTATCATTGACTTTTTTTTTCAAAAACTTCCGTGGGACCTCTTTTGGAAGTCTTGTGCCTGTTATGATAAAATTTCATAGGATTAATCCCATCCAGTATGCCACAAAACCAATATTTCCAATTGTGCGTTTTGTATTGAAGTGCAGTTTGTGACTTCCATTTTTGACAGTGACCACGACAACTTAATTTGACAGAAAAGTACAGCACTTAGAGATTTGAAAATGTTCGTGAATATACCTGATGGCAACTACTAGAAGTGTGCAAACTTTTATCTTGATGCTTTAAGAGGAAGTACTATTTTTAGCTTTTTTGAAAGTGTGCGTTTTTAATGTTGCTGAGTTTATATTCGGTGTTCATAAATCATTATTGTACTTATGTGCAAATAGATTAGTGATGATTTGGTTGAAAAATGTTAGCTGTCTAAAGCATATATGTCGCACAACACAAGTTCAAAGATTGACTTTTTGTCAAAACGAGTCACCCTGATGGGGCAGGGCTCAGTCCTGACACCTGGTAATATTCTGTAATATTGCAGAAGAAGGGGCGAGACAAAACATGTGAGAACTGGTTTGGTGATCGTTTTCTAAGTTGAACATTATTTGTGTTGAAATTGCGTAAGTCAGCAATTATCACTGATGTAAATATTTTTCATATTTCCAAAGAAAAACCATACCAATTCATCATAATAACCTTGGTAGTGCTGCATAAATCATGAATATCACAGTGTACGCTTGTCTTACTGTAATATTCACTCTTTACGGTTTAACACTTTAAGTCCTCACTTCAGATACCATTGTCAGTGAGACTGAATATTAATGTAACCATTAATTTAACATTGATAAAAAATCTTTGCATCTAATAATATTTCAACAGAACCTTTTCAATTTTAGTGATAAAAATTTTTTATTAATTAATTTGAATGGTGATCATCTTTGCTTCATTTATTGCACATAAACATGCTTTGCACGGAAGTCTCTATGTGCAACAATAATTTTGTTCTAAGTACTCTCATCAAGGGTGTAATTTTGTTTTCATGATGAGGTTGGCAGTGTATTCATGCCACACAAGAAAGATGTGCTCCTTGGGCATATAACACTCATCAGGCCAAAACAATGACTTTGTTGGGCCTTCGGGATGCATGAACAGAATGAAGACATTCTTATTTGTCATGCAAATTTCCTTGACTATGCAAACATACCAGTCATCATCATACACAGCAGCAATGTATTGACCAGTCTTAATTGAATTATTGCTATCAACCTAAAAGTTGTTGGATTGTGGTATCAAGAGTATCTGATGAAATCAAATTTTAACACCACATCAACCCTATGAATGGGCCAACACCCATTTATCTGGCAATTCGTTTTTCTTTTTTCAATCACAAAGAGTTCAGAAGAACATACACTAAAACCAAACCAATGCCCAGTATTTGCAAAGTCGAATCAGTAACTTGAAAACTGTGCTGGCACAAGAACTCGTCATGCTTATTGTCAATGACAAACTCTGTATGTGCCGAGGTTCATCAGATATTCTGGGTACCACAGCACATGATTGGTGAAGGCACATTAATAAATCAATCAATCAATCAATTAGATTGTGTTCAATCAATTCATGCATCCCAAAGGCCCAACAAGGTCATTGTTCTGGATACAAGTTCTTCACCTGAAAGGATAAGGGAGGTCCAGTAGTTAGAGGTAATAGGTCCGCCGGTTCTATGTAAAATTCAAGGAATAAAACTTGAAGGAAGAAACGGAAGGAACAAAATATGAAGAAAGAAAGAAGACAGAAGGAAAGAATGAAGGAAAGAAGGCAGGAAAGAAAAGAAGGAAGAAAAGAAAGGAAGAAAAGAAGGGATAAAGAAAGAAGGAAGAAAGAAAACAAGAAAAGGAGGAAGGAAAGGAAAGGAAGAAAGGAAGAAAGAAAGAAGAAAAAAAGAAGAAAGAAAGAAAGGCAGAAGGGCAGACAGATAGATAGACAGATGGATGGATGGATGGATGGATGGATGGATGGATGGATGGATGGATGGATAGATAGATAGATAGATAGATAGATAGATAGATAGATAGATAGATAGATAGATAGATAGATAGATAGATAGATAGATAGTTTACAATGGGCAGTTCAAGAATGAAAAAATCTTTGAATTCCCAACATTTTCCTGATGCACGCCAACAGGCCAATAAGTGCAGCTAATTTCATAACTGTAAGCGAAATATTAAGGTCACAATGGGCAGTTCAAATATGCGGCCATTTCAAGTGGCCATTTTAGCCAGTTTAAGAAAGAAGAAAGATGGCCGCCAAAATGGTCGCCATCTTGGATTTTTCAACATGTTCCTGATCCATACCCACAGGCCAATACATGTACCAAATTTCATAACTGTAAGTGAAATATTAAGGTCACAATAGGCAGTTCAAGAATGAAGAAAGATGGCTGCCAATATGGCCGCCACAAAATGGCTCATCTTGGAACAGTCAACATGTTCCTGATCCATGCCCACAGGCCCATATCTGTACCAAATTTCAAAATTTTAAGTGAAATATTAAGTTCACAATGGGCAGTTCAAGAATGAAGAAAGATGGCCGCCAAAATGGCCGCCATCTTGGATTTCTCAACATGTGCCTGATCTATACTCACAGGCTAATACCTGTAACAAATTTCATAACTGTAAGTGAAATATTAAGGTCACAATGGGCAGTTAAAGAATGACGAAAGATGGATGCCAAAATGGCCGCCACAAAATGGCTGTCATCTTGGATTTCTCAACACGTTCCCGATCCATACCCACAGGCCCATACCTGTACCAAATTTCATAACTCTAAGCGAAATATTAAGGTCATAGTGGGCAGTTAAAAAATGGCGGCCATTTTGTGGCGGCCATTTTGGCAGCCATCTTGGATTTCTCGACATGTGTCCGATCCATACCCATAGCCCCATACCTGTACCAAATTTCATAACTCTAAGTGGGAAACTAAGGTCACAATGGACACTTACACAAACCTTAACCGGGACAACGCCGCCGACACCGACGATGATTGAGTGATGACAATAGCTGTTCGTTTTCAAAGAAAACCGACGAGCTAAAAATCATTATAGAGAAATAAATATTTCCAGAGAATAGAGAAATCTCCAAGCTTTCCAAAAAGGGGTCTGCCGTTTATATAGCCCTTACATTTGGGAATCTCTGGCCACTCTTGCCTGGACCTACGAGAAATGTTGTCTTATGTCAAAATCACCTGAGTTTGGTCAACCCAACTGGTGGGCTGCAGCCCAACAAAATATATTCTGACCAGTGCTTTGCCCCAAAGGAGCACATCTTGTATCAGTACGGCATAAGTGCACTGCCAAACATATCTTCAAAGCAAAATCACAGTCTTGACGACAGCACTTTAAAACAAATTTTTGTCGTACTTAGAGACTACTGTGCAAGCTATTTCTACGCACAATAAATGAAGCAAAGTTGATCAATATTAAAATTAATTTAGAACAGAGATTTTTACAGACTAAAATTGATTAGTCACACCCACAGTTCAACAGTGTTGAAACATCCATACCAAGTAGTTTTTTTTTCAATGTTAAATTAATGGTTACATTAATATTCAGTCTCTGGCAGCATGGTGACTTGACTTGTGTTGCACTGGTGTACCCCGGATCAGCCACCGTCTTTGTGGAGGGAGCTGCACTTTTATTTTTTGGTGACTGCCGTATGATGATGAGATGAGAAAACTGGGAGTCTGGAACATTTCAGTAGCCCCAGTATAGAATACTGGATACAACCCGCCTCCATTTATCGTCCCATGGGCTCGGACTAAAGTGAGTTCCCGGGTTGAGATTTGAACCCACACCCTCAAAGCCAGTGGACAAGCAGTCTTGACCATTAGGCCACGGGGGAACATGGTATCTGAAGTGAGAACTTTTTGTCTTAAACCATGAATTGTGAAAATTACAGTAGGACAAGTGTACACTGTGATATTCATGATTTATGCAGCCCTGCCAAGGTTATTATGATGACTTGGTATGGTTCTTCTTTGGAAACATGAAATAATTGCCGATTTACATAATCTCAACACAAAAAATTTTCAGCTTAGAAATAAATCGCCAAATCAGTTCTATTCTCAGATATGTTTTGTCTCACCCCTTCTCCTGCAATATTATACAATTATGGACTTCGGTTGAGGTCAATATCAGGTTTTACGGACCTGACCGGTGATATTCACCGAGGCTTTGGAATTTTTTATTTTGGCTTCTTTTTTTCTAGTGAGATTTTTTGTGGAATTTTTTATCTTTTTGGAAATCTTTCATTCTTAGGATTTTTTTTGTTTTTGGAAAATTTTTTTGTTTGGAAATTTTTTTATTTTTGAAATTTTTTTTTTTTTTTTGGAAATTTTTTTTAATGGGAAAAATTTATTTTTTGGAATTTTTTTTTTATCAGAACATTATTTTTCCAGGGAGGTCAATAACACATGTGATATTCACTGATCAGTGAATAACACATGTGTTATTGACCTGCCTGTCACACACCACCGCACACAGGTGAACATCACAATGTCATTATGCAAGTGGGTTGTTGGCTAATCAGGAGGCTTGTTACATAGGGGTCATGGAACAATACAGAATATTGGACTGGTACCAGGTGTCATGACCAAGCCTTACCCGATCAGGGATGACTCGTTTTGACAACAAGAACCCAGGGGTCCATAATGGAGTTGGTCTAGTGTCCTAATTAGGGCTTGGCGATATTGAGAAAAGTTTAAATATGCGGTACTGCGAAAAAAAGTTGCAATAATTTATTGCGATATCGATATTAAATGCGACATCAACATATTGGAACATCAATATTGACCGACAGCCCAGCCCATCTTCACTCACATTCTTCAGCAACACAAAATCTGTTCAAGCATAATTTCCTTTAAATTTGGGACCTACCCACTCACTGGAGGGCCAAGTACCTGGATAGAATAGAATTTCTTGATTTTCAAGAACATATAAAGGTGTATTTTACTTATGTTAAAAATTGCATCATTGAACGATTACTGCGATAAGGACATTGCAAGTTATGATAAATTGCAATTTCGATATTTTTGCGATATATTGCCAAGCCCTAGTCGTAAGTTCATTTCCCCTGAAAATGACTATTTCCCTGGGTTCCCAGAACCAGCTGTTGTTAAAGTTTCCCTGAATGATAAAATTCTTTGCTAAATATTGGTGGTGTCATCATGTGTAGCATAATATAAATTTATGATAAATAACATAATTCATTGAAGTAACTCCTTCATTACATAAATCATTTAGTTACTTTATGTACTTTTTCTTGATAGTTGCTCCAACCTCCAGCACATGCATTGTTGATGACGTCACAATACCCATTGTTAAAAATATAGGGGAAGTGGGGCACAGTGAATCGGATAAGTTTATTTTCGCTAGATCTCAAAGAATTACAATATTAGTCATTATGGTCATTAATTACTTCAGAAAACATAGTGATTCACTATGATTAAAATCAATGATTTAAATTGAATGATTTAAATCCAGCAACCCTGTGGGACTGTGACTGCATAAATGGAATTGTGTACACAGTACTACACACCTCCATTGAGAAACCACCCTTATCTATCTATGCATCAATTTAACCATCTATGCATCAATTTACCCATCTGACTGAAATAGTTGGACATTTATAAAATTATTCAAATCTCATCTTTTGTGACCCACTATTATCAGGGTTCCCACAAAATCTCAACTTCAAAATTCCCTACTTTTTCCAGACTTTTTCCAGACTGTTTTGAACTTTTTCCAGACCAAAGCTCACGTATCAATATCATGGTTTGCTTGAACATTGACCATTTTGCTAAAGAATTTATAACAAAACTTTGTAATGGTATGCACAAAACCCTAAACTCACAGTTGAAGAAGATCTGACCAACTTCAGTATAATTAGACTTAGACTAGCAGGAGGCTAGTCTTTAGAGACACTAGAAGTTGTCAGGATCCTGTTGCCACACTCAATGTTTGTACATACACACTTGTTGTCTGCTAACTCATCATCACATGAGCTCAAGTAGCAGCTGCAATCGTCGTATTTCCACATTGCCTACCTGTCAGTCAAGTGAACTAAACCTTGATAATGTGACATGCCACATTCTTAAACAATTATTATACATAGATCCTTATCAAATTGCTGTATTTCACTTGCAAATGCACAAATCTCCATGCACTTACAGAATAGTTCATTGTGTATCCACCAGATGGAGATTGACAGCGCTGCATTTCAATTACACTAGGTGGCATCTTGGGGCCAATATGGCTGCTCTCATCATGCTGTTGAACAGAACTTTTTCAATCAAGCTATTCATTGTCATTAAAGACACTGGAAAGACACAAAAGTACATTGCAATGCTATTAAAGTTTTGTTTAGGGGAAAATCTACACTTCTGGTAAGTTTTTAACAAAGCAACTCATTCGTTTTTCATAAATTCCATTCCCATTTCTTAATGGGTGATAATGTGACTGTTTCTAAGTTAATGATCTATTGACAAACATATATTTCCAATCAATGATGACCATCAATGATTACCATCAATGATGGCAGTCTATTCTGGCAATCAAGTGTAAGCTACCTGCTGATTGCCTTTGTTCCTCCTCTTCCATTTCTTGCCTTTTAATTAAACTTCTCAATGGGTGATAATTTTTTCATTAATTACACATAATATGACTATTTCTCTCTGAATTTTCTTGAAAAGTATAACACATTTTCAATCAATGCCGGCTATCACTCATGACATTTAGGACACTCAATGCTGCTAACCTGTTGAGGCCCTTTTGCTATCTTTCCCATGTTACTTTGCCTTCAAATAGGGAGGCAATAGCCAAAAAGCACCTCCCTAAATATGCCACAGCCTGCTAGTCTTGCAAATTTTAATTTGACTTCGTCTAGTTAATAGAGCAAACTTGTGTACTGCTGTGTGCAGCAGGTTTGCTGCTGTGCACACTTTGTTATTGTGTAATGACGCTACCTTCCACTATAGGAGGCAGCCACAAGTTACTGGGCTGCATCCAGGCCAAGAACCAATATTTACAATTGGCGGCAGGCTAAAGCAGAAAAGACTAAATTAATTTCAGTTTTATCTTTTTCCCAACTTTTTCCCGACTTTCCAGACCGGGAAAATGACTTTTGAGAATTCCCGACTTTTTCCCGGTTCCTCAATGCCGTGGGAACCCTGTATTATGACTACATGAATTTCCAGATCAGAAACTGACCAATACACATCCTAATGCCACCATGACATAGATCCAGCTCAGTTCATTTGCATACACTAAACACAAGACACATAATTTTCAAAATGGTGGACAGCTCATTTGCATACACAAAACACAATACACATATTTTCAAAATGGTGGACTGTAACACCAAAAAAAAACAACTCCAAACTATCAACTGATTAACTGAGTACTTAGAATTATTTTAGGTCAATACAAGTAGGCTGCGATAACAGCCCTGCATCTCTAGTTGTGAGTAATTTTACAATTAGGAGATATTTTGAAACATGCAAAGAGTAATTTCAGATTTTCTTCTCCAATTTCGATTTCCCGCCTAAAGTTTACACCCTCTCACCCACTTTTTCTCACAGACTACATAAATAGCAGTCTGTAAACACCTCCATTAAAGAGTCAATCTTTGAACTTGTGTAGTGCAACATATATGCTTTAGACAGCTGACATTTTCAACAAAATCATCACTAATCTATTAGTTTATAAGCAAAATAATGATTTATGGACACAGAATATTCATAAAGCCATGTATTTGGTTATTATGACATGTTCAATTTGAGTCACTGCAGCACAACTGCCCTTGTTTGGGAGCACCCCATGACTTCATGAAACTGTGTAGGGTAATGAAACTATGTTTTCCATTGTCACTAAGAATAGCAAAAGAGGTGCTGAAGCAATGGTGAATGTAACTTTAAATCTCTAACAGTGAAGCTCCAAAAATGGTCTAGAATGATTTTCTTCAAATCTTGTTGACAACCCCCTCCGCTTAAGGGCCCATATATCCAAAACTATGCGTCCGTGGAAGCTATTATTTTGGGAATCCTCATTTGGATGTCAGGTCAATATTTGACTGGAGTTTCAAGAGGAACTGAGATGGTAGAGCGGGGACCACTGCCTGAGTTGACACAGAATGACCCTGTTGCATCTTCCTACACTCCCACAGCAAATTGCAAGTTTTTCAAGTATTCAAATAGGAATAAGGTCATGCATACTTGCTCTCCTTCATGGGGTTTATAATTCAAAATGTGCTCCAAAAATTGTTTGTATGTGGAATCCACATTTTTACCTTCGGCAAACGAGGTTCGAAGAACGTATTGTAATCACTTAGGGTGAAATGTTGTCCGTCCGCCGGAGGTAGTCCGGGCAGCTAAACTGAAGGACAAAAATAAGTTATCACTTTTCAATTTGAAATAATTTAAGGAGAAAAACTTTTCAAACTTGTTTGTTGTGTGTTCAATGTTTTGCACATCAACAATGACCAATTAGTCATGTTTTCATATTCTTGTCACGGGTCATTGCCTCTGCACTGGCACAGGTCATGAAATGCAGTAATTAGGCTAATCCTTGAGATCAGGTGCCCTTACCTGCAAAAAAGCACTCAGAAATGTTCCTTGATCTTTCCTGAGTTGGGATACGCCAACTGACTGCCATTGGGTAGATTCTCCGCACATCAGAGGGGCTGATCCCAGCCAGAAATCAGCAAGCTCATGACCAAGTCTGAATGAAGGACCTTCCAAAGCCAGGCAGACCTGCAGTCACAACCCATGATCAAGACAGGCACAACATCCATCAGAAACTGGGTGGCCGTTTCAAGACTGTTACAAGACTGCCTATCCACTTATGCTGAAATTCCAGGCACTCACAACCCAGGAGAGAGTGCCAAAACAGTTATGAGATGAGTTGCTAAGCACTGTCAGCAGGCATGACTGCCGGACATCCATGCAAAAGGCCCGTTTTGACAGATCTGTGAACTCTGTTTTCCGACCTCCTGATTTGTATTCATTATTGCAGTGAAATGGGTCAGCCGAGACATTGTTTGATCTGATTTATTGAAGAAATACAGAATTACAAACTGTTTTCATGTGCTATAAGGGTATCTTCCTGCAGGATTTCATACCACAGTCTCTTAAAGAGGTGATAACTTATTTTTGTCCTTCAGTTTAGATAGTTTCTGGGCCAGAACTCAGCCCCTATTGCAGGTTTGGTGCACGTACAGCCTACATGGTCTAGTTGTGCTTTTAATGGTCGGATCGTTGGATATTTTATGCTTTTTGAAATATTGAGAAACTTTTTTTTTCTCTTCCGGAGCAAGACTCGGACACTATTGGATGTACATGGATGAAATTTGGTATATAAACAGCATATATGGTCCAGTTGAGCCTTTTGATGGTCTTATTGATGAGTATTATATACTTTTTGAAATACTGAGAAAAATTAGCAAAAAATATTTTTTCATTTCTGGCGCAGAACCTGTCCACTATTGCGTGAACAAGGATGAAATCTGATACACACGTCACCTATATGATATGTAGTTGCAGTAGCTTAGCCTGTTGGGGGGGGGGGGGGAAGTTGCCCCCCGAACAGATTTTGGCGAAATTTTTGCAGATATATTGCCTAACTAGAGGAACCCCATGCTTCTTGGAATAAAGAGATAGGCTTACAAATGAGTAGTAGTGTGCAGTATTGTGGTTTATCATTGTGGCGCTGACATGCATTGCCCTGCAGTGTACATGATGATTGGAAAGGTGTTGCTGTCTGGTGACAGTGGTGAGTGGAGGATTACGAAAACTACTGTAGGTGCAGAACTCTTGGATGTTAAGTACTGCGAAGGCAAAAATCTGTAAAGGAAGAGTAAAGAGGAAGATTGACGTATGACATGGCCTGATCCATGGATAATTGAGGATTCCTATGCAGAAAGAAAAATCAGCCAAAAAGCTTAATTTCTACTATGGATTAGGATATATAGATTTAGGCAGTCGATAGAGGAAAGTAGAAAGGATTGAAATTGTGTAGTCTTGTTAAGTTGGTCAGTAGTGTGCTGATTTGTAACAAAGTTTGGGTCCTCCCCTATCGGGATAGGACCTATCTCTATGAGCTCATGGCCCACAGACTTATTGTCACTCATCTAAGAGAGTGACAACGCTTACTTGTGCATATATCTTCTCAAACAAGCGTTTACGCTTGTCACAGCCGAGATTTTAAATTTGGCGCCACCGCCAGACCACCTAATCTCCCATAATCCCATGCGCTTAGACTTCCTCTTACTTCGAGGCGGAACGCAAGGACATTCCACCGAGGGGAGGTGGGTGGGAAACTCAAGTAATAAGTCTGTGGGCCATGAGCTCATAGAGATAGGTCCTATCCCGATAGGGGAGGACCCAAACTCTATCTTCGCTCATGGCCCACAGACTTATTGTCACTCATCTAAGAGAGTGACAACGCTTACTTGTGCAGATTCACAAAGTGGAGGAGGGAATGGAACCCGCAAGCAAGAAAGGGGCATTGACACCAAGTACAGAGCAAAAAAAAAAAGTTGCTGCTGCCAAGGGAGCCCATGGTGTGGTCTGGCGTGAGTGCAAAGGCATCAAGACTATCACCCAGAAGCATCCAAGCCCAGGGCACTACAAAGCCTGGGAAGGAGGCGGGGACAGATGTTAAGCCCGTTTCAGTGCCGCTAACAGGGACTGGAAACTGGGCGAGGCAAAAGCCAACCAAGCCAGTAGGCAGATAGCCAGAAATCAGAAGGCAGGCCTAAAGAATGCCATGAAGAGAGCCACGGGGGGCCCCCATACACCGGACACTAGGAGGCCGGTGCAAGAGTAGGGTAGGTTGATTTCGGAACTTCACCATTGGAAAAATTGGGATAGTGAGATTTTCATATCAAAAGGCTATATCCAAAATTTTAGGTCTCTAACTTGAAAACTTTTTTGAGGAAATGACATTGAATTTTTGACATTTTGAACATTTTTCGGTTGTTGCGCAAAGTCGCGGTTTCGTATAACTTTGTCATTTCTAATCATACAGTAATACAACCTACATATTTGAAAAGATCTCAAAAAAACCTACAATTTGAATACAAACATGAAGGGTTTCCGATAATTCTTGATCTGCACTTCTTATAAAATGCACACTTTTAAGAAAGAAAGTCAGATCTGATGATTCAAAGCAGTAATAAACAGGAAATTACTTGAAAAAAGTGTTTCTACTAGTCCTTGGTTATATTCTACCCTATGTCAGTCGACTGGATTACACTTTCACAAGCATTGGAGGTCTCAAAATGAGCCATAGCGGAGGTATGGGGGAGTAACAGTTTCATTTGGCAAACCTATGAAACTTTGCCGAGTTTTCCAGCTGCACAACTTAATTTATAATGAATCGAATGTCAGAAATACAATTTCAAAGTGGTATTGATGCAAACAAGTTCTTAGCCAACATCAAGCATAACGGTAGGTTAAAATTTGAGATGTAGACCTTTGTATGACACTGCACACAAAAAAACAAATCATATTTTTTCTCTCTCTTTCTGAGCATTGATATTATTTTGGAAATGTAATAGTCCCAATCCAATAGGCATGATGTGTTCCGTAAGGCTCCAGTGATGACATAAAGAGCTGTCTAATATTTATCAAGACCTTCCTTTAACACCTCAGTTCCATTATGAAACTGTTAAAAACTGTAAAGAAGTGCTTTAATAATTTGCATAGTACCTAATTGTCAAAGCAGGGAAGCTTCATGTTACAACTTCCGCACACCAGTACAGAAATATACAATTTCCAATCAGGTGGTTGTTCTATTTGAACTTCTTTCTTGGTCAGAATGATGCCATGGATTCCATTTCTTTCTCTTTTTTTAGGACATTATAATACTGAACCTGATTCTGATTCCAGTCCCCCCGCCCTAATCTTTTACAAGTTCTTAATTTCTGTGATTCTATATGGGAAACCTGTGACAATCATTGAAATGACAAAGGTAACTATATTATAGGTCTGGTTGCTTTACCTAAGATCACTAATATTGTCAGATATCTCAACAGCCAATTGAATTACATTTACACCTATAGTCATACTTTGATTGGCATGTCAAGCAAAAAAATGAAAATTTATCAGATTGTGAAGTTACTTGCGCCTTAAAATTTGGCCTAGACCATTGATGTTGGTATTCAAAATGAAGGTCTAATTGAGCCCTGTCCAACCATACCAGTTTCATTGTCTTATCTCTTAAATTGACTAAGTTATTCAATACCGCGAATCGGCAAACCTCGCGAAAAATGTCTAAAAACTCAAAACTTTAAATGGATTTCCTCAAAAAAGTATTAGAGTTAGCGACCTGAAATATTGGATATGGCCTTTTGACATGAAAATGTCACTATCCCAATTTGTCCAAGATTGAAATTCCAAAATTTTTGCAAAATCAACCTACCCTAGTGCAAGAGGGGGCACCCCAAACGGGCAAGAGATTGTACCGTGGAGGGGCAACAACCAGAAATCACCCGGCGCAACGAGCCAGGAGGCTCGGGGCCGGGAGGCAGCACGTGCTGCAGGCAGCTCGGGGGCCCGTCCCCCGGAGGGACACCCCCCCCTTTTGCAAGCTCAGGGCACAACCAGGCCGGAGCAAGCAGGAGGCAGAAGACCAGGGCCAGTACCCGCACAGGGAACTGGACCCCTAGCTGGAGAGCGACCGACAGTAGAGACTGCATAGGGCAGGGGAAGAGCAAAGCTGGGAACTCGCCCGCAACCGCAGTCTGAGGGCACCCCACACCACCAGGAGAGGAGGAGAGGGCCCAGGGTCCGGGAACAACATCGCAGAGGACGGCCCGAACGACTGGAAAGGAACATCCACCGAGAAGGCACTCGGGGAGAATCCCAAGGGCCGGCAGACCACATCCCAGAGGAGTGGCCGGAGCACCGAGGCCAGAAGGAGGACCATCCCCCTCGCGAAGCAGGAGGAGGGACGGCTTAGCCAGTCGGAGCAGAAGGTGGAAGCCCGAGACTGACGCAACTGGTCCCAAAGGTTGGGACCCAGGGAAGGGCCTCCAGCCACAAAGGGCAGAGGCCCATCCGCAGACATCCAGAAGGCCCAATAGGAACGGAGGAGGATTCCAAACCCAGGATAGCAAGGCAAGGTGGACCAAATGGGCATACCAAGGGAGGAAAGACCAGGAGCCCAGAGGGAGGCCCAGACGTCCAGATGGGATGGCCGCCTAGGAAACAGGGAGGCTAGCCACTGTGGCGGAGAAACCGCCGGGAAGTCCGAGGAAATCCGCCAACCAAAAGGAGCGCCTGGGAAGGAGCCAGGTGTCCTCCTCCCAAAGTCCAGAGACTAGGGGAGGTCCGCGCCAGGGGGTCAAGGCAACGCAACAGGCAGGGGACACGCCCAGATTGCAGAAGCACAGGACGAAGCCACGGAGGGGCCGAGGACGGCCAAAGAAGACACAGGGGCAGAAGGCAGCCAAGGGCCACCATCGCGAGCCCCAGAGCGTGGAGGCCACTGACCCCGGAGATCAGAAGCATCGCCGAGGACCACAACCAGACCGGCCAGGGGGAGACCAGGCCCGGAAGGGAAGAAGTAGGACAAGCCAGAAGGCAAGACCTAAACCAACCCCAGAGCGCCAAGGAGACTCACGGAGATCTGAGGTCCAGGGAGGTCCCGCAAGACCAAGGGTCACGGACACCGCGGCCGTGGACCAGCAGGAAAACGAGGAGCCCAGGAAGGCGAGGAGTGGATCAGGAAGCAACAGGCCAAAAGAGGCCTGAAGCCACGGAAGCCTAAACGGCCATGGAGAAGCCAGTGTACCAGAGGCTAGAAGCGACAGGAACAGCCAAGGACAGGAGCCAAAAGGGAAGGATCCCGGGAGGGGTCCAAGCCACGGGAGACGCCGGAGGAAACAGAGGCAGAGGAAGGCTCCAACGGCAAAGCGCAGGCAAATCCGATGGAGAGGTGGGAAGGCTGAAGCACCCCACCATTCCAAGGCCATCGCGCCAGAAGAAAAGCCCCCAACCCAGGCCAGGGGAAGCCAGGGAGGGAGGCAGGAAGGGAGCAGGTCAGGCCCCCGAAGGCGCAGGCAGAGGATAAGGGCAGCCGAGGCCACCCAGACGAGTGCAGACGAGGCCGCCGGGCCAAGGGTAGGAGCCCGGGCCAGGCAGAGACTCCCAACGCAGGCCCCTGGGGAGCCTGGGATAGAACAAGGACACCAGGCGGCAAACCCTCAGGAGGGACAGCGCCTGGAGAGACCGAACCAAGGCCAAGGGGGAGCCTGCGACGGTCGAAGGAGAGGAACAAGGCAAGGGAGACCCAAGCCAGATGAAGGCTGCTACACTAGCACCCATGCAGGCCTCCCGAGGGAGGGCCAGGGGTGGGCAAAGGCCCACCAGCACCGGAGGGAGCGAGGTAGAGTGAGGGCAAGGCCCGTTCCCGGGGGTAGACCGCCCAGACAGCCAGGAGGCAGGCGGACCCAGAGGCCAAAGGCACCAGAAGCCCGCAGGGCACAGGAAGCCCAATCCAACGTCAGCGGAGAATGGGCTGAGGAGCGAGACCCCAGCCCCTCCCCCCCCGGCAGGTGTGAGGGGGAGCACATGCCAAGGCAGGAGGTCAGCCGAAGGGGGGGAGGTGCAAACACCTCGCCCAAACAGCCAAGGAGCCCGAGAGACGCAGGGAAGCAGGATGATGAGGCAGGGCGACGGCCAGAAAAGCCTCCGCAACCAAGCACAGGCCGAGCCGAGCCAGGGGGCCCGGCAGGGAAAGACAGCCTGGGAAGGAAGCATGGCCCGAGGAAACTAAAAAGAAACCAAGGGCCAGGAGGCCCCAGGCCCCGCCAACATCCAGAGGAACGTAGCCCAGAGAATGCCAATGAGGGCACCCCGGTCGCATGAGGAGACCAGGGCAGAGGCAGGGAACAAACAACCAGTCAGCGCCAGATCAGGAAGAGGAGGATCCCGGTGAGACGCGAGGACAGCCTCGATGCAAGCAAGGAGCTAGATGAGGCCCATCACAGCTAGAAGGCCAGCATCCATGGAAAGAACCAAAGCCCCTGGCGGCAATCAAGAGGAGCCAAGGGCGTGAGCCGGCCCAGAAGGGAGCAGCAGGACGCCGGTCCCAAAAGCAGGAGCCGACGGGCCTAACAGCCAGGGCTAAGGAAGAACCAGACCGGCCGGGGAGGTCTAGGGACCCGAGCCGCAGAGGTTCCGCCAGCAGAGCCTTGGCAGGAGAGAGGCCAGAACCAGGCCTCAAGTATCCGAGCCCAAGGCAAGAGGCCCGAACAGCAGACGGCAGAAGCTTTCCAAGGAGGAACGGAGGTCCCTGGAGGTGGCGGGCGCCAGGAGAGTGGGGGACTCCCAGCCCGCGGAAGAAGTGCGGCAAACCAGAAGGCAAGGCACAGCTGGGCAGAGGACCAGCAGAAGCCCAGAGCAGAGCCAAAGGGGAGGACCACCGAAGCGGCCCCCAAATCCAAGGGCCCAGGGGTCGGGCAGAGGCCGGCCCAAGGCAAGAGACCCAGGGAAAGGACCATAGGCCGGAAGCACCGCCAAGGAATCCACAGGAGGAAGGTCCCGTGGGACGAAGAATCCGGTATAGGGGACCGGCAACGGAGCGAGGCAGCAACCAGGACCACCCGGTGAACCGGAGAACCGGATCCAGCACGAGCAGCCTAAACTCAGGGGGAAGGCCAGACATAGGGCCAAAGCCCAGGCTTGCGGAGAAGCCCAGGAGCCTAACATAGCGGGGGATGTTGGGACCCCAGCATGCAGACAAACAGTGAAGAAGGCAGCGTGCACCAGCCGGAACCAGCGCGGCAAGCCCAGGAGGCAGGCCAGAAGGAAAGCCGGAGGCCTGCCAGCCCAAAAATAGGAGAATCCAAGCTTCAGCAGGAACTAGAAGAAGGCAAGAAGCAAAGCAGCGCCAGGGGAATGGGGGTACCCCAGCAGGCTGCGGCAACAGGAGAAGCAGCCCCCACAAGCCGAAACCGGCAGGGGCAAGGAAGAGGCCAAGCCGAGTGGGCCAAGCCCCCCTAGAGGATCCAAAAGCAGGAGCGCGAGGAACCAGCAGACATTCGAGAGCCTGACCGAGCCAGGGGTAGGGGGGTATCCCAGCAGGCAGGCTAGCAGCCCGAAGAGGCAGGCCAGGAGCCAGGAGAGGCAGGCCAGCAGCAGGAGAAACCGGCCAACCGCAGGAACAGCCGGCCAGACGCAGAAGAGGCAGGCCAACAGCAGGAGAGGCCAGCAACAGGGGAGGCCAGCAGCAGGAGAGGCCAGCCGTAGGATAGGCAGGCAGGCAGCCTGCCCGGGAGCCGGGCCTAGCAAGGGGTATGGGGTTACCCCAGTAGGCAGGAGAGCAGCCAAAAGACTCTAGCAAGCAGCCGGAGAAGCCGGCCATCCACAGCAGAGGCGGGCCATCGGCAAGAGAGGCCAGCAGCTGGAGAGGCAGGCATGCAGCCCAGGAGCCGGGCGGAGCGGGGGGTATGGGGATACCCCAGCAGCCAGGCAGGCAGTCGGAGAGGAAGCCAAGACCGGCCGGAATCGGTACAGGCAAGCCAGGAGCCACCACAGCAGAAACTGGGTAGCCAGAAGAGGCCCAGCAAGGGGTATGGGGGTACCCAAGCAGGCAGGCAGGCAGTCGGAGAGGAAGCCAAGACCGGCCGGAACCGGTACAGGCAAGCCAGGAGCCACCACAGCAGAAACCGGGTAGCCAGAAGAGGCCCAGCAAGGGGTATGGGGGTACCCAAGCAGGCAGGCAGCAGGAGAGGCAGCCCCCATCAGTCGGAACTGGTAGAGGCAAAGCCAGGAGGCAGCACAGCGGAAACCATGAGTCAGCAGAGGGAGAAATGGACCAGGGAGGACCATACCCCTCCAAAGTCACCGGTCCATCCTCAAGCTGGGGCGGGTGCCCAATAGGATCGACCAGGGAGACGTCCGCTCCACAAACCAAGTCGACGTCATCGAGGTGTAACACGGCGCCCAGCCAGGTAGGCCCAGTGGGACGCCGGGAACATGAAAAGACAGCACCCGGACGCGCGGCCTGCCGGGTCGGCGTCATCGAGGTCCACAGCGGAGTCCAGGGTGTCCCACCAGTGGGACGCACGTGGAAATCAACGATCGTTTGCAGCGCTGTAGGGGGAGGCAAACGCACACAAACGAAGTAGAATAGTACATTTTAATGAACTGAGGAGTCCATGTACAAAATAAACCGTCAAGAGAGGCGAGACGGCCTGGAAAACGGCGAAATACTTCGCACATGGACGACTGACCCGGGACGGACGCCATGTTGAGGGGCGAACGTCCAGCGGGAAATGCGTCGTTATTCGTAAAAGACGAAGTGAAAAACCTAGTTTAGTGAAAAACCAGGATGCACTGGCACCAATTAGCAAGGAATTCAAGAAGTAGAGCATGTACAATGTCTAGAATGACTCGAAAACACTCGCTAAGTCGACGTTCATCACAGCGTCCGCCATTGTGGATAGCTGAAACGCGACGAAGTCGACGTCTTTGAGGCGACGAAATAGGGAAAATAAACTTACCTGATAACAGTTCAGCACTGTGAACCGTAAATAACAACCTAGAAAACGAAATACACCGTAAATAACCCATTGTCAATGCCCCAATCGACTGTAACAAGCGGCTGTCTAGCACACGTCCGATGCGTAGGACAGCCGAGAAGAAAGAGGAAGTCTAAGCGCATGGGATTATGGGAGATTAGGTGGTCTGGCGGTGGCGCCAAATTTAAAATCTCGGCTGTGACAAGCGTAAACGCTTGTTTGAGAAGATATATGCACAAGTAAGCGTTGTCACTCTCTTAGATGAGTGACAATAAGTCTGTGGGCCATGAGCGAAGATAGAGAACCTGTTTTGTATAGTTTATTTGATGCCTCCCTCTTCTGAGCCCAGGGAGAACAATGCACTACCACTGTTGCAGCAACGTGAATAGAGCTGTGTGGATAGCATACATGTGCGGATAGGGTGTTAGAAGTAAGAGATAGTTCTGCAAAGATAAAAATCTGTAGAGGTTTTGAAAAGATGAAGATTGATGTATAGCATGGCCAGATTCATCAAGAATTGGCGATTTGTATACAAAAAGAAAATGTGAGCAAACAACAAAAATATAAGATAGGATAAGATAGGATATAGGAAGAAAAATGGGGAAATGTAAAAGACAAATGGAGAAATGATAATGGAAATGGTAAACAAAATGGGGAAATGGCCAGAAATTGGGGAAATGATAAAACAGAATGGGGAAATTAATAAAAAAGGAAATTTGAATAAAACGGGATTGATACGCAGAGTTTATCAGATTTCCCCATTTTTTCTTCACAATTTTCCTGTATGATACGCATTGGAAATAAAATACCAGAAAAATGTCCACACATATGGAACTATTTTTAATGGAGGTGTGTACACATCTCCATTTATGCAGTCACAGTGAGAGAATGGAAAGTTTCAGTGGGTAATTTGAAATTTGAGAATGTCTTTTGGGCCCTGACTTGGCCATTTTGTTTGGAGGTGTTTGGTGTCAAGTCTAGCACATAACTTGATTCTAATAAAGATGGCTTGGTTGAGGCAAGTCATGCTTCAGCTAAGGGGATATCTGGCATTGGATTTAACCTTTTTATGGGGAGTATTTCACTCCCATAACATGTCTATCATGTCAGCTGTAAGCCCCAGCAAATTGGGTAGCACTAATGGTTGAGAATGTAAATTTTCTCACCAGCATAAATGCATTTTTCTGAAGCCTCATGTGGTCAGCTTGCTTCAAAATGGTGGAAACACCATCTTGCCTGCACTTGGCAGTCTTTCACAAGGGTCCTTGCAACCTGCCACGACACAGTCAAGCTCAGATGCATTATTCAAAGACCCTGAAACATGGGCAACCATATTAACAATGGCATAAACTAGCTCACATGCCCTCTACTCGTATCCCGTTAATTGCCTCATATACCGACCTATACCTTTAAATATTGAATGCCAGTGCTGCCATCTCATGTGAACACTCTCTGGACTACAAGAAGATTCATCAGAATTACAGTCAAACGTCACTTACAGGTAAGCTTGTTTAACTTAAAAATTATAAAACATGCATCTGCAGATCTGGCATAGGAATGAATAGCAGGTATGTATTGTAATTTGGACATGACTGCCTTTACAACTTGCTTGGATTCACTGCAGGCGGCATCACACATAGACAACGTATTGGCCACTGTGCTTAAACTACTGTACTTGTGTATATGATATTTTGCACATGAATGGGTCTCATAGCACCATATTTCCGTGCTGCCGCAGCCATAAGCAGACAAAAGGATTATGTTTTTCCATTTTACTAAAAAATGCAATGCAGAGCAACGGAGGCAGTTAGAAAGCTGGTTTTTGCGGCAAAAGATGCGTCTATTAAAGGGCTATTTGGATAGTAAACTTTTTGTACTGATTATATATTATTTTTTTTAACAGAATAAAGCAATAAATGACCGAAAAACAGAATTTTTGTAGATTTTTCAGTGATTATGTTGTGTTTGGAGGTCCAAAGTCTGCTATAAAGTTTTTAAAAAAACCACGAAAATAACATCCATCATCAAGTATAAAAATAGCATTTTAGTACAAATTTCAGCTAAATATTGAACATGTACTGCTGTGAGCTGATTGGTTATGAACATTTACAACTTGAGGGTCATTAGGACTGTCCACTTCAAAGGAATTCCGAATTACATTGAAGTTAGAAACCCTAATTACAGTTTAATTACCCGTCATTAGTAGCAATAAGCAATCTTAAAAAACTAAAAACTTAGAATAATGCAGATAATAATGTTTATCTTTAAGAAACATGTATGATATGCCACTTAACCTAAATCCTGAAATTTTCATTCAAATCGGAGTATTATTAACAAAGTTATGGTATATTGACCACTATACTAGAAATATAGCAGCAATTAAAGCCATATGATGGGTCAAAACCCAATCCTAGTTATCCAATGAGAGAACGAATCCCATTTAATTACTGTACCCGGGTATATTGGTACCCCTCACCCCCGTCTTTAATCAGTAGGCCTACAAAGCATTAAGAGGCCGAAAACCTTTTCCCCCCAGTTTCAGTAATAGTGTGCCCTCGTGCAATATTAGTCACCTCGGTGCCATAAAAACTGATATTGAACTCGGTGCTGTGCAATAACTGTATAGTAAGACCATGAAAAGCACAACTAGACCATAATTATAAGTCACATGTGTACCAAAGCTTATCCATGTACATGCAATAGTGAGAGTCTGGAGGCAGACACAAAGAAGAAATTATTATAATTTTTTCAATATTTCAAAAAGTATATAATATTTTCCATCAGACTTTTCAAGAGGCACAACTAGACCTTATTGGCCATAAGTGTACCAAACTTTATCCATGTACATGCATTGTCATGCAATAGTGACCGAGTCTTAGCCCAAAACCCCCCAAAAAATTTTTTTTTCTCATTTTTTCAAAAAAGTATAGAATATCTATCAATGAGACCATCAAAAGGCACAACTAGACCATTTCTGTCACATCTGTACCAAATTTCACCCATGCACGTGTTGTGAAAACTAACAGCCATGGCTATATGTTCAAGTTTGACAAGCATTATTAAATAATATCATATGGCTAGCGGAAATACTCGATTCTCATTGGCTGACAGCCGTGCAATATTCTACGATATTGCACGCAATGTTATTGCACGCTCATTTTAACATGTGAAAGATTGGACGGACCTGAGAGGAAGCACCACGTTTCAGTGCTGCTGCAGCCACAGACTGACAAACAATTTGTGTTTTCCCATTTTAGTAAAAAGTGCACTGTACGGCAACGGAAGCAGTTAGAAAGCTGGTTTTAGCGGCAAAAGATGCGTCCATTTAAGGGCTATTAGGATATCAAATTTGTTTTACTGATTATATTATTTGTTTTATCAAAATTATGCAATAAGTGACCGAAAAACTGCATTTTCGCCGATTTTTCGGTGATTTTGTTTTGTTTAGAGGTCTAAAGTCTGCTATAAAGTTTTGAAAAAAAATCGAAAATAAAATTCATCATCAACTATATCATTTTTGGATTCCAAGAGTGTTAAATTTTTTTTTGTGAGTGAAATAGTTATTGATTTCTGATGAGATACTTTTTAAATATGTTGTTCAAAAGAAACACAGTATCTCTGCAGCGCAAGTTTGTTTCTCGGTTTTTGTAAAAATTAAATCACCACACAGCAATGGAAATAGACAGGAAAATTATTGGGGTGACAAAAGATTTGTATATTAAAGGACTAATAAGTGGATATCAACTTTATGTATTGCTTATGTTATTTGTTTAACCAGTATAGAGCATTGAGAGCTATTGAGAGGGCCAAAAAACATCATTTTTCCCGATTTTCAGTGACTTTCTTGTGTTAAGAAATCTAAAGTCTGCTAAAAAATTTTAGAAAATAAATTTAAAGAAGACCCATCATCAAGTATGTCATTATGGATTCCAAAAGAATGAAGCTTTTTTTGGGGGGGGTGAAATATTTATTGCATTTTGATGAGTTATATTTTAAATATATGTGGGTCAAAAGAAACAAAAAATGAGTTTAGACATCAGAATTCCAGCCCTCTTCTTCGCATTTGTCACAAAAAACCATATGATATAACAGTTATTGCACATCACCTCGTGCAATATCAGTTTTTATGGCACCTCGGTGACTAATATTGCACTCGGGCTGCGCCCTCGTGCAATATTAGTCACCTCGGTGCCATAAAAACTGATATTGCACTCGGTGCTGTGCGATAACTGTATAATGTACAACAACATTGTTGGGGTCTCCTTTGCATCTCAGCCCTTTTAAGGTACCGTAATATAGGGTGAATTGGGACACTGGGGTGAATTGGGACACTGGGGTGAATCGGGACAGATCAGGGAAACACTGTATTTTCTAAAGAAACACTTACCCTATCACCGTACCTCGGCGGCCCAACGTTTGGTCCTGGGTGCAGATTCTGGTCAATGGCAAATTTTCCGGATTAACCGCAATAACCATACTAATTTTGGTTTGAGTGTAGTGGCGTACCTTTTTGATGAATAATATTGAACTTAGCATCATTTGCAGCGCATTTAGTCCAAAATTATCAATTACTAGAAAAATTAGAAGAAAGCCTCAGTTTTTAACAGTTTTCTGTAGTGATGGGAATCGGTCTGATTTTAAAATCGATTATCGGATGACCCTTCCGATTTGATAATCGATTCTAAATTGATTATTTTTCTTACCAAAAAATTTCCTCAATCTTGACAATTATTGCACTATAACACAAATGGTACAGATATAACACAAATGTTACAGATATAATTCTTCCTGTGTTGAATAGATCTCTCCAAGAGCTTTAAAATGATGGGTGATAGCTCTCTGTGGAACAAATAGTCTTCATGAAAATAGGAAAAGACAAAAATCGATTTTGAATTTGTCCATAAAAACAAAATCGATTTTGACAGTGGCGATGATTATCGGCGATATTTTCGTCGATCACTACAACACTAGTTTTCTGTCATTTATCACATTTTTTAAAATCTGCATATTATCAATGAAATTGATTTCAGATTTTCCTCAAATTTTATTTCTGGCATGTTGAACATGTTTTCTAACATTTATTCACAAGCAGCAATCACTCAAAGCAGGTAGGGAGTATTAATAGTGGAAATAATGGAGTGTCCCGATTCACCCCAAAGTATGGGGTGAATTGGGACAGTGGTTTTCTTGGCCTAGAGCCGGTACCGTAATATGGGGTGAATTGGGACAGAATTGACCGTTTTTATGTCATGGCATGGACAAAAATCAATCCAGAAATCAAACTTTGGTGTCAAATAGTGTCTGGGCACAAGGTCTAAGTACCCCTTGGAGCTTGATATGGTACCTTAAATTCCCAATGCTCAAGGCCCAAAAAACCACAGTCCCAATTCACCCCATACTTTGGGGTGAATCGGGACACTCCATTATTTCCACAATTAATAGTTCCTTCTACTTGTGAATCAACATTAGAAAACACGTTCAACATGTCAAAAGTTTATTTTGACGAAAATCTTAAATCAATTTCATTAATAATATGCAGTTTTTAGAAAAATGTGATTAATGAGAGAAATCTATTAAAAATGTAGTTTTCTTCAAATTTTCCTATTAACTGATAATTATGGACATAATCCACTATAAATGATGCCAAGTTCAATAATATTCATCAAAAAGCCACACCAGTACACTCAAATGAAAATGAGTAGGTTTTTTTGGTTAATTCCGAAACTTTGTCATTGACCTGGATTTGAATCCAGGACCAAACATACACAATCCAATATCAGTCTTTAACTATGGTCCCTTAAAACCACAACAGAATAATTTTAAAGTTTGCACCAAGTTTGATGGCTCTATTATTTGTACTTTATATGGTACAAGCAAGTTTTTACCAGCTTGTAAAATATCAATTCTGCAGTGCCAAGTTTAAGTTGCTGCAGCCTCTCACTGCCTGCAGTAAGAAGTAATTCTATCACAATATGCGTTGGTATGTGTACTATATGTATGCCAAAAATCTAGTTCCTAGGGCTAGTAGAAACTGGTGTTTTTTAGGAAATAAAATATTCTCTGTTCTGTCCCGATTCACCCCAGTGTCCCTATAAATCCCATATTACGGTATGAAGTTAAACCAACTAGATGGGGAAAGAACCCAATTGTCATGAAACAACACTTCACTGCAGTAGCTATCATAATAACATACCTGCTATTTCCAGCGACATAGCCATTCCTTAATTGTTCTGAAAATCAACATCACATTTCTATATTAAAAATTTTTCTACACACACCTCATCATATTTCTACATTTACACATTTTATACAAATCTGTGTGCAGATATTAAATGCATATGCAAACTTAAAGGCTTTTACAAGTCAACTGCCAACAGGCAACACCATGCACTCGTAAGACTGTTCTTCTTTCGAAAAATGGTCAGTTGTTTTTGCAAGCCAATGGGACCTGTGCAAACTTTCCTACTGCACTTTACACTATTAAATTTGAAATTTTGAGTCAACTTAGAGCTGCTTGGAGATTAGCAGTCCAAACAGTTTCAAAATTAATTTTCAACTTGGTCATGTGATGTCACAGGCTAGAAAATGTTTTGTTTGTGTCAGTTATGGTTAATCAGTTGATAATCGTATCATATCAAGCAGCATAGGTGACAATAAACAAACTAATTAAATGACTTGAGGTACTTCATTAAATAAGAGGATAAGGAGTCACCAGAAAACTGTCAATGATGTGACAAAGCCAGTTTGCGAGTTAAAAATAAGAAAATTAATTTTTTCAGTGGACCGCCAATCTGCAAAGAGCTCTTAATGATTGCGTGATATGGTTGCACAATTCCTGTGAGCTAGCACAGCTTGTTATTACCGGTGTTGTGGTTACTTTTCGAAAATCTGTCCATCCTGCAGGCAGGTGAGTGTCCGGATAACAGGCGTCCCACTAGTGTATTGGGCAGTATGCCAAAACTATGGCATATATATATTTCTTATTTTTGGCACATTATTGTATCTTGTACCCTAGTTATGCCCTGTAGTGTCTAATCCATGTGACATTAATAGGCCTACTTTTCTCACAATTATGGAAAAATGCTGTCTACAAGTTGACCGCTATTTGCTGCCACCTAGGGTGCAAAATACGCGAGCTCCTGTGAGCGGTCAACAGAATTTGGATCAGTGGAAGACACCAGGACAGTGTGGAAGAAACCAGGACAGTTCCATCATTTAGTGATGGTCTAGATTATTTCCAAAAACTCTGCAAGTGTCTAATCTGACTTTGGTTGGCTTCAATTTTAAGCAGACAGCTTGTAAATACCAAAATAAGTTGGAACTATTTTTTATCATGGAGGATGTATACATTATAGCTCACATACATTGCCAGTATAGAGGGGGCCACTTGTGGCATGGACAAGACATTTTGCTGAGTGTAACACAGCTTTTATGAAATTGTGAATTATATTGTTGTCCTAGTTAATAAATCTCCATAAAGTAACAGAATAAATAAAATTGAGCATCTTTGATATCACAAAGCAAAAACATTGGCTTTGTACGGACAAGTAAATAAGTGAGAATGCATTCTTTTTGGACCCTTTTCTGACCACAATTTAACATGCACTAAATGGCATAAGTAGATTGAATACCATCAAACTTCTGATGAGTAAAATCATCCCTTTCACAGGCAAAGTGTATGCTAAAGTTTCAAAACTTTCTTTTTGTCTCATGATTTCCAAACATTTTCATTCAAAGCAGTGGTCTGGATATTTGCCAGCAACCATGCTTTGTGAAAGTAGTTTGGCGTAGTAATATGAACAGCTGTTGTGCGACCTGATCTGGTGATCTGTCCAAAACAGATCAAACTAGAATGGAGTGCATGAGATGCACAAACATAGCTCTGCTACCAGTGCAACGACATCACATTAAAACTCAGGGGGTGGGGGTCTCAAGAATGGGGCACCTGGTATTTATGCAGGGGTAAAGTGGGTGGCTCCTGCCTCGTCTCCCCCTGAAGGTTTTGCATGCATGGGTTCGAACCCTGGTGGGGAACCCTTGTATCAGTGTCTATGCTGGGCAAGTAAAAGATCCCTCACATGGGGTAAATGTGAAACATGTTGAGGACTCCCGCTCTTTCTGTCTTCTCATCAATCAACCCTCGTGAGCGCCCATAAATGGGCTTAGAGGGCTGCACTTACCATATCTATCTATCTTATAGCATTGCCACTGACAACATCCAGTTCTATCTATCATGTCTATTCCATTCTATGCATCCATTTCTGTCTCCCATTTCGACCAACCAATTCTATTTACTTGCTTCTATCCACTTTTATCCACCCATTTCTATTCTTTTCTATCCATCCATTTGGGTCGTCCATTTTGACCAACCAATTTTATGCACTTACTTCTATCCATTGTTATTCACCTAACCCATTTCTATTTCTTTCTATCCATCCATTTCTATCCACCCATTTCTAGCTACAGATTCTATTGACTCACTTCTATCCATTTTGTGCATCAATTTCTGGCCATTTCTATCCAATCATTCTCTTGTGTAACCACCCATTCTATTTTCTATACCTTTCTTTCTGGCAGTGGATTTTATGGCCATTTCTATCTACCCCATTTTTACCATTTCTATCCTCTAATTAAGTCTCATTTCAACCCATCCATTTCTATCCATTCATCCTTTTATGTGTATCTTTTTCTGTCCAACCAGTTCTATCCACCCTTTGATATCCACAAAATTCTATCTACTCATTTCTATCCCTTTTCCAGTCACCAATTTCTATCTGCCCAATTCTATGCATCCCTTCCAAGCCATTCCTATCCATGTAACTCTATCCACTCACTTGCACTTTCCACTGATTGCCTTTCTACCCATCCATGAACATGTCAATCAATCCATGTCTATTCATCCATTTCTTCACAAAATTGTTTATCCACCCATTTCCATTATGCCTGTCTGTCTATCTATCTATCTATCTATCTATCTATCTATCTATCTATCTATCTATCTATCTATCTATCTATCTATCTATCTATCTATCTATCTGCCTATCTATCTATCTATCTATCATATAATAATTCCATATAATTTCCAAAAAAAAATAAACTTCCAAATATGTCAATTTTTTGCCATTTTGTTTTGTATGTTTTTTGTTTTTTTTACAATTTAAGTTAGATTGAGAAAAGATATCGAAAACAATGTCTAGTGAGTTACAGCCACTTTTAGCCTGTAGACAGGACTCTTGACTGAACCTGCTAACTTCTTCTGGACAGAAAGTGGTCATTTTTAAAAGATAATTAAGTTTTTACGAAGTCAATGTCACCTTTGCACTTCTACAACTGATATTGGTAGATTCCAAAAATGACCTGTAGATTTTCTGTCCAGATGAAGTGTGCAGGCCCAGCTTGAGCATGGTACCTTCGAATACACTAGTGACAAATACACTATAGATTAGGCTTGGACCTGTGATTAGCTGTACATTAAAACTTAGTTCAGAATGTCAGAACCACCAGAGCTTTCATGTGAATATATGAGCTTTCATGTGATTATATTATTATATATTTATTATATAGATAGTGGATGGTGAGGAGACCAATATTGAGTTTTATTGGCCGAAGCAGTAATATTTGTCGAGGCCGAAGGCCGAGACCAATATTACCTGCTGAGGCCAATAAAACTCAATATTGGTCGACTCGACATCCACTATTTGTTATATTCTACACCAAAATTTTCAGACTTATACATGTATTGTAAATAAATGTGTTGCCTATTTTCTATTTGAGATCTATCTATCTGTCAATCTATCAATCTATCAATCTATCAATATATCTATCTATCTATCTATCTTCTTCTTACTCAAAGAGACAGGCTTTTTAATTATCAAGATTCATCCTTTTACCTCTATTAAGCACCTTTATTCCTTTTTGTAAAACCCGTTTTTAAATGAGTGTTTTTAATTACATTGACATAATTTAAACACCTAAATTATTTTTATAATTTTTTTTTTTTATGTTTTAAAGATTATCTGTTTATTTTCAAATCTGTAGAGCAGCAAGTTGGTATTCACTGCAGTGCAGTCAGGTCATCTTGATTTTTTAAGCTGGTCTATTGAGCTATTGAATGTCATGTATTATAGCACATGATTTACTAGTCAACCAGCTTTCTTTATTGACTGGTATGTGGGGAAAAGTGTCAGATGGTGTACATCTCTACTATGTAGTCATATGAGGTGGAGCATTGATAAATATCTTAGAATTGCAAATACTACTGTTTGTAATATATAGTTAGTTAATATATACAGATAGTTGGTATATAGATAGTTAGCTAGTAGTAAATTAATAGATTGCTAGTAATAGATATATTTAGTAATAGATAATTAGTAATAGCTAGATAGATAGATAGCTAGACAGATAGATAGATAGATATTAAAAGATAGACAGATAGTTAGACAGTTATAAATAAATAGTTAGATAGATAGAGATAGTTATTAATAGATATATAAATAGTTAGTTAGTTAGTAATAGACAAATAGATGGTAAGTTACATAGTACATCTATAGATATTTAGTTAGTAATATATAGGTAGGCCTAGATGGTTAGTTAGTAATAGATAGACAGATAGTTAGTTAGTTATAGATGGATAGATAGTTAGTTAGTAATATATAGATTGTTAGTTAGTAATAGATATATATATATAGTTAGTTGGTTGGAGATAAATAGTTAGTTAGTAATAGATCAATATTGTTAGTTAGTAATATATAGATTGTTAGTTAGTTAGTAATAGATAGTTAGTTTGTAATACATGGATAGATAGCTAGTTAGGTAGTAATAGATAGATGGTTGGTTAGTTAGTTAATAATAGATAGATAGTTATTTAGTAAGTTAGTTAGTAATACATAGATACATAATTAGTTAGTTATAGATAGACCGATAGTCAGTAATATATATAGATAGTTAGTTAGTAGTAGATAGATATATTTTTAGTTAGTAGTAGATAGATAGTTAGTTATCAATATATATAGATAGTTAGTTAGTAATAGATAGATAGATAGTTAATAGTAGATAGATGGACAGTTGGTTATAGATATATCATAAGTAATAGATAGATTGATAGATAGTTTGTAATAGATAGACATTTCCACAATTCCACACCTTTCACAATCATTACTGCTTCATTGAGCTCTTATATAAGCCCATCTTCCCTTTCATACCCTTCACCACATATATTTGGTCAAGCCAGCTTATCTTTTTTTTAAAAGATTTTCTTGTTAACTGCTTGTATATAGATTAATTTCTGTAAATTGCTTGAAGTTTCTCATGGTAAGTTTCAATTGGAATTTGGTAAATTATCCTTGATAGCAATTACCACCTTGACAATATAAGAGTTGCTTTACACATTTCCTTCAATGGCAATCGAGAATTTGATTGGAAATGAATCAGTGCAATCAAAGACTACATACTAGTACTGCATTAACTTAATGGCATGTGCACTGAGGACGCCAATATAGCCTTAAGGCGCCAATAACACTGTCCACACGCCAATATCGTTATTTATTGGCGTGGCACGTGATTGATCTCGCATAATCTGATTGGCTCACAAATTTTGGAGCAGAATATAAAAACATAGTTGTTCTCTTGTTTGACTTTACTTTAGTGTATTGAGACTTTGACAACTGGGAACTAAGCAGTAAGCATGCTAAGCTCTGAGCTTGTGTTGAGAAATCCATCAATGACAGAATAGCAATCAAAGAATAGCAATCAAACAAGCTACTATCATTTCTATACTGTGCTAAGCAGCTCAGAGACACATGCTTGATTTTTTCACAGCCACTCAACAAGAATGCTTGCATTGACTCAAAAAGAACCATACCCTCAATTAGAACGCTATATGATTATCCCGCAACAGGCCTGCCATGGTTGGCTGCACACACAGCCCAGAGCCTGCATGTGACGGCGCGTAATGGACCGCAGCGCCCCTAGCGGCGACTTTTGCACTAGTGTTAAGTGCATGCTGACACGGGACACGCATCTGGGGCAGCCAGGATCAACAAAAGCTATGCTACTCTCGTAGCAGAGCTAATTATTGTTGACCCAATTCGATTTTCCAGGGACTGTCAGCATTCTGCTGCCACTTGACAGTCCCGAACAGAGACAGGGAAAAATGTGTATTGGGTAGTAATGCCAAACTATTGCATGTATATTTTTTATTTTTGGGAGATTATTGTATCTTTTGTGCCTTTTACAGGTCTTATTCTCATGACTAATAGTTTTCTGACAATTATGGAAAAATGTGAAAAACTTAGAATAAAAAACTGCTGTACTTATGTCACTGAAATTTGCATATAGTATGCAAACTATGCATTAAATACCCAAGCTGTGGCTTTTGGTCTAAATGCTCTGAGAAATTGAACTGATGAACATTTACCAAAAATATGAAAAATTACTATTATTTCAAACCTGCATGATTCAGTCAATTTTGGAGTTATATCTATGAGATTTTCCAGTTAGGTGTCTAGATTATGACTCTTTAAACATCTCAAATCAGTTTGAATGTTAGTTATACCATTTTTATATGAAAACCTAAGAACTAGAAAAATCACAATTTTCTGACATTTCTGTGGGAAATGCCAAGATAGTAATGGTGAAACTGTTAACATTTAAGGCATATTATAGTTAGACATACTAAGAAGGAATACTCACAGCTTATGCCTGAGTTATTGTAAATTTTAACACTGAAATTTAAGATTTAAAATGTAAAAATTATTAAAATGTGTATTTACTCCCCATTTGCCTTTTCAATGGCATACCAGGCTTTGAATGTTTTTTTTTAAAATATAAACATATCAGTGTATCACATCATCGTGCTAATTTTGAGCAATATGAAAATTATTCACCGCAGAGGTAAATTTTAGCAAAATAAATAAATATTAAGGATTTTCAGATAATCATATATATATATATCAGTAAATTTTTGGCCCTAGTCAATCACATTTTCCAAAAAAATGTCTACATTTTAGAAGATTTTAGTAATGTCAGCTCACTTTGCGACTTCTATTTATAGTTATATGCTTGAAAAATTTAATGTGAATGAATCAGACAGATTGGCTTAGACATATTATAGCCACCGCACACAACTTACAAGGACGAATTACAGAATTTATTAGTCATGTTAAACAAGAAAATTAAAATTAAAAAAACAGAGGCGATTTTTAAAGCAAATTCACCTTGCTCCACATATTTGACCCAGTCCACATTTAATTACGGCCAATCCCGCAAAAAGCGTCCCGTTCCGCAACCATGTATCTGCGTTTCATTACAAAATCCCAAGGCCGCGTTCCGCAAATTTGGTCCGTCCGCATTTTATTAAGTATGACGCTTGTCCCGGTTCTGCTTACATAGCTTCACAGACTGATTTTCCAGATTTGGCCTCTGGCCTCCCGACAGGAGGCCTGTGGCCATCTATACAGAGGCGGATGACGCCAAATAGAATCAATAAGCATATATCAGTGCAGGGCTGATGCATCGCCTCAAAAACCCCATTTCAGTGAATTTCAACACATTATCATATATCCAAAGATATTATTGGATAAATCTGAATTTTAATTAGTTTTAAAATTCACACGAATTATATTTTACCAGGTCACCATTGGTTGCACTTCCAATCAACAGCATCATATATCAGTAAATTTTTGGCCGTAGTCAATCACATTTTCCAAAAAAATGTCTAAATTTGAGAAGATTTAGTAATGTCAGCTCACTTTGTGACTTCTATTTAGTTATATGAATGAAAATTAAATGTGAATGAATCAGACAGATTGGCTTAGACATATTAAAAGCCACCGCATACAACGTACAATTAAATTACAGAATTTATTCATGTTATTAGGCATGTTAAAAAACCCCATTTCAGTGAATTTCAACACATAATCATATATCCACATATGATTGGATAATCTGAATTTTAATTACTTTTAAAATTCACCCGAATCATATTTTACCAGGTCACCATTGGTTGCACTTCCAATCAACAGCATTGTGTGTTTTCCATAAGTAAGTAAGTTTAATTAATTGTAAAGCCTTAAATTACTTATATTCGCGCAGCGAAACGGCCGAAGGCCGTTTCGCGAAGCGAAACTTAGCACAAGAAAGGTTTCAAAAGTCTGAGCAGTGGTGGTCTCAACATCAATGGTCGACAGCAGGAAATTAGGTCAAGTGGGACCAGCTTCTTATCAATGATTTAGTTTCGAATTTAACAAAACATGACATATTCATATTCAAAACTGTCTTAAAAATTCAATTTTCTCCATTAATATTCCCTGTATCTATTATTTTTATGGAATAGTTAATTATAAGCTTTGACAAGCTAAATTAAATTATTAACATGTGATTCATTTCATTTCAAAACAGACAACAAGAAAACATAACAAAATTAAGGTTACATAATCTTTGTCAACTGATGATTATGTAACAGTGAGCAATTAATCTACATGCAGATCATGTTATTGTTTTTGTTATCACTATTATGTAATATCAACAATCTAGCATAGGCTTAAATTTGGTAGCTTTCAGTGTTGTCTCCTTTTTAGTAAGTTTTTACTATTTGGCTGATTAACTATCAATTCTATTTATTCTTAATCCTATTTATTTGCTATCCTATCAATCTATCTATCTATCTATCTGTCTATCTATCTATCTATCTATCTATCTATCTGTCTATCTATCTATCTATCTACCTATCTATCTATCTATCTATCTATTGTATTTTTGATCTATTTTATCTTTCTAATAGTTTCTAGTGTTAATTTCTCTCTATCTATCTATCTATTGTATTTTTGATCTATTTTATCTTTCTAATAGTTTCTAGTCTTAATTTCTCTCTATTTTTCTATATATCCGTCTTTCAATTTTTTTGAAACAGTAATATCACTGCCTTTTGAATATGAAATAAATTTAATGAAAGTTATGGTAAAACCATAAGTCCTAAAAAAACTTTTTAAGAGCTGCGCGAATTTCATGGCTGTGCCATTTACATATTATTAAGGAGAGCCCTGCATCTCTTGATTTGTAAACAAAACAAGGCTTTTATACAGCATGACAAACTGTTAGTTTACATTTCTGAAGGAATTTATCTTCATAATTGAGCTTAGAATGACAGTTAAGTAAATTTGGTTGTAAGAATAGGTTTAATATGTCTCTAATCTTCCTTTTGGGCATCGTTTTATTTTGGCAACATGCTAGCTTTAAGCAGTTCAAAATTCCAAATTTAACAGTGTTTCATTGAAGCTCTGCGAAAAAGGTTCATTCTATTGCAATTAAAAATATTTCATGTAACCTTCAATTAATTTGAGCAATGAATGCTAATAAGGCAAATCAGTGAATTGCTCAAGTATCAATAATGCTTCACACAACAATAACCAACAGGGGATAGTGCAAGAGGAAGATGATGATATTAAGTCGGTCGATGTTACGGCAGAAGTGCTTTATCCATCAGGCTGCAAAAGTAGTGTATTGTGCTGTGTATTTGCAAATTTTTACATTGATAGATAATAGATATGGTAAGTGCAGCCCTCCCAGCCCAGTTCTGGGTGCTCACTAGGGTTGATTGATGAGATGGGAGAGAGAGCAGGAGTCCTCATATGATATACAATACACATTCACTCCATGTGATGGATCCTTTACTTGCCCAGAACAGACACTGATATACAAGGGCTGCCAATTTCACGTCTCATCCGAACGACATCCAGCCGGGATTTCGCTCACGAAGGCCAACCGGCTGCAAATGTGTTGACCTGGTATCTTTATGCCAAGCATCTATGGTGAGCTATATGGTGAGCTGTAAGTTTGGCTGCAAGTTGGGCTTTAAATTTCAATGGCTTCTAATTAAAACATAGCAAAAGTATATTCACCTTCATTCACCAATTCATCAAGCTTTCTCTTCCTCAATGCAGGCGCCATTCCTTCATCCATTTGACTGCATCTGAAAACCGCAAAGTCTGATTTATTAGTAGCTTCAGCGACTTCATTACGTAGAGAATGTGGTGGACTCCCAGTTTTTGCGCCATATATTTCATGGGGGCAGCAGGACAATAAGATTTTTTGGCTTTCTTTATTTTCTGAGAAAGCAATGTTGCCGATTTTACATGTGTATTGCTCTCTTCAGGATACATAAACACCAATTTGGCTCTATTTCAGTCACAGCATTAATTTTAGACCCCTAAAAGGCATGCACAGCTGCAAATCCTAAGCTTCGATAAGCACTGTTAAGCAGGGTTCAAGCTATAATTTCGCAACATTTAGCACATTTAGCTAGTGTACTACTGCAGGTACATGTATATTCTAGCATCTTGCTAGAGCACACACAGATCTAGCAGTTGTGTAGATGCAGTATAGATCTTGCATCATAGAGATGTTAATCTCTCTGGTCTAACCTAACAACGGCAGAGGATAGATACTCCATTTAGCCTTAAATTTTAGGTCTAAGCCCCTGTGGTACATCTACATAGGTAGCTTTGGTACATCTGCATTGCCTGACTGAACACAGTCTGTAGAAGCAGGCAAGCGAACTCAGCAGGATTGAGCTAGATTTGCTAACAAGAACCCAGGGGTTCAAAATGGAGGTGGTGTAGTGTCTTACTGCATATCCCCCGAAAAAAGACTTTCCCTAAGTGGCGAGAACTAGGTGTTGTTTAAATTGTGCGCTAAATTTCAGAATTTTAAAATAAATACGTTTCAAGCTGCAAAATGTGGCATAGGTGTTACGGAAAAAAATTCATTTTCATTAATGAACTTTGAAAGAGCTTTAAAATGATGCATAGAAACGTGTGTGACCTGCCAGGTAGCTCAACATCCTTTTACTGGACGGAGCTGTACATCCATTTTGGTGATTATCATATGAAAATGATATGAGAAGACCGGGAATCATAGACATACTCTTATAAACTAATAAATTAGTTGTTCCAATATGGAACACTGAATACAAAAGTTTCTGACATCCATCAAAATCCAATGGGCTCTGACAAAACTCAATTCCAACACAAAATTTTACACTAAACTATGTAGAAATATGGCTACAAAAGTAACTTCCCAATATGATTAGGTAAATATTGTTGAAGTTTACCAATTTATTCTTCACCATTAATTTTTGAGATACCAAAATTTGAGAAAATATCAGAAATCCTCATTTTTTCCCAGTTTTTTTGTTTTTATGACAATTCATAAGATTGGCTCTCCAAATGAGTAGAGTCATTTAAAGAAGTATAATTTAGACATCTAAATGAAAAATTTCTGCAATGTAGCTACGAAACTGACGGAATCATGGAGCATTGAAAAAATAAAAAAATTTTCACATTTTTGCTGAACTTACTGTTACTAAATTTTGTAAGAGCATTTTGACCCCCAAAAAGAACATTAAGGGCATTTGATGGTAGAATTCCATGCCCATAGGTATAACCAATTCACAGTTCTGCTCTGGAAACGAACACTTTTTTTTTTTTTTAATTTTCAATATTTTACAAAAACTCTACCAATTGCTTTAACGTGAACACCAAAATGCTCATATATGCTTTGAGACCCAGTCATGTGCCAAATATCATATATACAAGAGCAATAGTTTAGGCACAGTGGCAGCCGCCCCCAGTCGATCCAAGCAAGATATAAAAGGAAGTCACGTCCTAATTACAACATGCCTGGTATTCATTCCTATGCCAGATGCTGTCTATAATCAAGTTATCCACATCTCTTGACCCAAACATCTCCAAACAAAATAGCAAGGACAGGGCCCAAAAGACATTCTGAAAATGCTCAAATTTCAAATTTCCCGCCAAAACTGTCCATTTTGTCATTGTGATTGCATAAATGGAGATGTGTATTACACACCTCCATTAAAAATCCATGTGTGCGAGGACGTGAAATAGAACACCATCAGTGAAATGTGGTAGCCTCGCAACTGAAGCAGGCTACAGTAGCCTAAGTCAAAGTCAAAGTCAAAGTAATCTTTATTTTGAGTCCGATATATATACAAAAAAGAACACAAGCTGTACGATTTTGTACCAACTATAAAATAAACAAGAGCAGGTACTGGCTCATCCCCCATGCCCTGCACAATCTACATCAACCTCAACAACAGTAGTGTATTCCCACAGTTTTCATGAATGTATAGTTCCATGAACACCACCAGGGGCACAATAGTGCAAACCTGCATGTGGTGACACCTATGAATGGCCTGGCTTACCAAATTTAGAAATGGTGGCAGTCCCAGCCATGCTCACAAGGATAGCTGGGAAATAAGTTAGCTTCCTACATTCCTATGATTTAATTGTAGATTTGGCAAGTTAATGCAGTTATAAGAACCTGTGAAAAGTATGGACATTGTGCATGGTGAGGTATTGGAGATGTTTGATGGAAACCATGACATGGAGACTGAAACCATATCCTCCATGCCATAGCGTGTAGAAGATGAATACGTCATTCAATATCTTTCTTATATTTCATAGCTTTCAGAAATTAAGCATCCAATTTTATTATATATACACAACAACCTGCTGGGAAAACCCTGCAACCTGCTGGGAAAAACTCAGATCAGTGCACTACATCAGTTAGCTGCCACTGTGTGATATATATTGTAGGCCTATATCCCAATTGAGGTATATTTATTGCGAGTGGGAACACCCTCACGCACCCACAAATGGCACTCCCACGCGTGTGATAAGCGTGGGCCTGTTAAATATTGTACAGCCACGCGCGTGGATGTGCTTGCACTCGCACGCGTGAAGCTTGACTATGCTACCCAGCGCACCTAAAAGCATGCGTGGCTACGCAATCCAGCGCGCCTCCAAGGTCCCACGCGGCTGATACAAATAACTCAGGATTGCTACTGAGTACACAGTCACGGTGCTGTAATGTGTCATCCAGCGCACCACTGAAGGTGTTCTCAGGAGCACTACTGAAAGTGTTGTCAGGAGCACTACTGATTATGTTCTCAAGAGCACCTCCACTCATTTTTTAAAAGATCACCATGTCTATCTATCTATCTATCTATCTATCTATCTATCTATATATCTATCTATATATCTGTACATCTATCAATAAATATTATATATATATATATATATAAACTTTTATTATACAACGAAATATCATAAAGATACATGTGTCATATATATAAAATAAAATAAAAAATATAATGAAGTAAAAAGAGAAGATTTATATATATACAAAACAGTAATAGTAACTACATCTAAATTTACAAGTAATAAACTATTATTGAGACATAATTTATATACAAAACAGAAATAGTAATTTATATAATAATTCATATATACAAAATATAATAATTTGTATGTATACAAACAGAAATAGTAACTAGCCTACATCTAAATTTGCAAGTAATAAACTATTATTGAAACATAATTTAATTAAAATTCAGCAACCATGTACAAAGAGTTTGTATAAAATAACAGGGAAAAAACAAATTTAAAGCAATATTCAGAATATTTTTTCCCAATATCATTTACACATGAATTTTAGTCCACCAAATACCACATGAATAAACATGTTTGGTGCCTTTTGCCGCCCATGATCGTTGCAAATTTAAGTGAAGTTATTACATAACTCCTTAAACTATGTTGTCCGTTTTTAAGACAGTTGCTAAATATTTAGAAAGTGCAAAGTTTACTTCACAATCTTTGTCACACAATATACTTAGAAATTGTTCTTTTGGGTGAAAAATTAAGAAATTCTCCATTTTTTTAGAAGCAACTTCAAAAAGGTTCGTCCTAAGCATATCCCACTTTTCACAGCGCATAAGACAGTGAAATTCATCTTCAACTTGATCTGAATTGCATCTCTTGCATAGCCGTTCACCTGCCTCAATGTACGGTCGTTTGTGTCTTCCAAGTTCAATGTGAAGATCGTGAGTTATTATATCTATCTATCTAAAAATGTAAAAACATATAAAGATATCTATCTAGGCCTATCTATCTATCTATCTATCTATCTATCTATCTATCTATCTATCTATCTATCTATCTATCTATCTATTTATCTATCTATCTATCTATCTATCTATCTTATAATATAAAAAAAATGTAACATGTCTATCTATTTTTCTATGTTTCACTTTGTAGCTGTCTGTCTCATATAATGTCTAGCTCTTAGTCTCTCTAGCTGTATCTTTATTTCAATAGATCTGTCCATCCAAAGATGCAGAATGCCATTTTATGAACAAGGGTGCGCTGGATCACACTCCCACCACCTCTGAGAGCGTGATGAAACGAATGAGGTCTGCTTATAATAGGATGTAACTCACAGCACATCCAGGAACAGAATAAGGTGCGCTCACTCTCAGAGTCCAGAGTGCACCCCCACGAGTGTCCTGGATTGCATAACCACTCGTGGTCATAGATGTCACCCTCAAGAGTGCGAGGGATGGCAGGCTCAAGGGTGTGCTGGATTGCACATTCAGGGGTGCGAGTGATAACATGCCCAAGATTAAGATGCGCTGGAACGCACATTCAAGCGCTTGAAAGTGCGCTCAGTAGCACTCCTGAATGTGTCAAATGTGACAATAAATATATATGCCCAATTACGACTAAATAAATTATTTTATTTTTCCATGGATCTATAACACGAGCCACACAATCATTCTGACACCCACCAGTCCCCTATATAATAGTTATGAATGTAGGCTTTGGGAATGGGGGTTTGTGTAGAATGATTGTGAGCCCGGTGATCTATATATAAGTTAAAGTCAACTTGAGACATCAAACTGCTAACAGATTTTGTTTTTACTATATATAGATATGTGTCCTTCTTATAGCTTAGAATTCATTCCAGACAAGCTATGCTATAAACCTGCATGCATGCTAATTTCAATCTAATGATCTAGTTGTTGAACACCTGCAAATCCATATGGCTCTCTCAACCAATAGCACTAGTGCGTATTTAGCACGCTAGGTGGCTACCATGTGGTGACGAAGGGTGCGTGCATCTCCAGTTCTGGCAGACTGGTCCCCTCCCTGGTGTGCCATAGGGACAGTATATCAGTTATAATTCTAGTACGGTGTCCTATTTAGAATCCAGTCAATTTTGCGTGCTTGCAATACAGATTTCCAGCTATTCTCAGTGTTACAGCCCTATTCTCGGTGTTACAGTCGGGTCCTAAGTTAGACTCCTAACATGCATTTTTGTCAGTTAGAACCCTCCAAATCGGTGTCTAACTAATACTGTGACTTTCTTTATAACCAGGGCTTTGGAGTCGGAGTCGGGAGTTGGAGTCGTGGAGTCGGAGATTTTTGGGTGGAGTCGGAGTCGAAATTAATTTGGTGACTCCTGACTCCTTAAAAAGAATTTATATAATTTACAAAAACCCAATTACAACAACGTGAAATGTATCTTGAATTTTAAGCAAAACTTCCTAAACAAGTATTCAAGAACAAAAGCCAATGGAAAATTCCTGGAAGCACTTTTTGCCCCCTGTTAATCGTGTAATAGTAGTGTAAAATAATGTCGATAAGGAGTCGGAGTCGCTTTTCAGAAAGCCTTGGGAGTCGGAGTCCGTTCACTTACTACCCGACTCCAAAGCCCTGTTTATAACGTAACTAGAGTTTAAAGTACATGCAGTGTCAACAAAATGATGTTTATTTCAATTAATTGGACCCAAAACACAATAAATTCACACATCCATACAATAGTTAATCTAAACATAGGCTGCGCGGCAGCATACCCTCGGCTACTCAGCGGCTATTCTCCAGACAGTGGGATACATTGAGGCAGGACCCCACTGGGTACTCTAATATCCTCATGAACATGAAATTCCCGTTGAAAAACTTTCATTGAATGGCCAAGAGCTGTGAGCAAAATAATATAAATGTTTCCTGTCTGCCATTTTGTATTGGCGGGAATTCAAAATCCACATGCAATCAGCTTGCAGGATGGGTCCCCCCCAGAAAAAGAGGGGAAACAGTTAAAATTTGGGCAAGGAGTCAAAAAGTGTGGCACAAGATCAAATGAACTGAAAATCAATGGTTAGCAATTAGCAAGACGTTACATTGTACTGTTGAAGTGGTATAATTTGGTATAATTTGGATAATGAAATTCAGGCAAGTATTCCACTATGCCTATTGGTGGCCTGTGGCAAAATCTGTGCCTTTTTGTGAACGAGCAATTTGAGAAATAAAATTTTAAAAAAATGAAGTCAAGAAGATGACTGGTTTCGGTGACAATATTAAGAACAATATTATCCGGCATGGATTACCCACAGTAATTCGTCCCCTCTTCCACTACCATTTTAGAAAGTTGGTTTTTTATCAAACTTATTTTTGTCTGAATGTAATATACAGTGGTGACAGACAGGAAAATAAAGCAATGCAGTGCACAATAGACAGGTAATGACCATTAAAAAGACAGCTAGAAATGGACAACAACTGAGATAAAGACAGTCAGAAAACGATCAGGACATGTAGGGGACTGTTTAGATAGATAGATAGATAGATAGATAGATAGATAGATAGATAGATAGATAGATAGATAGATAGATTTTTGGTAGTTTGATCAATCCAACTATCAGTTTTTCTATTAAGATGTGTCATAATTCCTGCAGAAAAGATAAAATTACTATTTCATTTAAACTGCATAAAACTGAATTGCAATAAGGGTAGCTATTGTTTGAACAAAAATTAGATATCTATCAGTTCAATAAATTTCGGTCTGTAAATCTTATATCTAATCAAACAGTGTCATTGACTTCAGTTCTACATCATCTTGATCCTGGATCCATTTTAGAATGTAGCCATGTAAATTGTTGGATGTTGTAACAATTTCAGTTAAATTACATTATCCTTGCAGACATTCCCCTTAAAGGGGTTAAAGGGGCTTCCTTAGTCCCCCTCCTCAGCTGCTAAACACCCATATCAATTGGCTATTGTCTGCTGTACCCCAATCTTTTAATCACCTTATGCAATGCCATTATGTAACCTGACAAAAGAATGGAGGGTGGCATACTTCACACACCTCAGAAGTGTGCCACTGTGATGAGGGGGGGGGGGGGGTCCAATGAAACATCACTGAAAGTCAATGGTTACCAAGAGATTAAACTTGAAATGATATATCTTCTAGTCAAAATGAAATCTGGATCATGTGATTCAGGCAAGTAGGCCTATGGCTGATTTTGTGCTTTTTGTAAAAAGAGATTAAATTGAGAAAATAGAATAATTCCAGTTGATGATTGGATTTTGTGATATATCCATGTATAGGAATCTTGAATCATTGTAAAGCTTTAGAAATTGTACAGGATTAAAATTACTCTAATAATCTATCCATCTATGTATGCATCTATCAATCTATCTATCTATCTATATATATATATATATCTATCTACATGTGTCTATCTATCTATCTATCTATCTATCTATCTATCTATCTATCTATCTATCTATCTATCTATCTATCTATCTATCTATCTCTATCCTTCTATCTTTCTATCTTTCTATCTATCTATCTATCTATCTATCAATCTACCTATCTATCTATCTATCTATCTATCTATCTATCCATCTATCTATCTATCTATCTATCTATCTATCTATCTATCTATCTATCTATCTAGTCTATCTAGTCTTAGCTATTCTTATCATAAATTACAAATATGGAATATGGGTCTAAAAACATAAATTATAGATGTCTCCAACCAAAACCATTGTAAATAGTAACACTAAAACAAGGTTTATGCCAGTATATATATATCTTTTAAGACTAAGCAAGTTGCTAGTTAATACAAAGGTTAAATGCTGGTCAAACTTTGGAGAATAACAATAGCTGTAAAGAAAAACAAAACAAGAGAAAGATGTCCCAACTCTGTGTACAGCCTGTATGGGCTACAAAAAGTCATATCTCAGCTTCTAGTTGGCCTAAATATTTTATTAAAATTGTAAATTTCTTTATTTGTTCAATATAAGACTACTAAGTTGGTGTCAATGCAGTTTGGACATATTTCTAAGAAAAAAGAAAATTTGTTAAAAAGTTGAGGGTGCTGTGCACTGCTTTTGTGCTCCTTTGTTCCCAGCTTTGGTCACTGGACAGGATTAGTGACACAATGTTACATAACATGAATGGCTGGAGGGGAGGGGTACAATGAAGCACAGACATACTGTCTCCAGGCCCATTCACAAAAAAACTGGACCCCTTCCAATGATGACACTTTTACCCCCTAAACAATATTTCTTTAAAATGCTAAAAATACAATTGGAGTGAGTTTTAAAATGAATTAAAAGACAGATTTATCCAATAATGTCTTGAAATGTAAAATTACACACTGAAATTTGCAGAAATTGGGTTTGCATGCCAAGTAATTTTCTTTGGTAACCCTCTATAAATACATAGCGGTCTTATTGCCAGTCTGTCTTATATGTTTTTCATTAAAGACCAAGATAAAAGTAAGCTGACAGTACTTCATATGTTAAAATGTACATAACTGATGTTAGATTTAAACCATTAAGAACTTTACAATTGAGAGTTTAAGATTTCTTGTCAAAGGATTAGCAGGGAAGACAATTACCCTGTGACATAACATTACATAATCAAGACTTCTCCAGTGCTCCATTCAACAAAAGCCAATCTGTCTGATTCAATCACATTTAATTTTCATGCAAACAACTAAATAAAAGGGGCTGACATTTATTCATCTTCTAAAAATTTACATCACTGAGTTTAGATATTAACCATAAAGTTATAATAATTGGCAGTTTTAAAAAGATTTAGTGTCATATAATATTTCATGAGGAGAGGTAGAAAAAGTCAAATTTAGACATAATTGTGGCAAATTTGATTGACCAGGGCCAATATTTACTGATATATGATTATCTGAAAATCCTTAATATTTATCTAATTTTGTTAATATTGACCTATGCTGCCAATAAAAGTTTTCATATTGTTCAAAATCAGCATGATGATGATGTGAAACATGTCAGGTTTATTTTGACAAAAAAAATGTCAACGACTGGTATGACATCAGAAGGAAATGGAGAGTAAATAGACATTTTAATGATTTTTTGCCTTTTTTCAATCATACATTTCAATGGAAAAAATTGCAACAACTCATGCAATGGCTGTGAATATTAGTCAATAGTGTGTCTAACTACAATAAGACCTAAAGTTAACTAACTTACCCATTACCATTTGGCTTTTCATGCAGAAATATTGGAAAATTGGCATTTTTTCGAATTTTTGGGTTTTTATAAAAATTCATAGGACCAACATTCCAACTGATTAGAGATGTTTAAAGAGGCATAAGTTAGACACCTAAGTGGAAAATTTCATAGATTTAACTTCAAAATTGACTGAATTATACAAGTTTAAAATAATAGTATTTTTTCATATTTTTGGTAAATTGTCGTCCGTTCAACTTTCTCAGAGCATTTAGACCCACAAAAAACACATCTTGGGTATTTAATACATACAATATGCCAATTTCAGTGTCAAAAGTACTGCAGTTTTATAGCTCTGTCACAGAAACAAAAAATAAACAATTTTTCACATTTTTCAATGATTGTGAGAAAAGTATTAATGTCATGGGGATTAGACCTATGAAAGGCTCAACTGGGATAAAAGATACAATATTTACCCAAAAATGATGAATATGCATGCCATAGTTTTGGCTTGACACCCAATACACAAAAAAATATTTTTTCACATTTTTCAATAATTGTGAGAAAAGTATTAATCTCATGTGGATTAAACCTCTAATAGGTACAACTAGGATAAAAGATATAATAATGTCCCAAAAATAAAAAGTATACATTCCATAGTTTTGGCATTACTCCCAATACACAAGTGGGACGCCCGTTATCCGGACGCCCGCCCGCCCGTCCGCCCGCCCGCCCGCCCGCCCGCCCGCCCGCCCGCCGGACGGACAAATTTTCCCAAAGTAACTACAATACCCGTCGGCAATGTATACATTGCCGAGGGTAAAAACTGAGCGGCTCTGCATATACAGTTTGTCTCATCCAACATGCGAACTGGTGTTTGGCCTGATTTCTCAGCATCTACAAGTCTGACAGCAGAAATACACATACTCACGGATAGATTAGCCGTTTTGTAATTTGTTTATCACATTTTGGCAATGTTTAGTACCGTTTTTTGCCCGATTTTTGGTTGTTTCTGATGTTGGCAGTCCAAACCCAAATGATTACATTCTTGACGCAACTACAACAATGGCCTAAATTGCCGTGACGTCACAAAAATACACTGCAGCACCAATTTCAACTTAGTTCTAGTAAATCTATTTACATTGCTCTAGGTTAATGCATTGGATTTCCACAGCTTGTAGAAACATAGACTGCGCAGCAGCATACCCTCGGCTATTCAGCAGGGTGGGGGCCTGGGGGGTGATGCGGAGGCTAGCAGGACAGGCTGCCCCCCAAGCAAAATTTGGAGAACAGTTAAAACATGGACAGACTATAATTGAGATTTTGAAAAATGAAGCCATTAGAAATTTCGGAATTCCGATTGACTTGACAGCTTGATATATTTCAGCCACTAATCTCCATGTTAACCAATTTTTATCTGAATCTATTTAACATTTTATCATTTGAGTTTTTTCTCTATCAACATTTTCTCTAGGCCCTCAAGACTCAAGATATTTTATTTCTTTCTGAAACGTTATGTTACAGTAAAGAGGAAGGACATCTGTAAGACAAGTAATTATTGCTGGCGAGATGCCCCCCCGAAAAAAAATTTAAAGATCATGTCATCATCTCAGAGAGATCCATTAAAGAAATATTTAAAATAAACAATAGCATACAGAAAATCACAGTAACAATGGTACAATGCGTGCATACTGGGTGAAGAACCAAATATATATTATGACGAATATGATGAGAACAAAAGTATGAGGACATAAGATAAGAGCGATATTTCAGAAAAGGTAATTGCACATTTGGCGGAGTATGTAAGTCCAAAGAATCTGAGAATATTTCATAAATTCGATGAGAATCACATGTCAACAGATTCTGAACTTATTTTTTATATCCTTGTAGAATTTGCAACGTGCAATTTACAATTTAAGAAGCAGCTTAGAGACCGAAATTCCTTTGTAACATGGTATTTACTAGGTATTCAGACATATATAGCATAATGGGATATAGCAGGTAATCTAAAACGAATACTATTTTTGACAAAATCATGCTTCTGCTGGGGTATTCGGAAAGCATATGCATGCCTGGTGTTGTAATTATGCATGTCAATGTTTCTAGTGAAGACAGAAGTTAGGAATATTGTCTGCAACATTCGACTTTCAAGCCTATATACGAATTTATACTCGTTCAACCGCAGAATATCAGTAACTTTCAATAATCTAAGAGACTTAAAAATAGGTTCCGTGTGGGCATTAAATTTTGCATTCATTACAATTCTGACAGAACGTTTTTGTACTTTCCCGAGTCTCTCAGCATGGCTTCCCCAGACAAGTATTCCATAATTCAAATATGGTAGGACCAACGAGTTATACAGTAATAAAAAGATATTCTGAGGAAGAAAATTCTTAAGTTTATTCATTATACCATTAGTCTTTGCAATTTTCTTGGCTATATGATTTGCATGAGGTTTCCAATTGAGACTTGAGTCAAAAATAATGCCTAAATAATTAAACTCTTCCACAAATTCTATTGGTTCATTCTCTATGTTCAGAATAGGTGTTCTAATTTTTCTCTGTTTTGTGTGAAATATCATTGCTTTGGTTTTGCTAGTATTCAAGGATAACTTATTTAACTTAAACCAGGTGTTAATTTTTTCTAATTCTTCATTAATTGCACTATCCAAAGAATGCCCACTAACGTCAAATGCTTCCAGCGAAGTGTATTATGCCGTATCATCTGCATAAACTACCAGTTTAAATTGGTCACAAGTATATATATATACAAGATCGTTCAGATATATCATAAATAGCAAAGGTCCAAGAATAGACCCTTGCGGAACCCCAGTATCTATTGATAATAGATCAGATGATGTCTCGTCATATAGTACCAGCTGTTTTCTATTACTAAGATAGGATGTAAATAAATCAAGTGCATTCATTTTACTACCATAATATTGTAAATTTTTCAGCAAAATACTGTGGTCCAGTGTATCAAAAGCCTTTGAGAGGTCAAGAAATATGCTGTATGATTCAGACAATAAGTCAAACTAATCATACCATGTAGTTGTCTAACTATAATAAGATGTTTAAAAAGCCATTTCCATTTTGCCATGATTTTCACAACATGATATATATATATACATTGTATGTTTATTTTCATAAAAATATACTTTAAAAACTCCTGATAATCATTATAGTATTGAGTGTATAGCCATTAGGGAAGAACAATAGAGTAAAATAAAATGACAATTTGCAGAATAAAGTTGATTTTAACTAATAAAAGGTGATTTTGGAAAATCATATTTTGAAAGCGTTTTTCTTCATTACAATATCTCCATAATTTCATGACTGCTGCTTTTGATGTATTCTGCATATCAGCCAGCCACTTAACCACCAACTGTGACCGACATATTACAGTTGTCTAACATTTGGGTAAATGTGGGACATGAAGATATGTACACCCGAGAATGTCAATGGACAACGAGGCCGTTAGGCCGAGTTGTACATGACATTCGAGGGTGTACATATGTCATGTCCCACAATTCACCCATTAGACAATTGATTTGTACCATGAAACCACGGAGGAGATGCAAGGCTCAGAAGTGTGTTTTCTGTGAAGAATGGCTTCCTGCTGCAATGCATTCTGGACAACTTGTTCTGTGACATCACAGATCAAACTGTCAGAGGTTGCTACGGTGACGACAGTCGTGACGTCACCTGGTGTGAAGTGTGAACCAATCACAGAGCAGTAAAATTTAAACAGGAAGCAGCAAATGTACACAAATGGGAATTGTGTGAGGCATGTTGCACCTTCTCTTAGTATATTATCTTACCACTAGTTACCAGTACCAAGCGCATGGGATCTTCGTGCATGAAACCCCCTATTATCACAAGAAAGTTATGAAAATTATGAGCCAAATTGTGATTAAAAAATTTAATCAGGAACATGTCTTATTTCAGAGGATTCACCATCACAAAAACTAATTTTCAAGGCAGGAATGGTGATAGTGGTTGTGTCAGTAAACACAATTTGCACCCCTATTTTTTTTAAGAGATACAACATCTTTAGCAAAAAAAAGAAACAACTGATGACGTGAAAGAGAGGTTGAGACGTCACCATGGCGACACCATTGTGATGTCATATCTCCTGCTGCAGCGCTCCAGTGTCCATTTAATGAAGCACCAAACCATTGGACATGACTTTATGTACAACGGTGAGTGGTACAAAAGATTATGTAACAATTACACAATGCAGAGACATGGAGCAGCCAAGCCTGATATCCACTGAAGTCTTTACCCAGTGATCTTGGCTTCAGTCATTGAAAGGATTAGCAGGGAAGACAATGACCCTCTGACATAACATTACATAATCAAGACTTCTCCAGTGCTCCATTCAACAAAAGCCAGTCTGTCTGATTCAATCACATTTAATTTTCATGCAAATAACTAAATAAAAGGGGCTGACATATATCTTGTAAAATTTACATCACTGAGGTTTGATATTAGCCATAAAGTTATAATAATTGGGAGTTCAAGATTTAGTGTCAACATTTTTATTAGCGTCTCTCTTAGTATTTAAGAGAGCCAGTATTGTAACTGTCAACCTAGCCCTGGACCCCTGGGGACAGGGGTCATGGGTCCTCCCATTGAAAAATCGTGAGATTTGAAAGACATGGTTAGGGAGAATCAAGATATCTCAAAAACTATGTAAAGTGTGTTAATTTCAATGACACCATCCGAAAGTATGCAAAATTTCCTACTGACGGCACCAAAGGTTGATGACGGCACCTATTTCCATATCTCTGCATGTTAAAATAAATGAACACTCACCCTGTGAAGTTCAAGAAATTATTTTTTTCTTTATACATTGAACAAATGGCGTCTTCTCATTGGGTGAGAAAGCGTGATGTCATAACAAAAGTTTGTGATGTCATAGGTAATTTTAGTGACGTCACAATGGTGACATCATACACAAAAATGAGGCTGATACCTGTTTCTCAATTTTCTTTGGCATTTCTCTAATTTAAAAGTTATTTTTACCACACCAATCATTGTGAAAATGCTGTGAAACCTAGTGCCGTCAGTAGTAAAGTATGTTGGCTGCTCAAATCCAAAATTTAATCAATTTTGGATAAAAATTGTCTAATTTAAAAAGATTCTCCCAACGCCATGTTAATATCTCATGATTTTGCTCACGCATGGGTCCTAGGGCTACTGGCAACCTGGAAAATCTTGTGGGCGAATTATCTGCTGCCTATCATCTTCAATCCTAAATTAGGTATGGCATGATGTACTGTAAGTGGCATTAGGATTCCTAATGCCACTTACAGTACATCATGCCATACCCGTACACATGAGGCATTCAACTTTTGGTACATGTGAATTGCATAATAAAGCCTCCAGCAAGGGAAATCAATCCTAGTCCAATACTCCAGCCATACATGAATGACATCATAGGGATCTCCCAGCAAGGGGTTTCCCCAACATCTCCATGACCACAGTAGTATTACTGTCTATTTACACTAGGTGACTCCATTTTCTTCTTCTTTTTTGCCTTATTGGAATTCCTTCCTGTGCTCAGGGTTCCCACTCTTTAGCCCAGTTCAAATTCAAGGTTTTTTCCAGGCTTTTCAAGGCTGACAAAACCAATTTTCAAGGTCTAAACGTGCAATTCTTTCAAACTGATTTTGCGCCCCGGACAGTCGTCGAAATCCACAATTTGTTGGACTGTTTCAATATTGGCAAGAGCACCCCAAATTCCAGACTCTTTTCAGGTTTTTGGTGGAAATATCACATTTTCCAGGTTTTTATAGGCCGGGAAAAGCACAACCCAAAATTCCAGGTTTTCAAGGTTTTCCAGGTTGAGTGGGAACCCTGTGTGCTTAGGAGCTCCCCTATTGAGAGTTTTTGTTTGTTTGTTTGTGTTTTACGCCTCTGCAGCACCTTGGTGGGCTATATCGAGGCAGGAGACCGCCGTATGATGATGAGATGAGAAGACTGTGAGTCTGGCTCATACCTATTAATTCAGGGATGCCCAGGGTCTTTCAGTTGCCCCAGCATAGACCACTGGATACAACCCGCCTCCATTTAATGTCCCATGGGCTCAGACTAAAGTGAGTTCCCGGGGTGAGATTTGAACCCACGCCCTCAAAGCCAATTGACAAGCGCACTTACCAATTAGGCCACGGGGGAACTCCCTATTGAGAGTTATGACATGGTCAATATGATGTCAATCAATGTCAGTCAGTGATGTCAGTCAGTGACATGAGTTGGTGACATCAGCCTGTGACATCACCTGGTGGCATCAGCCAGTGAATTCAGTTGGTGACATTAGCCAGTGATGTCAGTAGCTGACTTCAGCCGGTGAAATCAGCCGGCAAGTAATCTGGTGATATCAGTCAGTGACTTCAGTTAATGCCATCCGCTGGTGACGTCAGCTGGTGATGTCAGCTAGTGATGTCAGCCAGTGACGTCAGCCGGCGACATCAGCTGGAGACCTCAGCCGGTGTTGTCAGCCAGTAAAGTAGGTGACATCAGCTGGTGACCACAGTCACTGGTGGGTCATTCCGCCTCATTTCAACAGGTTTCTGGAAATCTTCCCACCTTACCATCTCAGAATGACATGAAAAAATTTCAGGATGAAGGCTTATCACTTTGATGGACAAATCTCAAATTATAAAGCCATATCTAAAATAGCCTTTACGGTAGAAAATAATGAATATTTGCATTTTAGTTATTTTATATTAAAAAACTGCAAAAATCCTCAACTTTGTAGTTTAATATCTGAAAGAATACTTAAGCTTGACATTTTGGGGACAGTTACATATATATGTGAACTAATTAAAAAAATATATTATGGGTTTCTATAGTTATCTGAATAGGTTTTGTGGCTTATTCAATATTGATGTAAAATGCGTCTTCGGACCAACTTTGAGCCCTCATAGAACCTTGGAATCTTATGGTAGGGGTATGATTTTTATGGACAGCACTGCTGGCTATAAGAACATTGCATTGCACCCATTTTCAAGATTTTAAAAATTTTGGTTAGGGAGATACTGGCCTTCAAAAATCGAAAATAATGCAATTTTACTTATATTTGAACACTAAGTTCCGTTGAATGTCAGGTCATACCATCAAAATTTTAATTTTATCTGAAAGTTTACATTTTCACCTAGCTATGCCTAAGAGTTCATTTTGGTATCTTTCTCCATTTTTGTGCAGTGAATTTTTAAAAATGGGGTCTTGGAGTTCATTAAAATTGTGTCATTCACTACCAACAAACCCCTGGATGACCATCTCAGATATGGATGAAAAAAATCACAAATTTACTTTTATCAATATAATGAAGGCATGCCAAATTTGAGGTGTATAGCTTAAATAGTTCAAAAGTTATAGCTGATAACAAAACTAAGAAGCCTAACAATTTGCGAGCTCGCAAATGGCTGATGTAATGAATGACAGTTTTGGGAGAGCCATAACTCTTGAAGAAAGCCAAATTTCAACTTGAATTTAATTGCAGCATTAGTCTGCACACAAGATACCACATTTCTGGTTTGAAATAACCTAAATGTTAGCAAGTGATGTCAGTCATTGACATTAGCCAGTGCTCTCAGTTGGTAATGTCAGTTGCTGATGTCAGAAGGTGATGTCAGCCATGCAGTGACATCCGTTGACATTGTAAGCCAGTGATGTCTGTTACAGCACTAACAGCAGTGCTGTAGAAGAATCCAACTAATGAAGCAAGTCCTTTTGAGTTGTAAAAATGTCACTGGTTTATTATTCTTCTGATAACCAAGTATCAATATAACCAGAACAGTAACCAGACCAGACCATACCATACCGTGACACTGCAATAAATAAATACAATATTCAATACGAGAAACAATTATTATTATGTGATTAAATTGAAATAATTCAGAATGTAATTTACAATATAATAGTTATTTTACCTTAGTTTTCACTCCTGTTTGCTTCTTGAAATTCTATTACAAAAATGACCAATTCTGAATGTGTGGGAGGAAATAACAACTGTGGATCACAGTTTTAGTGTTTTGTGACAATGGCACACTCAGCGACAGGATAACATGGAAACTGAAGGAATTAATAAACTGTGAATTCAAGAGAATGCATACACTGCATTCACACTCCCCACCATTTGGATCCTAAGGATCCAATTATGAAAAATAGTTATACAAATACAAATACAATCTGACAAGTGCCAAACACCAATTGCAAGAGCTTCAATTTATAAGTAATATGAGAAAATGTATAAATAACCCCAAGTAAGTATCAAACAAACATAAAGACCATGATCAGCAGCAGTGTATGTAGATACACATTAATTTACAAAACACCACAAATTCATATGATACCAAGTATATGTCAAACCTTTGTCTAAGAACTATGTACAAAATGGAGCAGCTACGACCTGCCTGCTTCCACCAGCACAACCAACTGCTGGATCAGTGGATCCACAACCTAAGGTCCACCACTGGACAACTTTGGGTCTCAATAACCTAAGCCATTTTCCATTGACATCTGGGACAAGTTTAAATATGATGTCTCCCTCTTGAAAGTAATGTTTTTCTTTATACCATTTACCCCGTTCTTGCCATTTTGCAAGTAACTCTTTACGCCTGTGGTGCCAAAACTCATTTGTCAGGTTCTGTACTCTATGCCAACATTTCAACGAGTACAAGTCAGCCTGTTGGAAATCACTAAGAGGGGGCAGCACAACACCGGACTTTAGAGTAAGTGGTGAATTTAAGAAGAAATCACATCCTAATGGACAATGCCATACTTCAACCAAATGACCTGCAAAAAATTGTTGTTCACCACCAAAGAAGTTTGTACCTCTGTCAGACCTGAGTGTCTGCAAATGTCCATGGACACACTGAAACTGTCTTAATGTATTGATGAATGCATCTGCTTCTGAACCATGTGCAGTTTCCAGGTGAACATAACACATACAAACAAACAAAACACAAGCAAGAAAGTAAATATAACCCCATGGCATGTGATGATGATTTTGTGTGGCTTTCATTGAACATTTTTTCATTGACCTTCTGAATTTCACTTCACCTTGGGTAGATTTACATTGGTCACCATAACCTTCCCGCCGACATAAGAAGGTGCATACCTGTTCAGGATGAATAATTTCTTTGGCTGATGTAGGAAGTGCAATTTGACTGATGCCATTACCATTAACTGACCTTTCATTGGCAGAACCTATGCTGGCAGATCTACTGCTGTCCTCCTGTGTGAGACCGATTATCCCCCAACCTAAGTCAGTTTTCTGAGCAAATGGGCCCAGACCTTCTGAGGGAATCACATCTCGAGGAGTTAATGCTTTTGGACAGTTATACCCGATGAGTAAACCAATACCACAATTACTCTTGGGCATAAGATGTCCAACCATTGGCCTTAAATATGGCCATTTCTCTGCCAATTTTTTAGTCGGAATACAACTGGAGTCAGCCGGGATACGCTCATGGGCAAATACAGGTGGGAGTGCCATAACAGTTTCACTGTTAAAGCCTCTTACTCTCAGACCATCAACACGTTTGCTTTTCAGTATCATGTTTTCTGCTGTCATTGTAGACAACCTGAGAGCTGTATCTGTTCCTGAAATATCAAGTTTGTCACACAAATCATATGAGACAAACGAAGTGTCAGACTGTGTATCCAACAAGGCGTATGTAAGTAGCTCAAATTTTGGATCCCTGACGCTAGATGCCATAACAGGAACAATCATTGTACTTTTGCTAAAGCTACCATTGTTAGCTAAAAGAGACACACCACTTACACCCCCAATTTCGGAAGAACTTCTTGAACCACCAGATGGAAGAGGTTTACCTGTTGTAAATCCATGAAGAGCTGTGGGATGTAATTTATTACAATCTGAACAAGTTAAACGTGCCTCACACAATTTGGAGATATGGCCACCTGAAGACAGCCGAAGCACAACCTTTTCTCCATAATGAAGGACTTTCTGTCCTCAACAGATTTTCTTCTAAATTGAAAACAATCATTCAACACATGGTTGCTCTTTTCACACAAAATGCAAAATTGACTACCTGGTTGAAGTGTATTCAACGTCTTACCACTTACCACAGACTGTGAAGAAGGAAACTGGTTGTAAACCTTTGAATTGGGACCAGCAGGAGCCTTGCTTGGTTTACGCATTGTTATGGGATTGCAAGCAATATCAGACTCCTTTCTCATGAATTCAGCAAATTTACTAAAGTTGGGGTATTCTCCATCATTTTCTGCAGAGTAATGTACAATTCTTGCCCAACGTGTTACAAGCCAATCTGGTAACTTTTCCAACATGACCTGATTTTGCAAATCATCATCCAGTACACGTAGGCTACTATTAAACTTGGCAGTAACTTCACATTGAGAAAGGAAGTCACTAAAATCTTGAAGACCTTGGGGATCTTTGTTGCCAACTTTTGGCCAGTCAGCAATTCTGGTTTTGAAGGCTTGAGCTATGACAAATTTATCCCCATAACGCTTTTCAATCAGTTGCATTGCTGCCCTGTAAGATTCTGCAGTGGCAAGTTGTAGGTAAGCCTTGACATTTTCTTTAGCCTTACCACCAAGATGGTTTTTCAAGTAGTATATCAAATCACGTTCAGGGATGTTTTTCCCTTCAATTAAAGTGGCAAAGGCTGCCCTCCATGCAGGAAATTCCAATGGTTCACCTGTAAATACACCTGGATCAGGCAAGGTAACACGACTGGCATTTATGACTTCAGCTACAGTCCTAGCCAATTCAATTGAATTACCACCAACCTTTTCACATTTACACTGTGGCTTAACTGGACATGTTACATCACCATCATAACTAAGACCAGCTTCTGTTCCTGCCTTATCTCTTGGGACAAAAGGTGAAGCTTGATGATTTAATGTAAGATTAGGCCTACCATTCATGTCACACTCAGAAACAATTGCACCCTCAGACCTTTGTGATGAAATCAATGGATTGCAAAGACCACCAATGGCATGCGTCGTGCCATTAAATTTTGACCCTTGTGAGACATTTCTCACACCAGCACCAACATTGTCAAGCTCAGCTTCAGATACAACATTACTTGCAGCATTAGATCGTTGTGAAGCAACCAATGTATTGTTAAAACCACCAATGCCATTTGTTGTGCCATTAAAATTTGACCTTTGTGAAACACAATTTGCTTCAGTACCAAAATTGATAAGTTCAACTTGAGGGGCAACACTTGAGCCAACAGGTTCAACAGGGACAGTACAATTAACAGGCTCACATGGCCCAGGAGAACCACCAACATCAACCTGACCAGTTGTATCTGGAAACCTTTGCTGCACATTGGTCACTGATTGACATGCTATTGACCTAGTAACACATTGTCAGTTCTGTTGGGATCAATCACACCACTTCTGTCACTCTTCGCTGAACCTTCTTCAACTTCAGTAATTGCAAGTATTTTAGCCCTTTCTACTTCAATGTCACGCAAGAGTGATAATTTGTCCAGAGCAGCTTTGTGCCTACCCTCCTCCTCTATAAATCGTAACTTAGTCTCCAGTTCAGCTTTCTTAGTTGCTGCCTGCATAACTAGAGACCTAGCTGACCTTTGTGATTTCCCAGACATACTGCTTCTTTGTTCTGAGACACCATGACTTCTACCTGAGTTTGAATTGGCACCTTTTGATTTTGAATGGTTTGAAACTTTAACGCTAACCTCATCCCCAGTTGTCAGGTTTTTAATGGCTGCAGTTATATTCTGAAGCAACACACGATTTTTAGCTCTACATTCATCAAAGGCCAATTGAAAATCTTGGCAACATTCAACTGAGTATGACCCAAGCTTATTAAAACAATCTGAAACTTTCAGAAAACAATTTTCAACATGTTGCCTGGCATCATACAATTCATCGAGAGAAAGTCTCTCTTCAACAAGTCTTTTTTCAAACTGCTGCATTGACCTTTTATGACTAGAAATAGATGATTTGAGCAATTTGATCTGTAAGTCTGTTTGATACCATAAACCCTTTTCTGACAAAGTTCTTTTACGCTCGCTCATTCTGCGTTCACCAACTCTTGCAAAGGAAGTTTGACTTACCTGTTCAGATGATAGTGCAGTGTCAATCGGTAAACTGAAATAAGTTTCTGTAAAACTGTCTGTTTTGTTCTCTACTTCATGAGGCACAAAAGTGTCTTTAGCATATTCTGAGGAGAGTCCAGGAATAGTAGCAGGGTTCCGAGAATCGTATCCTGTATTCTTTGGAGTGTGACCTGACACAGATGAAGTCCATGATTGAGCGTATCTGGCCTCATCTCCAAATAGCCAAGCAGAAGTCCTTTCCGTGATGGTGTTATTCACAGACTCAGGAGTCTTTGATGTTAGACCCTCAAGCTGGGCATAGTCAAATGGGTCAAAACATGAACCCGAGTAAGCCATTGCGATTGTCCAGCAAATTAATGTTGCTCATCAACTTCAAACAACAGAGTTTGTGAGCTAACATAAGCAGATAAGTCCAATGGATGCATGCCTCAAATTAATAAGTCCATGTCAAACTTTACAAACAAGCAAAGTTGAGGCTAAATAAACCATCTGGTAACTCACTCCCGTAGTTGTAAGTAAATTGTGAAGTTGGTATATATCAATTTTAAAGTTGGTATCCTTATTTGTAAGTGTAAATCCATGTAAAGTTGCATTTGAAATCTATTTGTGGGTTGAAGTCCAAATTGTGATAAGTGTCACTGTTACAGCACTAACAGCAGTGCTGTAGAAGAATCCAACTAATGAAGCAAGTCCTTTTGAGTTGTAAAAATGTCACTGGTTTATTATTCTTCTGATAACCAAGTATCAATATAACCAGAACAGTAACCAGACCAGACCATACCATACCGTGACACTGCAATAAATAAATACAATATTCAATACGAGAAACAATTATTATTATGTGATTAAATTGAAATAATTCAGAATGTAATTTACAATATAATAGTTATTTTACCTTAGTTTTCACTCCTGTTTGCTTCTTGAAATTCTATTACAAAAATGACCAATTCTGAATGTGTGGGAGGAAATAACAACTGTGGATCACAGTTTTAGTGTTTTGTGACAATGGCACACTCAGCGACAGGATAACATGGAAACTGAAGGAATTAATAAACTGTGAATTCAAGAGAATGCATACACTGCATTCACAATGTCAGTTGGTGATGTCAGCCAGCGACAACAGCAGGTGATGTCAGATGGTGATGTCAGCCGATGACTTCAGCAGGTGACATCATCTGGTGATGTCAGCCTGTGACGCCAGTATGTGACATCAGCCAATGACGTCGGCCAGTGACATCAGCCAGTGATGTCAGCCGAGACATCAATTGGTGACATTACAGCTGGTGATGTCAGCCAGTGATGTCAGTAAGTGATGTATGTTGACATCAACCTGTGACATCAGTAGGTGATGTCAGCCAGTGATGTCGGTTAATGATGTCTGCCAGTGATGTCAGCCACTGACTTCAGTAGGTGATGTCAGCCAGTGATGTCGGTTAATGATGTCTGCCAGTGACGTCAGCCATTGACTTCAGCTGGTGATGTCAGCCAGTGATATCAGATTGTGACATTGATATTATCTGCATACTTCCGATGAATATCAAATTTTGCTGCACGCCACGAGAGACGCTTTAAAGTGCCTTGTGCATGTTATGTTAAAATATTAACAACAAATGCTTATAGCTGTTTGCAGATTAGCAGCCCAAACAGTTTCATAATTAACTTTCAACTTCGTCATGTGATGTCACTGGCTTAAAATTGTTTTGTTTGTGTCAGTTATGGTCAATCAGTTGATTGGAGTGCTTATCATATCTAGCAGCATTGGTGACACTTGACAAACTAATTAAGCCACTTCCTCCAAGAAGATTAGGAGACCAACAGAAAACTGCCAATGACATAGCAAAGGCAGTTTGCAAATAGAAAATAGGAAAATGAATTTTTCCAGTGGACCGCAAACCTGCAAAGAGCTCTACTGCTTTGAAAGTCCACATATAGGCCTATATTTCCTTTGGATGATAATTGATAAGGAGTGGTACAAAAAGTAAAATTTAGACATTATTCTTGCAAATTTGATTGACCAGGGCCAAATATTGACTGATATATATGATTATCTGAAAATCCTTAATATTCATTTAATCTTGCTAATATTGACCTTAGCTGTGAATTTAAATTTCCATATTGCTCAAAATTTGTCAGGTTTATTTTGACAAAAAAATGTCAAAGACTGGTACGATATCAGAAATGAAAACTGGGGAGTAAATAGACATTTTGACAATGTTTTTGCATTTGAAATCATAAATTTCAATGGAAAAATTTGCAATAACTCATGCAATTGCTGTGAATATTAGTTCATAGTGTGTCTAACTACAATAAGCTTGAAATTTATATAATTTAACCATCACTATTTTGACTTTTCATGCAGAAATGTTGGAAATTTGGATTTTTTTTTCTAATTTTTGGGTTTTTATAAAAATTCATAGGACCAACATTCCAACTGAGTTGAGATGGTTAAAGAGACATAATTTAGACACCTGATAGGGAAATTTCATAGATTTAATTCCAAAATTGACTGAATTATGCAGGTTTGAAATAATAGTATTTTTTCAAATTTTTGGTAAATTTTCGTCAGTTCAACTTTCGCAGAGCATTTTGACCCCTTCCCCCCCCCCAAAAAAAAATCGTGGGTATTTAATGCATACAATATGCAAATTTCAGTGTCAAAAGTTCCGCAATTTCTTTAGTTTTGTCCAAGAAACAAACAAAAAAACAATTTTTCCATGATTGTGAGAAAAGTATTTATGTCATGGGGCTTAGACCTATAAACGGTTCAACTGGGATAAAGATACCGTATTTACCCAAAAATGATAAATATACATGCCATAGTTTTGGCTTGACGCCCAATATACAAAAAAATATTTTTTCACATTTTTCAATAATTGTGAGAAAAGTATTAATCTCATGTGGATCGGGATTTACTAAAAAGCGGGCTGGGCCGTAGCGGGTAGCGGGTAGCGGGTAGCGGGTAGATTCTAGTATGACACACAAGCTACTTGATACAACACCATCCGCTACCCCTCCATCGTAGCTTCTTCCGCTACCTTTCCCCGCTCTCTCTGCTCAATTCTAAGTGTCAGGCAATCATGTTTGGGCAATTGTGGCAATCACTATTAATTGCTCTCTATTCAACCCCATATTATTGACCTTCTGTGTGAATGACAATTAGTGTCTGCATCATATAATAGGCAAGTAATCCACTCAATTCAAATTAAACATATATCCATTTTTAAATTAAGAAAATAAGCAATCAGCATTAATCTTCCAATTCCTTAAAACTGATGAAGGATGGGGGTAAAATGCCAAGGAGTTAAAAAATAAATGATATAATTCAGTAAAGAAATAAAAGTAATTCCCCCTATGCATCTTCATGGACATATCTATTCATTTGTTAGTGTCTATCTATCTAACTATCTATCTTTCTGCCTTTTTTTCTTTCTGTCTTCCTTTCTTTCTGCTTTTTCTTTCTTTCTGTCTCTCTTTCTGTCTATCTATAGATCTATCTATCCCCCTCTCCCTCTGTATCTCTTTATCCGTCTATCTATCTACTTTGATTTTAAAATAAAAACTTTGATTTTAAAATAAAAACATGTTTAAGATTAATTTATATCAAGAAGGGCCATTTTACTTTTCAAAAATGTGGACAAGAAATTATTTACACAAAAAACAAACACTGTTATTCAGAATCATTGCTATTCTTTCCCAATTGAGGTGAAAGGTATTTGATGGCAATTAGGCCCAATTCACTGAAAAAGTTTTGAACAATGATGGAGCAAATTGCTTGGCTGAAAGTTGATTGCAAGTAGCGGAGGTAGAGGGGTAAAACAGGAGCGGGCAGACAGGTATGTTGTACTACTGTCCATTGAATAGCCCTCTGTGCGCTTAGGGAGCTTCCTATTGTTCCTTATGCAAACACCCGCTACCCACTACCCGCTTCTTTCAACCTGCTTTTTAGCAGGTCCCATGTGGATCAAACCCCTAATAGGCACAACAGGATAAAAGATTCACTAAAGTCCCAAAAATAATAAGTATACATCCCATAGTTTTGGCCAGGGAGCATACACGAAGATCCCATGCGCTTGGTACTGGTAAGATAATATACTAAGTGGGAGCATATCGTCCCTGGTTTTTGGCATTACTCCCAATACACAATTGGGACGGCCGTTATCAGGACGCCCGTCCACCGGACGGACAAATTTTCCCCAAGTAACTACAATACCCGTTGGCAATGTATATACATTGCCGAGGGTAAAAATTGCCTTATTCAAGACACATGCAAGATGAGACATAATGTAGCCAGGTGAGGCTATTGCCAGTATTGGCTGAGCCCGGCTCTGCGTATAGCCACTACAAATACCACAAAACAAACAATACTGAACAGTAAAAAAGTGATAAATACTGTTAATACTGTTAATACTGATAAAATAAATAATAAAAGCAACTGAAACTCTACCAACATGTCGCATGTTTGGCCATTCCATTTGCTTATATTTTTAAAGTCTTTTAGCCCAGGTCAGGGACATCATGATGATCATGCAGCACTAAATTTTCTCCAGGCAAAGTGTAGCCTGTTATCAACAATCTTAATGCACAGTTTATAAGTTTTGCAAAGTTATTGACCTACCCCGGGAACTGATCTCCAACTGAAGTCTAACACCCGAACAAACAACAACAATCAAACACCACACAGTGGGCGATAATTGACTAATCTGAAATGCGGGTTCCGAGTTGCGGAACAGTTGTAAAAATTGCAATGGACCCATTCGATCGACGTACTCGGCACTCCACTGGTGCGCGCGCGGTCAACTGGGCGACAAACCAGAATAAGAATAAGAATAAATTTTATTTTGACGCGATTGTATATACACCCAAACATTAGCCCACATGAGCTAGTACTAGCTATAGGATCACAACAATAATATGTAAATGCCAAAGCTTCGAGGACGGGACCGCTTGAACGCAGAAAATCAATTTTAAAGACTCTAAATGTTCAGTTCAGTAGCCTTTCCGGAATCAGGTCCTTGGACCTCTATGTCCAGATCAGTAAGATATATATAACTGTAATTAAAATGTTAAAATATTCAGAAATGACAGTAGAGTTAGTTATTTTTGGACGGCATTACAGCGAAACACCCTGATATTTAAAGAATGTAATTTAATAGGCCTACCTGATTATTTATAGAAATTCTTTTTGTATTCAGGTTCGTTCAATAAAAAGTTTGGTGAAAAAAATTGGGACAAAGAGAAATAGGGTGGAAAGGTATATATAATAATCTAAAGTAAATGTTTAAAAAAGTTTTGAGGGAAAATACATCTTTTTTTTTTTTTCCGGCCTTTTTTTTTTTGGAAATTTGAAAAAAAAAAATTTCGAACATTTTTATTTTTTGGAAAATTTTTTTTTTTTCGAACATACACTTTTTTTTTTAGTGGAAAATTTTTTTTCTTCAAATCTTTTTTTTTTTTAATTTATCACCTGGTTGGCTGTGAATATCACTGTTTACAGTCAAAATATCAGGGCCTATAATATTGTATAAAATACCACCCTTCAAGGGCGATATTTTTTAACAATGGTTATATAGTCAGGGAGATATCTAAAAAAAAGAGGCTTATTTCTTGTACAGGTCTTACTCATGAGAGCACCACTTGAATTTGGTACCAATTGAAAGAGGACACTTTGGAGTTTCAGGAACTATGGTTTTCACATTCCAAAGGTGGTAGGTTTTCTTTCTGGGAGGGGTAAAAGGTCAACGACCACTTGATTTTACAGTCATTTTATGAAAAATGCATTTTCATAATGTTTTCAGCATAACTTTTCAAGTGTTTTACATATTTATTTCAAATTCACCAAAAGTGAAGATGATTCCACGTTATTTGGGTTATTAATTAAAAAAATGCACTTTGACCTATTTTTGGGGTCAAATGGGGTCAACAAAATTGATAAATATCGAAAATTTCACTCAAAATAGCTATATTTACTTCAATATGTTATTGTCATGCCCCAATTATTAAATAAATCAAGATGATTTCTCATGCACCAGGAAGTCACATGGGCTAGCATTACATATGTTGGGAAATTTTGGTTGCTATGGATATATGTTACCTATAGGGAGCTGCACGGTCCATTTTTGGGCAAAATTTATATTCATTTATGGGACAATTTCCATATCATTTGTTTCAACTGTTTATGGATATGCCTCATTATGAACAAATACCATTCCAAATTATTGGTCAAACAAATATTCTATGAATAAATATTAAAACATTGGTTGCTGTAGATACCTGTTAGCCATAGAAGGTGTCAAATCTGAAACCTAGGTCTCTGTTTTTGGACAAAATTTACCTTCATTTATAGCACAATTTCCAAATCATTTGTTTTTCTTGTCTATATATGAAATATTATTAGGAAATACCATCCTTATTTACTGCTCTCACAAATATTTGATAAATATATATTTCAAAATATTGGTTGCTATGGATACCTGTTAGCCATAAAAGGGGTAAATCTCAGAACGTCACCCACCATTTTCGGCAAAATTCACCTTGATTTACAGCATCATTTCCACATTATTTGCTTTTCTGTTTATGAATATGCCCTATAATTTAGAAATACTATTTCAAATTACAAATCAAACAAATAGTCAACTAATATATATATAGCAAAATATGGGTTACTATGGCTATTTGTTTGCCAAAGAAGGGAAGAAATCTGAAACCTCGCCCTCTGTTTAAGGCCGTAATTTACCTTCATTAATGGTAGAATTTCCATATCATTTGTTCTTCTGTTTATGGATGTGCTATGTTATGGGGAAATACCATTGTTATTAACTGCTCAGACAAATATTCAATTAATATATTATTAAAATATTGGTTGCTATGGATACCTGTTATCCAGAGGACATGTGCAAACCAAAACCTTGCCCTCTGTTTTTGGGCAAAATCAGTCTTCGTTTATAACACAACTTCCACATAATTTATTAATCTATTTATGGATATGCCATGTTTTGAGGAAATACCCCTCATTTACTGCTCAAACATAAATGTGGGTTCCTTCAAATATTCTATGAATATACATTGTTTGCTGTAGATACCTGTTTGCCAAAGAAGGTGTGAAATCTGAAACCTCGGTCTCTGGTTTTGGGCAAAATTTACCTTCATTTATAGCACAATTTCCATATCATTAGTTTCACCTGTTCATGGTATTTCATATTATTAGGAAATACCATCCTTATTTACTGCTCTCACAAATATTTAATAAATATATATTATATAAATATTTGATGGTGAGGAGTCCAATATAGAGTATAATTGCACGAAGAAAAGCTATATTGGACGAGGCGCTTGCGCCGAGTCCAATATAGTTTTTCTGAGTCCAATTATACTCTATATTGGACGACTTACCATCTTATATTTGTTATATTCTCCATTAATGAACCCACTTTTAAAGCAATAGGTTTAAACACTTTGACTGTGCTGGAAAGCCAGTTTGTGTTTCTTTTTGTTTAACTGCAGAATTCTCTTCAAAATGTATCTCGTCCTATTTCAGCAATGGGTAGCCACAAAAATATAAAATTCACATATTCTGATTCTGTATTCTATAACCAAGAAGCTTCTTTATATTTGATATTTTTTATTTCAATTTTATAGCACAATGTTTTTCTTTAAACATTGGCATTTACGCGAAAAATGGTTGAAAAAGTTCATTTTTTGTCACTCAATGTCCTACCATGGTCCCATAACCTATTTAAGCAATGTTACATTTGCTTAATGTTGTTGTCCTGATCAATACGCAACTTTTGACATCATTTGTGTTTTTCTGTGTCTTCCCATTGGCGTGCAATTAATTTTTTTCTAAAAAAAAAAACACACATTTTTTTCTTGCTGTTGCCTCTCAGGTCCTCCCTCACGGACCTATAACATGGCAATAAAACTCCTCACTGCACAATATAACTTCTCACTGTCCAATATAACTTTTCACTGTCCAATATAACTTTTTCTCTGCCTAATACAGCAAGGATATTATCCAAGAATACTCGCTTGTGATTGGCTGACACAATCCGAGTGGAGAATATATATATATATATATATATATATCAAAATATTGGTTGCCATGGATACCTGTTAGCCAGAGAAGGGGTGAAATATGAAACCGCACCCTCTGTATTCGGGAAAAATGTATCCTTATTTGCCAGTGGAACAATTTCCACATCATTTGTTTATTCTCTTAATGTATATGCCTCATTATAAGGGAATACCATTCATATTTACTGCTTACACAACTATTCAATAAACATACCAAAATCCCGGTTGCTATTGACACCTGTTGCAGTGGGCATTACCCATAGGATGGGTGAAAACTGAAATCTCACCCTCCATTTTTGGGGAAAATTTACCTTCCTTGAAGGCACAATTTCCACATCTCTTGCTCTTCCGCTCACATATATGCCACATTTTGAGGAAATACCATCATTGATTGTTGTCACACAAATATTCAATCAATATATATTTCTAAATTTTGTTTGTTTAGGACACTTGCCACCCATAGAAGGAGTAAAAGTTGAAACTTTGCCTTAAATTTTTCGGGGAAATTTACCTTCATTTATGATTCAATTTCAATGTCTTTTGCCTCTTCTGTTCCTAGACATATCATATTATTAGTGAATACCATCCCAATTACAGGTCACTCCAAATATTCAGTGAATATAAAATTTTTTGGTTACCATGGAAACCTGTCACTCACAGGTGGAGATTTTAATTTAAAAGCTCGCCCTCAGTTTTTGGGCGAAATCACAACATATATGCCAATATAGATAGATATTGTAAGTGCATTATGCGGAAATTTTGCCATAAATGATGGTGAATTTTTGAGTTTTCACCCCTCCTGTTGGTAACAGGTATCCATAGCAACCAATATTCGAATATATATATTTATTGAATATATTTGTGAGCAGTACATAAGGGGCATTTCCTCAGAGCATGGTATATCCATAAAGAGAAGAACAAATGATGTGGAAATTGTGCTGCAAATTAAGGTAATTTCTGCCTGAAAACTGAGGATGAGGTGTCAGTTTCACCCCTCCTATGGGTGACAGGTATCCATAACAACCAATATTTATATATTTTATTTTATAATATTGAATATTTATGTGAGCAGTAAATAGTAATGATATTTTCTTTATAACATGGCATACCCATGAACAGAAGAAACAAATGATATGGATATTGAGCTATAAATTCCGGTAAATTTTTCCCAAAGACAAAGGGCGATATCTTGGTTTTCACCCCTCTTATGGATAACTGGTATCTGTGACAACGAATATTTGAATATATATTTTATTTCATATTTGTGTAAGCAGTAAATAAGGGTGGTATTTCTTTATAACATGGCATATCCTTAAACATACACAAATGCTGTGGAAATTGTGTCGATAATGAACATAAATTTTGCCCTAAAACAGAGGGTGAGGTTTCGATTTTAACCCCTCCTATCGGTAACAGGTATACACCGGAACCCATATTTATTAGTGAGCAGTAGATAAGGGTATTTCCTCAAAACATGGCATATCCATAAACAGAATGATAAATTATGTGGAAGTTACATGTGTTATAAACGAAGATTAATTTTGCCCAAAAACAGGAGGAAAGGTTTCGGTTTTCACCTGTCCGATGGATAACAGGTATCCATAGCAACCAATATTTTAATAATATATTAATAATATTAATTGAATATTTGTCTGAGCAGTAAATAAGGATGGTATTTCCTCATAACATAGCATATCAATAAACAGAAGAACAAATGATATGGAAATTCTGCCATTAATGAAGGTAAATTTTGGCCATAAACAGAGGGCGAGGTTTCAGATTTCTTCCCTTCTTTGGCTTAAAAATATCCATAGCAAACCATATATATTTGTTGAATATTTGTTTGATTTATGATTTGAAATAGTATTTCTAAATAATAGGGCATATTCATAAACAAAAAAGCAAATGATGTGGAAATGACGCTGTAAATCAAGGTGAATTTTACCGAAAATGGTGGATGACGTTTAGAGCTTTACCCCTTCTATGGCTAACAGGTATCCATAGCAACCAATATTTTGAAATATATATTTATCAAATATTTGTTAGAGCAGTAAATAAGGATGGTATCTCCTAATAATATTACGTACATAGACAAGAGAAACAAATGATTTGGAAATTGTGCTATAAATGAAGTTAAATTTTGCCCAAAAACAGAGACCTAGGTTTCAGATTTCACACCTTCTATGGCTAACAGGTATCTACAGCAACCAATATTTTAATATTTATTCATAGAATATTTGTTTGACCAATAATTTGGAATGGTATTTGTTCATAATGAGGCATATCCATAAACAGAAGAAACAAATGATATGGAAATTGTCCCATAAATGAATATAAATTTTGCCCAAAAATAGACGGTGCAGTTTTGAGCTTTACCCCTCCCTTTAAGTAACATGTATCCATAGCAACCAAAATCTCCCAACATATGTAATGCTAGCCCATGTGACTTCCTGGTGCATGAGAAATTATCTTGATTCATTTAATATTTTGGGCATGACAATAACATATTCAAGTATATATAGCTATTTTGAGTGAAATTTTCGATATTTATCAATTTTGTTGACCCCATTTGACCCCAAAAATAGGTCAAAGTGCATTTTTTAAATTAGTGACCCAAATAACATGGAATCATCTTCACGTTTGGTAAATTTGAAATAAATATGTAAAACACTTGAAAAGTTATGCTGAAAACATTAAGAAAATACATTTTTCATAAAATGACTGTGAAATCAAGAGGTCGTTGACCTTTTACCCCTCCCAGAAAGAAAACCTACCACCTTTGGAAAGTGAAAACCATTGTTTCTGAAACTCCAAAGTGTCCTCTTTCAATTGGTACCAAATTCAAGTGGTGCTCTCATGAGTAAGACCAAAGATTAGACCTAAGCCTACTTTTGGCTCCTCTGCTCCCTGACTATTATGACATCACCGGCATTTCAGATGCCTGATGACGTCACGTCACAAACCAAGCAATGGCCAAAACAATGGGATTGTGACGTCACATCCATTGTTGCTCCATGGCGACATCACATTTTAGTAATGGCAGAAAATAGTCTCTCTTTATAATTGAAAATTTGAGGTAAAACAAAACAACCACGCGTCAGGGCACTTCGTACAATATCACTCGCTGTTGTGTGAATTAATATCACTCTCACCCTGCGGGCTCGAGTGATATTAATTCACACCACAGCTCGTGATATTGTTACTCAGTGACCCTGACTTGGGTTGTTTTGTTATAATATATTTTTTTTTGGGAAACAATTTTTTTCAAACATTTTTCGTAATTTTTAATATTATTTTCGAACTTTTTTTTTTTTGGGAAGTTTTTTTTCTTTTTCGAGCTTTTGTTGATGTAAATTTCTTTTTTTTCGAACATTTTTGGTAATTTTTTTAGCTGGCATATCGTGGTCTCTCTAAAGAGATTAACTCACGAGGTCTTGAGAGCACTGGGTACGTATACCCTGGACAGACTGCAAAGATAATCAAGGAGAGAATTGCTGTGATAAAGTCGCCTTCTGTTCCATCTGCCGTCGTATGTCACGTGGGTGATGTTGAAGTACGTGATGAATTTCGTTCCATCGCATCAGTCAAGAATGATTACACAGACCTAGTCAACACCATCCACACGATCTTTCCAAAGTCTCGGATTATCCTCAGTGGTTTGCCAATGGTTTGTTCTTCTCGGGATTTTCCACTTCAATCGAGGATATCAGAACTGAATTCACACCTGACATCACTGTGTGCTCCTACTGAAAACTGTGTGTATATCTCAAACTCTAAGTCCAAAATGAAAGATGGCATTCACTTCACAGATCAATCAAAAGACTTACTGGCTCGCACAAATTAATTGCTGGTCATGTGAAGAAATGCTTTTAATTTGTTGCCAGTTGACAAAATTATTGAAGAGTCTGATAATGTAAATGTCAATGTTGAAATTATCAATGATACAATTGAAATTAATAATGAAGGTGTAAAAGCTTCTAATGATAAGTCCAATGCGGAGGATAATCCACTCACTATGACTGGATGTGTAGATAGGTCTGGTATAACAAGTATTAATAGGTTTATTGATTTGGAACACTCCTTGGGAAATGTGGAAGGGAATGAACTGAAATTGCTTGTCTGGAATGTCCAGGGCTTAGGCAGCAAATTTGATACGCATGACTTACTTAATCAAGTGTCAAGCTTTGACATAGTTATATTTTTGGAAACAATGAAATTGGATGATTTTAATCCTAATACGGGTGTTTACACTTTCAAGCATTTTCAAAGGAAGTTTCAAAACCCAAGAGCTCATAAACCATCAGGTGGAATTCGGATTTTAATCAAATCTAAATTATATGAAAACAAAAAAGTAACAATTGTTAAAAATGCTGATTTTGTTGTATGGTTGAAACTCGATCGACCAAATGATACTGATTAATATATTGGATGCGTTTATATTCCACCTCAGGACTCAACATCCATGTTTTCAAATTTTAATGATAACAATGCATTTCATCTTCTTCAACAGGATGTAATTCATTTCGCAAGTATTGGAAATGTTGCTTTATGTGGTGATTTCAATGCTCGTACGGGTAAACTAAGTGACCATGATAATACACAGGGAAAAGAAGTAAATTTCAACATTATTTCCCATGATGTAGACTTTCCTCTATTTGAGAGACACTCAGAAGATACTAAGGTTAATACATATGGGAAAGAACTTATTGCACTTTGTAAGTCAAGTGGAATGAGAATTATGAATGGATTCTTTAAAAATGACAACTCAACTGGCCCATTTACATGTTGTACAGCCAGAGGTACTAGTCTAATTGATTACTTAATCTGTGATAGTCAATTTATGAAAGGTCTTACAGAATTTAGTCTGTCTCCAATTAGTGTAGAATCAGATCATAAACGTCTCTGTTTCAATATTAAGATGAATATTGTGCAATCAACTCAGGAATTTCATTATCCTGGAACTATACAGTCTAAATCTATTTACAAATATATTTTTCAACCTGACAAAATTAATAGCTTTCAATGCTCTCTTGAAAATGACAACCATCTCGAATTACTAGACGAAATGGTTGATTGTATTATTCTTGACCAAAGTGTGAATTCGGCAGTGTCAAGTATGTATTGCTATTTAGACAATGCAATATCTGAAAATTTTGATAAGAGATACATGTAGTCGCCTTCAAACAGTTTTCCAAGAAATCAATGGTTTGACAATGAATGTAAGGAACATAAACGTATGTGCAACGATTTCTCAAAACAAAATGATCTTTCAATTGATATCATTCGTGATTCATACAACTGTCTTAGGAAGAGGTACAAAGCCCTAATTCAAAAGAAAAAAAGGGAATATCAACAAAAAATCAGATTAGAATTAGAAAGTTTCCATTCAAATAATCAGAATGATTATTGGAAACTTTGGGGCAAGCTGAAGACAGGCAAACATTCTCAGTCTTGTGAACTGATTTCGTTGCAATCTTTTGAATCATATTTTGAAAGTGTCAGTTCTCCTCCAGAGAGTGCAATTACTACTTTTGATATGTCTTTTTTGGAAACTATCAAAGCATCAATATCAAATGAGCACAATTTAAATGATGTTAGTTTGACAGATTTTTCAATTACATGTGAAGAGGTGCATCAACAAATTAAATGTCTCAAGTCAAAGAAGGCTCCTGGTGTCGATGGAATATGCAATGAATTTTACAAGTGTATTGCTGAAAAATTAGTACCCTCTCTGACTACTTTATTCAATTATATTTGGGATAAAGGTGAATATCCAGACAGATGGGTGGAGGGCATCATACAGCCTCTTCATAAGAAAGGTCCTCAGAGTGTAGCAGACAATTATAGAAAATTGACACTTATGGCATGTATGGGCAAAATTTTTGAAGCAATTCTAAACAAACGTCTAGTGTTTCAGAGTGAGGTGACACTTGTTGATGACCCAAACCAATTTGGCTTTTGTAAAAATCGTAGAACTACTGACAATGTTTTTATATTAGATACTCTTATTTCTCATCAGCGTTCTCTCAAAAAACCCCTGTATCTTTGCTTTGTAGATTTTACCAAAGCATTTGATTTTATTAATAGGGACTTTTTATATTACAAATTGCGTAGACGTGGTTTTGGTGGTAAACTTGTCAGACTGATTGTTAGCATGTTTTCTAAAGCTAATGCGAGAGTTAGGTGGAATGGTGAAATTGGTAAGAAATTAGATAGTACTCATGGTGTTTTACAAGGTGGTATCATCAGTCCAAAATTATTTAATTTCTTCTTAGCGGATGTGCATGAATATCTTGATCTTAGTCAAGGTATAAATGTTAATGGTAATTACTACACTCATGTACTTTATGCTGATGATTTAGTGATTATTTCTGAGAGTGAGCCTGGACTTCAAATTTTATTGAACAATCTCACAGAATTTTGTAGAAAATGGCATCTTATAGTGAACTGCAATAAAAGTAAGGTTATGTTGTATACTAATCATAAGGAAAGAAATCAGAACAGCTGCTTTCTCTTAGGAGATAAAGAACTGGAAGTTGTTAATTCTTTTAAATATCTTGGACATGTACTGACTACATCCAGGAATATTCACTCATCTATGCATGACCATATCTCTACTCAGGCACAAAGAGCTGTTCATTTGCTCAATGACAATATTAAAAAAACCGTGGGATACTTATCTCCTCAACTTAGTCTTAAAATGTTTGACACTCATGTTCTTCCTATTTTAGAATATAATAATGAACTGTGGTTCAAAGAAAATAAAATTGATGTGATTGAGAAAATCCAATTACAATTCCTAAAAAATATGTTACGAGTTAGAAGACAGACATCAACTATTGGTATTCTGGCAGATTGTGGTAGATTTCCATTGGTGATTCGTCAACATATCTCTGCAATTAAATATTTACAAAGAATTCAATCTCATGATTGCCCTTCTATACTTAAGAATTGTTATGAAATTCAGAAACAAATGCAAGAAAATGGCAAGCAATGTTGGTTCAAAAGACTATGTGTTGCATTAGTTAAATATGAGATTCATGAAATTTATGACCTCAAAACTGCTCAAAATGCTATATATCATCACACTCAGAATAAGCTATTGAGTGAAATTTCAGACAATGCCAAAAATCCAAAACTCAGAACGTATAAAAAATTTAAAACTGAGATGTGTATTGAACCATACTTGCTTTTAGGATTATCAAGAAATGCTTATCGGAGTATTGCTCGTTTTAGACTGAGTTCAAATAACCTACAAATAGAGTTAGGACGACATAAGCGTCCCTATGTGGAAGCTGAAAATCGCTTGTGCCAAAATTGCAACATGAATGAAGTTGAAGATGAAGAGCACTTCTTAATGGTGTGTCCAAAATAGACATATAACAGACAAAAATTGATAACCATTGCTGTTAACCATATTAATGGCTTCTTAGTACTTGAAAAGAACCAGCAATTCATTACAATCATGAAAAGCAAGACACCGGAGATAAATTTAGCGCTTGGAAATTACTTAAAACAGTCGTTTAATGACAATTTATAAATATTATATCGTGATGACCTTCAATATTTTGGCAACGGTTGGCAAAATAATTAGTGTAAGAAACTTGATTATCTGATTATTATTGAGTTTTCAAATATATATATAATATATTTAATAGATCTATATAAAAGATTTAGTCAAGATGAATACATTAAAAACATTGTGCATTATACGCATTAGAATATGCTCGTATTTTTATTTTTATAACTGTATATATTGTGTAAATAACTGTACATTTCTATTTATATTTTAATGTATATCTAATATCTAAAAATGAATCTATAGTTTGCATTTAAATTTATACTATGTATCGAATGTACATTTCAAAATTATCTGAAAGGTGCTTAATTGTCTGTTAGTTGGTGCAATTTCTTTTTGTTTTATTCATTTATATATATGAATTTCAATGCTCTTTATATATCATATGAATTTCAATGTTCTTTATATTTTCGTTGAATTTTGATGACACATGTATCTATATGATATCTTTGATGTCAAACAAAATCCTATATATAACATTCTCTATGAATATCTATATTATGAGAGAACTATTTTACAGAGCCAGCTGCTCTATCGACCACACATGACAACACAAGTCTGAGGTTTTACTTCGCTAGTGAAATAGATATAATAATTGCATTCTTCACGAAGTGATACGAAAACACAGCATTTTAAAGTCCGAAAATAAAATAGAATGCCATAATGAATATGTCACATGATCACTTCTTCGTTTGCTCGCCGACGCCATTGTGCGTTATCTGATTTAGTTTGGTGTTTTCGCTTTGTTTCTCACCAAACATCGAAGAAGGATTGATGTTTGAGAAGGCTAGGAGCCCTCCCAAAGACAACGGGGACCCGAGTGGGAACCCCCAGAAGGCCCGTGAGCGGCCGAAAAACCATTTTGGTTCAGTGCATCTGCATCGGCAGACGAGCAAGATGGCGGCCGAGGGCGGCCAGACCAGCCATGTGGAGAGTGGGCGACCCAGTGAAGGCTGGAATGGGTATAAAATACCCAAAATTAGCCATCCACTAGACCCCAGGTTAGTTGGACACACACAACAGGAGGTCACGGGTTTGTCCTCCTCAGAGGGTGGTTCAGACTCTTCGGATGATGACATGGACAGTCGTGGTGGAATGGCACGTTCCTGCCACAGAGGCGATCTGGAAGGCCTCCATCAGCAACCTGGACCCCAATGTCGCAAGGGCAATCTACGGATGCCCGGAAATGGAACATCGCGGATGAATCCATTTACGACCCGCTGGCAGTGGAGAAACCAGAGGTGGAGCTGAGTGAGGGTCAGTGGGCCTTCCTGGGCAAGTATTTCCACAACCCGGAGTACAAGCCAGAGCTACTGGACACTATAGAGGCAGAGTGCCCAGCGCCAGAGGAGGTCAACCAGTGGGTGCGGCGCCCGATGGATCCGGAAATCCCTGACCTCATGCCAGCAAACGCCCAGGATTGGGCAACCCAGCAGGACAAAGCTTTTATGTCGGTGGTCAGCAGGTTGGGCACGGCAGTAGGCCCCCTGCTGCAAGTTTGGAATACCTGGAGAGGGGTAGAAGCGGAGCTGGACCCAAGTGCCAGTCAGGAGGACAAAAGCCTGATCAAAGGAACGTGCCGAAGAGTGCAAGAAGCGCTCATAGTGCTAGGTCAGGTGCAAGGAGCTTTTCTGTACCAGAGGCGTGTGGCAATGCTGACGCGTTTTTTTCCGCGATGGGAAGAAGGCCAAGGAAGTGGTCACCAAAAACGCTGGAGTTTTCCCACAGACGGAGGATGGTTTGCTGTTTGGCAGGTCCTTCCACAAGGCACTGTATAAGAAGGCAAAACGATCTAAGCACCTGGCGGAGGCACAGAAGGCCTTCGGAAAGGACAAGGTCCTGAAGAAGAAACCCAGGAAGCGGCTTGGAGTCGAGGAGGCAATTCCGCGTCTGCGACGGCAGCGGCAGCTGTGGCGGCAGCAGTGGCACAGCTGACGGAGAGCAAGGGCCAAGGGTGCGGTGGAGCGCCATCCTCCAGATTCGGCAGAGGGAAAGGTAGCAAGCCCTTTCAGAAACGGTCATCTTCCCGAGGCTAGGGAGATGGCCGTGGAAACGGAAAAGCCACCGACAACAGGTATGTTGACACTTCCTTTATTCGATTCAAAAGGGGTAATAGAATCGATATGAGCCTTAGGCTTGTCAGAACAGATAGTTGGGCCCGTGGGCGGCAGTTTGGCAAGAAACGCGCAAAATTGGCGATGTATCACAAACAACCTGTGGGTCCTACTGACGGTGAGCGGGTGCGAGATAGAATGGATCAGTACGCCTACGCAGAGGCGGAGCCCGCGTGTCCCCGTTTTCGTCGCAAAGGAACAAGAGATTTTAGCGGTAGAAATCGAAAAGTTGATCACGAAAGGCGCGGTCAAGAGAGCACAGGCAAACGACCAGCAGTTTGTTGGGTTCCTTTTTTTGAGGCCAAAAAAGGACGGGAGTATGCGTCCAGTCTTCAATTTGAAGCCGGTGAATCAGTTTATCCCATATCAAAATTTCAAGATGGAAGGGATACATATGGCAGTAGAAATGATTTCACCAGGAGACTGATTTGCAGAACTGGACCTCAGGGACGCTTATCTGTCAATTCAAATGGCAGAGAGGCAATGGAAGTTCCTGAGGTTTCGATGGAACGAAATGTTGTACCAGTTCAAGTCTTGCCCATTCGGACTAGCGTCCGCACCACGTATGTTCACAAAACTCTTGAAACCGGTAGTGGGCCTCTTGCGACAGATAGGACTAAAATTGGTCATTTATTTGGACGACATCCTGATCTTAAACTCGCAAAAAGAGACCCTTCAAACCCAAGTGAACACAGCGATGTGGCTGTTGACCAGATTAGGTGGCTGGAGGAGATGCGATTGTGGAACGGTCGATCTTTAATAAAACCGTGTCCCGACTTGACGCTAGACCTGACCAGCGATGCCTCGAAATTGGGCTGGGGAGCCACCTGCAATAGTTTGACAACCCAGGGGACCTGGTCGCAAGAGGAGAAATCCCAAAACATTAACGTGTTGGAGATGAAGGCAGCAATGTTTGCAGTAAAATCCTTCATCAAGGAGATGTCGAATTGTCATGTTCATCTCAGAGTGGACAATATGACAACCAAAGCGAACATAAACAAGATGGACAACAGTGGCTCTGTACCGCTGCTAACAGTGGCGCAAGATCTCTGGCAATATTGTCTCTCCAAACAGATCACAATTACTGCAGAATATCTGCCGGGGAAGCTGAATTGGATGGCAGACCATCAGTCACGGCACTACAAGGACAGCAGCAATTGGCAGCTGGAAGTGAGTCTGTTCCAACAGTTACAGACAATGACTGGCCCGTGGGAGATAGACCTGTTCGCGGACAGGCTGAACACTCAACTACCGCGGTTCATGAGCTGGAAACCGGACCCTGAAGTGGAGGTAGCAGATGCTTTTTCAGTGAACTGGGGCAAGATGAGGGCATATGCGTTCCCACCATTTTGTTTGATTGGGAGGTGCCTTGCGAAAGCGAGACTAGAGAAATCACAATTACTACTGATAGCTCCAGTACACACAACCTTGGTATGCGGAGATACTGTCGATGCTGATGGATTTCCCAATCCTATTGCCGCAGACCCAGAGGTTGCTGACCAATGCATGGGGAGAAAGACATCCGCTGATGAAAGGCAATCAGCTACAGTTGGCGGCATGGCCATGCAATAACAGGCAAGACTGGGAGTTGGAAGGATTTTCAGAACAGGCTATGCACATCATGGATAAGTCCAGAAGAGAGGGGACGAAGTCTGCTTACAATAGCGCCTGGAAAAAGTGGGCTGGCTGGTGCGATTCAGAACAGATGGATCCATTTCAGGCCTCTATGGCAGATTTGATTAACTTTATGTCACAACAGTGTACAGCTGGACTGGAGTTTCAGACATTGAACGTGTACAGGTCAGAACTTTCTGCTTTTCATCCACTCATTTATGGATATAAAGTGGGACAGCAACCCAACATAAAGATGTTTATGGCAGGAGCCTTCAATGAGAAGCCACCACAGCCCAGATATAGAAATACTTGGGGTGTGGATGTGGTACTAAAATTCATCAAGAATTTAGGGGATAATGCTGAGTTGACAGAAAAATCACTGACAATGAAATTGGCCATGTTAATGGCATTGAGGAATGTGAAGAGAGCACAGGAGCTGCAGTCAATTAATCCAAAATTGATTGAAGATTATGGTGACAGGGTCATTTTACATATTGAAAAATTGACAAAGACGAAGCGACCATCAAAACCTTACTTGAATTTGACACTGCTTCAATATGAAGAAGAAAATCTGGATGTGGTTAAATGTTTAAGGACATATCTGACGTGAACAAAAGGGTGGCGTACAGATAAAGGCAGGCAAGAACAACTCTTCTTGGGGATTGTAAAACCGCATGCACCGGTGGCCCCAGCAACCATTAGCAGATGGTTGAAAGATCTTATGTGTTTGGCCAGATCGACACTGAAAAGTTTAAAGGACATTCAGTGCGTGGAGCGGCTACGTCAATGGCGTAGAATGAAGGCTTAAAAGTGAGCCAAATCTTGGAGAAGGCTAACTGGAGTAGAGCCGACACTTTCTTGAGATTCTATGGTCGAGAATCAGTAGAGAAAGATGATTTTCAACATGTTTTGTTTCAATAACTTTGAACATGCAATTATTAGATCTATTTCACTAACAAAGTAAAATTGATAATTTTATTAATGAACGTAGTGAATGTAATAAAATTATGATTTTATGAGTTTATGAAATAGATATAATAATTCCCACCCACCCACAGCCTTATAATGTTGGTTTTGTATCTGTTTCAGACAGTATAGTTGATGGGTGGGACGTTGTGTCGGATGTATATACGTTGAGTTGATATTGAAATTTCCTGAAGTTCCGTTGAAGTTGGAAGATAGACGTTAAGTGTTTTCGGAGAACATTTATCTAAGAAGTTGATGTTAAGGAGTTTCATTGAACAGTTGTTCAAGATATATATTTAACCAAAAATTTTGGTGAGCTCTGCGGGAGAGCTTGTTTTTTCTCTACAGGGTGCGGCAAAAAAATTTGCACCCCTTGAACATCTCTAGCAAATCAAACAGAAAATTGCAAAATAAAGTTTTGAGTGATAGGATATCTAGCTAAACATATTAGCAGTTGCCTAGCAGCTAAATTGGTGTAAAATTAAAGTTAGAACACTGGCTATTCTCAATAATGTATAGCCCCTTCAAAATCGTGTTTGCCCAAATCAAAAGAGCCTACAATACTTTGGCGACTGCTGGCCAGCTAATCATTTCTGAATGCCGTTAATTTTACATCATAAGGCGGTTTAAAGAAAGAGAACAACTTCAGTTAATATTTGGCATAATATGACTAGGTTATGAGGTCTGGTGATGATTTTTGCATTGTTTGCTATTGATAACTGAATGATTCAACGTCATTTCCTTATAAGGGCAAAAAAATTAACACCGGGGTGTTTTAATAGCATTCTATTCTGACCAAGACAAACCCACTGTATAAGCAACAAGATTGAGCAGTTTGGTGGCTGAACAATATCATTTCAGGCCTGATTTGCTGAAGGTTTTTGATTGCATGGGTTCAAACTTCAAAACTTGGAAATGAACACAAAATGCTTCAAGTGGATCTTCCAGAGCGAAATATCCGATGGATGACAATCAGATGAGATAATGAATTTTTGGTCTCCAGCATCAGTTTCTATACCCGGCAAGTAAAATATCACAACATGATGGGGTGAATGTGTATGTAAAAGACCCCACTCTCCATCTCATCATTCAAGCCTTGGAGCACCAAGAAATTGCATTGGAGGGCTGCACTTACCAAATACGTCTGTCTATTTATCGAATCAACTGTAATGTGATATTCTAACAAGATTAGGTGGGGTATGTTCTGCCAAGAGAAGCCTAGAGAGAGAGGTCATTGTGATCAAGTTTATCCTCCAGTCCAAAATCAAAGACCCCCCTATTCATTAGATCTCAAAATTTCAAATGATTTTACGTGGGCAATAGTAGGGAGAGGTGTCTGAAGCACCCCGACCATTTGCAGTAGCTTGATTGAAGACAGCAATTTGGGTATACATGACAAAAACGATATGCACCTGAAAAAAGTGACGTACACTGTCCTTAGACCTAGAACGTTAAAAAATAATTCCTAAAAATGAAAAATGCTTTAAGTTAGTCAATTTTGATATACATGGCTTTGTTGTGTCTCAATTTGATACTTATAGAAGAATTGGTTAGGAAATTATAGCAATTATAATTCATAGCTATTGCTGGTGCAATTATTTTTGCCGCACCCTGTATTGGTGAGCTAGTTTTATTTTCCCTGATGGATGGGAAGTGGGAGGTTTGGGAGGCTTCCATCCATCATATATAAAATTTTTTAGACAATCATATTGTCTTGCGGGCAAACTTGAAGTGATCATGTGACATATTCATTATGGCATTCTATTTTATTTTCGGACTTTAAAATGCTGTGTTTTCGTACAACTTCGTGAAGAATGCAATTATTATATCTATTTCACTAACTCATAAAATCATAATTTTATTACATTCACTACGTTCATTAATAAAATTATCAATTTTGGCAGGGTGCCAACTTCGTGGAAATATTCACTGTTGCCTTAAAAATATATATGTTAATTCATGGATGATTAGAGTCCATGGTTAATTGCAGTGACGATTGGGACATTTACTGGCCCAAATATACCTACCATGATAGAGACCAACAGTTAGTGACAGTTATTGTCCAACAGTAAGTGACTGACTGACCAACAGTTAGTGGCCAACAGTTAGTGACCAACAGCAAGTAATCAACAGTTAGTGGTCAACAGGAAATGCTGACGAGAAAACCATATATAGTTAGAAGGGGTTATAGAAAACATACCCCTAGGTAATGATAATGAGCTGAGCAATGGTGTTCAGTGGACATGCCATCAAAAGGGATTAGATATTCATATGGGAAATGAAATCCCACATTAAGGACAGATGATTTCACTTATATTTATAAATATTTTCAGCAAGGGATGTCGGACTCCGTTTCAGTGACCATTGGCAAGCTCCACTAAAACTCTTTTGTCACTGTGGAGCTTGCCAAATGAAGTTTTAGTGCAGCTTGCCAAATGAATGGGGCATGGGCAAATTAAAGGGGGATGGTTCGAACCCCGATCCTGGAACTCAATTGGATTGAGTTGGTTGTGGCTGTGGCTGGGGAGGGTGGCCACTTGTGTAGGCAGGGTTTACCCACCTGTCAGGTGTGAGCAGCAACACCTCCAGCCAGACACCACAAGAATGCATGGACAGCGCAGGAGCTCCAAACAAGAATGGATGACAACCGGTCCTGATTCCTGAGGCACTGAAGATTGAATGCTGAGCTGTTCACTATGAATTGTACATAATATACATTGTAAAGTGCCGTAGAGCACAGAGTTTCTGTGAATATGGCACTATATAAATACTGTAAATAATAATAATAATAATATTTTGAGAGAAAAAGGGCATTTGATGCACCCTACCGTAGGGTTTGTTTACAAGTGACACAATCTCAGTCTACAATGTTTGATTTAGAAGTAAATAATTGTGGTTGTCAGACACTCAAAACAAATTTTTTATCTGTCACGGTTTCCGTAAAAAATTGATTTATTCCCAGCGAGACAAATTCCACACCCCCATCCTTTAAAAAAGTAACAATTTCCACTTAATTGTTTTCAATGCAGTCTTTTTACTGGAGTCATTGAGTGAAATCTTTATTTGCATTGTTATAGCCTTATTGTGTGTGATATGAGGCTAAATGTCGACAGTGGCATCCCTATGGGGGGCACGGGGGGGGGGGCACGTGCCCCCCATATAGGACCTGTGCCCCCCTAGGTGCCCCCCATGTGAACTTTTCAACCTTGGCTAAAATATACAACTAGTTTTATGGGAGCCCCCCAGAGAATCCCGTGCCCCCCAGGTGCCCCACTCGGGACCACCTAGTTACACCACTGAATGTCGATGAAATACTGTGATAAAATAGTTTGGCAGTAAACCATAATTTAATATATTAGACCGGCCTTGGTGTCGATAGTTGATGCCTCGGTCTCGGTCTCGGTCTCAGTCTCGGAGGGTCAATGCCTAGGTCTCGGTCTCGGATGAGTCATTCCATGCCAACTCACCCAAAATCCAGATATTTTCAAGTATGACCATCTCAGATTTTGATTTAAAAAATCACATGAATACCTTGAACTCTTTAATGGAGACATGCCAAATATGAAGTCTGTAGTGCAAATAGTTATGACCAATTTTGTAAATAAGGTTTTGCCTAATTTTTTGCTCGAAAATGTCAGATGTCCTGAGAGCTGTTCTTTGGAGGGTCACAACTCAAGATTGGGTAGGGACTTCAGGGAAAAAAATCCAAAGTTGGTTTTCCATACAGCGTAGCGTATATAATATGGGTTTTTTCAAAATTGAGAAGCTTTGTTTAAAAAGAACAGGTTGAGAACTGGAATAGTAACACAAGATTCCTTTATTGTAGGCTCCAAAGTGCTCATAAACATTTTTTTCACAGAAATATCTCCATTATTCAAGGTGTAGCAGCTGTCCAAATGTGTTTCCAGAATGAAAAACATCGAAAAACGGGAATTTTGTATGGGCAAAATGGCCATGTGGGCAAGTGTTCACACTCATGATTTTTTTTCTGTGATTACATATGGTTGAGATCTAACTATATCCAAAAATTTGTGAATGTGTCTCGATCTCTTTATAGGGAAAAAAATTATAGAAAATAGTCGTTTTTGGTGCACAAATTTATTGGCATCAATAAAAACCGGTTGGTCCACAATTCCGAATAAAAAAGTTTCCACAAAAAATATTCCGTAAAAAAAAAATTTTTTCGAAAAAAAAGAGAAAAAGAATTCCGAAAAAAAAAAAGTTCCAAAAAAAAAAAATTCCGAAATTTTTTTTTTTTTCCAAAAAAGGTATAAAATTTCCCCAAAAAAAAGTATATTACTTCCCCAGCCGAGAATTCACATGCTTTGCATGGTATTTTTCCAAAATTGGGAAGCTTTGTTTGAGAAAAACAAGTTTAGAACTGGAATAGTAACACATGAATCTTTTATTGTAGGCAAACAACTGCCCATTAACAAAGCTTCTCACAAATATCTCCATTATTCAAGGTGTAGCAGCAGTCCAAATGCGTGTCCAGAATGAAAAACATCGAAAAATTGGAATTTGTATGGGAAAAATTGCCATGTGTGCAAGTCTTCACACTCATATTTTTTTTTTGTGGTTATATATGGTTGAGATCTATCTATATGCAAGACTTTGTGAATGTGTCTCAATCCCTTCGTAGCGAAAAAAATTATAGAAAATAGTTGTTTTCGGTGCACAGATTCCATTTTTCTGTCAGATGTGCTGAGTACTGCTTTTTGGAGTGTCACAACTCAAGTTTGGTTTGGGATATCAAGTTGATTTTTTTGTGTGTGTCATCTTATGATACAGTAGATTGTACTCAGCCCATAAGTGAAAAACCTCTATTGGTTCTTCTGGGAAAAAAATCCAAAGTTGGTTTGCCATACAACGTGCAGCAAAACGACTATTTTCTATAATTTTTTTTCCCTATGAAGGGATTGAGACACATTTACAAATTTCTGGATATAGTTAGATCTCAACCATATGTAATCACAAAAAAAAAATTAAGTGAACACTTGCCCACATGGCCATTTTGCCCATACAAAATTCCCATTTTTCGATGTTTTTCATTCTGGAAATACATTTGGACAGCCGCTACACTTTGAATAATGGAAATATTTCTGTGAAATTTTTTTATGAGCACTTTGGAGCCTACAATAAAGGAATCATGTGTTACTATTCCAGTTCTAAACCTGTTCTTCTTAAACAAAGCTTCTCAATTTTGAAAAAAAACATATATATATATATATACGCTGTATGGAAAACCAACTTCGGATTTTTTTTCCCTGAAGAACCAAAAGTGGTTTTTCACGTTAGTGTTGAGAAATCAAATCTACTGTGTCATGAGTTGGCTTAGAAAAAAAATCAACTTGATATCCCTACCCAATCTTGAGTTGTGACCCTCCAAAGAGCAGCTCTCAGCACATCTGACATTTTCGAGCAAAAAATTAAGCAAAACCTTATTTACAAAATTGGTCACAACTTTTAAACTATTTGCACTACAGACCTCATATTTGGCATGTCTCTATTAAAGAGTTCAAGGCACGAGCACTTGAATAATCTGTCATTTGACACTACCATAAGTATTATACATAAGAGTATGAAACTCTTTCCACTGGCTTCAAAGGTATTCCCCAACTTCAAGTTGCTTTGGAGATGCCAGGGATTCGTGGAGAGTGTTGAAAAGTAGCTGTTACAGTCAGAAATATTGTTAAGAATGTGTGGGATTTTTTTGGTGAAGTTCTGTTAAGTCATAAGGTAATCATTGCGTCACGATCTCAATAGATTCTGATGCTCGTGGTTCAAGGTATTCATGTGATTTTTTAAAATCCAAATCTGAGATGGTCATACTGGAGGCTCTGGGTGAGTTGGCATGGAATGACTCGGATGCTCTTGCCTTGGTCTCGGATGTCCTAGCCTCAACTAAAACACTGATCTCCGCTTTCCAAAAAGTGGTCTGCCATTTTTGTACATCAAATAGCTATCTAACTATAAAATTTATAGTCAGCAAGGGCTGTCCCGGAACTCTGTCACCGCAATTAGTCCATCGCGGGTGTCCCGCGTCGTCCCGGACGTCTGTCCCGGGTTTTAGGTTCCCCCTTTTAGAGCAGCAAAACGAACGTACCCAATAACAATGGGTACATTCGATTCACCTGCTCTCAACTACTCCAAACTACTCCAGGAAGTGACGTTTCTACTCCGAGAGTGAAATACTCCAACTTGGAGTAGTTTACTCGAAGCTTGGCCCGAATCGAATGGAAAGGAGTAGGGGAGACCGGGGCTAGTTGTCACAGGGGCAAGTAGTCACAATGCTTATTACTCAGCTATGGATAGTAGCAGTTGCATGGCAATTATATCAATTTTGATATTTTTTGACATGGGGAATATTTTTGTGATGATATCACAAAAATGTGTAGTCTGTCATGTGCTATGTGAAGATGTCTGAAAATGACGGTTCAAATTCAATTTTTTCACCATTTTCAAATTTTTCATTGTCTTCCAATTTTAGACAATTTTTTGGGAGATTAAGGCATTGATTCATGATGACATTAATCCATAGTCTCCGTGAACAATCTGTCTGTGTTTTCTAAGTGGAAACAAATATATTCTTTTGATTACCGAGATATCGGATTGACTTCATGATCGTGACGAGGATAGGCCGGGGCTAGTTGTCACAATGCTTATAACTTGGCTATAGGTGGCAGCAGTTCTGTCGTTATTAAATAAATTTCAAGATCTGTTTGTTTGCTAAGCTTTTTGTATGATGTGGTTGAAAGAAAGTATAATCTGTCATGTGATATGTGGACTTCTTAAAAATGACTTTTTCAACAGAAATTTTTCTATCATTTCATTGTCCTCCAATTTGAGAAGCAATTATCTGGTAGAAATAAGCCCTGATTTATGGTGGCATTCATCCAAAGTCCTCGCAAGATGTGCATTTTTGTTTTTCAAAAGGAATCGTATGTATTACAAGCTTGGATTATAGAAAATCTGTCCAGAGATGTTAGATAGGCCATATGAGTGTGACAACTTGCCCCGGGCTCGGGGCAAGTTGTCACATTTTCACAAAAATGACTTTGAGTTACAACATGACCTTCAGGGAAACACGTGCTCGATAAATCAGGACGAAAGCTGAATAAAAACTTTCTCAAGACTTACAAAAATGTTACAGGGCTGGAAGATTCCAGACAACCTGAACCTGGAGACCTCTCAGATACAGTCAAACTTGAAGTAAAAACTAGAACCTATCGGTTTTAAAGATCTCATAAAGACTGCAGTTGGTAGGAACAACTTGGGTTCGGCTGGCAAGTTGAGGATATAGAAGTTCAGTGGTTGTCTTGAGAGAATACACACTGCACACTTGAGAGAGCGATGGATGGATAGATGATAGGGGCTGGACGTCCAGTAATTATGCGCTTGGAAGGCTGATTAGGACAGGAGTAAGACATGGCAAGCGGTGAAGGACGATTGAAACCGCTGTGCAACATAGGGGCAGGTAAGCAGGCTAGAGGTCGATTGAGGCATGAACCAAGCGATTGGCAGAGCAACACGCTATTGCTGAACTGAGCCTCCCGGCACTTGAGTGCGAAATGTAGCATAGTGCAGAATGGGTAGAGATATAATAGTCAACTGCTGATGCAGCCTTAACCATTGGGCAACACTACAGCGAGGGAAAGAATTAGCAGCTGAGGAAAATGCAATCCTTGCCGAAAAAATGGAATGGTGACACTGTCAGTGGACTGGTGGGCGTTTGGACTTAGTCCATGTGAAATCATGAGAAAATGAGGGAAGAAGAGATGTGATGAATACGAAAGATCTTGTGAAGCAACAGACTGATATATATATATATGCGTTTGTAAAAGAGCAACTTATTGATAAATCAGATCAATTCACAGCTGTATATGAATGTAGCTTTGGATTTTATCAAGGGTGGCTGTTATCAGGGCTGTTAATCAGTACTTTTCAAAGTACTTAAGTCCAGTACAGTACTTTTCAAATGTTCCCAGTACCCAGTACAGTACCCAGTACTTTTTTAATCACTGTACTTAATTCCAGTATCCAGTACTTTTGAAAGTACTTAAGTCCAGTACCCAGTACTTTTTGATGTCTCACACTTTGCATCACAATTGTTGAAAACAAAATTGCAATTTTTTTGAAAATATAGTGAAAAATAACAGTATCATCTGATCATACACTTTATCAATATTCTGTACCAGCAATTATACTCATTCTGTATAAAAAATCTTGCAAAATGTCGTTGTGTGAAGACAAGAATTGGTGGCCCGAAGAATCCTTAATTGCCATTGCTAAATATTATAATTTATAAATTACTTAATGTTGAATTAGTTGCCCAGTCGGGCGACTGGACTTGAGAAGTTGGTGGCCCAAATTACCAAATCTGGGCATGTTTTTAGTTCTGATATTGTTTGATGTATATATATATAAAACAAAAATTCTGTTCAAAATGAAGTATTTTTAAAAGAAACCCCACTTTTCCAGGTGTATTCAAACTTTTGGAGGGTAGTGTAGATAGATAGATAAATAGATAGATAGATGGATAGATAGATAGATAGATAGATAGATAGATAGATAGATAGATAGATAGATAGATAGATAGATAGATAGATAGATAGATAGAAAGATAAATAGATGGATTGATAGATAGACAGATAGATAGATACATAGATACATAGATAGATAGATTGGAAGTAGGAACTTCATTAATAATATTGCAAAAGAATGGGCAAATTGGATCTGCCCCAGACTGTGATATTTTGAATGCTTGTCAAATTAAGGAAAGTTCTAATCATAATAAGATATTGGGATTTTAATCACTGTGTTTTTATTAGACGTCCAGAAAATTAGTGAGGTTATTATGTATTAATGAATAAAATATTTATTATTATTAATCAAATTAGTTTTGAAAAATTTATATTTAATTGACACAGATTAGGCATATGCTTAAGCAAGCAATGGATGAAAATTGACATTCTATTGTGAAAGTTCCCTGTCCAATTGTAAAGAGGGTAATTCTCACACCTGTGTACAAGGTCAGGTACATGCAGTGACCCAATTTCTTTGCTAAAGACAATAGGCCAATGCATTCACACATACATGCCTCAATGAACATGGAAAACCCCTCCAAGAGATGGCATTGAAATACATTGAATAATTACTGAATTTATGCATGTATACAGCATACTTTCAAAATGATGCATCATGAAAAAAAAAGGTTATTTCTCAAATAATTATCATAACCATATATATTCTTGAAAGGTTAACCAAACAAATTCAGTGGATGAAACAGAATAAATACATTTTCCTATGGACTTTTAATGTGAACTCTTTCAAATCTTAATTTTAATTTTTGCCATTTCCATTTCACTTGTTATTGTGCAGCACCGGATCTCGGTCAAAATAGCTACATGCTAATGTTTTTTGTTTGTGCCACCGAGCTAAAATAAATATGATTTGATTTGATTATGGATAAATTATTTTTTGATAATTAAAGTAACATTACTTATATTAAAATGAAAATTATATAAATGTTGATCATATATTTACTGCAGAACTGAGATGCTAGTTCAGCAACATAGTTGGACTACTCAGATAGTGACTCTGTCATGTCTTGTCTAATTGCAATCACATTTCTAATTGGCTTTGACAAGTTTCAGTGTTAGTTCTTCTGTAGCATAAGTTGAAATTGACTAATTGCTATATTTGTGCACTATCCAATTGCTATATTTCTGCATTATCCAATGAAACTGTATATCTCTTCTAAGAGCCAAAATAAATTATTTATTTATTTATTATAGTCTTTTTATTTATAGACATTGAATTATTGAAAGGTAGTATTTTTATAAAGTAACATAAATTTATTACAGACTACATGAAATTTATGATTTTATGAAGTACCATTTATTCACAAATTGTCTTTCAAAATATTGGCAGTTTACTCAACATGGCTTGTAAGCTGTCATGTTGGCCTTTTTTTTCACTGAAAGTACTTGAAAAGTACTTGAAAAGTACTTAAAATTTCAAGTACTTTTAGCAAAGTACTGGGTACCAGTACAGTACTTTTGGGTTCAGTACTTCCAGTACCAGTACATTCCAAGTACTCAAGAAATTGTACTTAAGTACAGAAGTACTTAAGTACTCAAGTACTTGTTAACAGCCCTGGCTGTTATTTAGGTCTGTAAGTAAGGAATAAAATGTGAGTATAAACTTTGTGATTAATTAATCAGTGATATGTCATCAGTGTGAAGGAAGTGAAATGATACGTCATAAATGTTTGAAAATCAATGTAAATCAGTAATTGGGCAATGCAAATTAGGAACATATTAGGTCAGTTTCATATGTGAAGTACAATAAAATTGATAACGATAAGTAATAAGCTCTTTGATTTCTGATATCACGGACACGGGGGGGGGGGAGGTCCTCTCTGTTTTGCCCTGAATTTTTAACATGGTGCGAATGTGACCAGAGCAATGGATCTGCCCTGATAATGATATTGGTCAGGATTGCCCTGATTTGCCATTTGCTCTGATGCCGGGGTGTGGGGGGGCTGCGGCTCCCATTTGGAAATGCAAGAAACTTCCAAGGCCACATATATATTTTATTCTTCTTGTGACATTGGCCTATCTTTATAATGGCACACATGAATGTCAGGCAGAATGAAATTCTGGTTTCCTTTAGCCTATGTCAGCAAAATAAGATGGAGCTGTAGGGCATATTCCAGGAGTTGACTGCGTTTAAGCAAATATGGTACATAGTTGTGGTTGATGAAAAACAGGTGGCATGTGTTTAAAAGCTGAAGAGGGCACTGAGGTTATCCAAAGCGACATGGGACAAAGGTGTGACAAATGCAGTGTCAGCAAACACAAATTCAGGAGGTGAAAAGTAGATCAAAGCAGAAAGTTAGAATTCTTTTCTTTTTTCAGAGACTTTACTAAATCTTAGAGCATTTGTCAAAATAAATTTTTTTAAAGTGTTGCCAAGGAGGGCTTATGTTTTTTCTGAAGATAATCATTGATGAAATATATCCTACCAGGGTTCAAAAGATGCTAAATTAAAGATGAATAAAAAACTCCCAATATTGTCTTCACAATGAAATTCATGTCTTATTTCAACATCACAGTATCAATGCATACATACCCTGGTAGCATATTCGTTACAATGCAACTAAATTTAAATATTACAAGGCATACTTAAAAATTGTGTGGTTCTTGTATATATATAGATCAATGTGCGGCTGCTGGTGAAATTAATGAAATAAAATGTTTTAACACATGTCAACTTGGAACCATGAGCATTAGCATCTTCTTTTAACAGAACAATTAAAGATATCATTGTTCAAATGGCATTAGTTGAGATAGCCTTGGTCAACACAAAAACAGTCTCTCAAATTGAGGGTAATTCTTCCTCAGTGGACATAGATCTGGGTCAGGCAGGTTTAAAGGGCATGATCAGTCGTTGAAGTAGGAACATGTTGCACACACTGTGACAAAGCTTGTTATCTTGGTACCTGAAGCATAGAAAAACAATATTGGCTCAAGTATAAATATTATGCCACAAAAAAAAATTGCACAATCTGTAATACAATACATTACCACATTAAATAATAACTATCATGACTCACTTGGCCAACCACTCATATGATACTGAAAAATTATTATTCAACTACGTACCTATTTGCAGTGACATAATTTACTCATTATTGTGGTCTGATTGCTGATAGAGCAGCAAGAACTTTAATTGCACTTCCGAAGCTTGTTTTGTGATATCATCACAGGTGTTTCAACAATTCAATAGCAAAGGTGTTGACAGAAATACACTCACCAGACATGGCAGATTTTGGTTTTTCTGACAGTGACACTGTCACCAAAAAATGATTCATGCAGGCTGGCAAAAAAGGCATGGTGTTGTCAAGCTAACTTTGTGTATTCACGTGTGTGTAACAAGTGATCCTGCCAGTTTACAGCTTGGAACATGTGGTCTTCTCATTCCTTATTGTTGTTTTTTTCAACTGGAAACTAATTTGAGCTCCAGGATGTCAAACTAACTGCACACACACCAGATTATTGAATGGTGTTGGCCCATGCTGCATGATGTCAACACCTCATATCGGAGGTACTAGAAGCAGACGCCATGCCTTGTTGACAAAATGAGTGTAGTAAAATGATTGACAAAGACAGTGAAGGTATGTTGAAAACCTAGGGTTGAAAAGTAAAACTTGCCGGTTTTTGAAATGAAGAGCTGAGATGACCTACTTTCAATTCACCTAAGTGAGAATGTTCACGAACTTGCCAGGGCCGAACCCATAGCCTTATGGTTGGGGGGGTGTAGCACCCTTGGGCCCCCCTTCTTTGGACCATTAGGGCCCCCTTTCAGAAATAGTTCAACAGTATCAGAAAAAGGGGTTCGCGATAGCATACGTCCTCCAATATGGATACCAGTGAACCCTCTCCCTTATGGGGAAATTGTGGTGTATATTATAATGATGTATCCCCCACTAAATGGAGTTCCCTCCAGAAAATGTTATGCCCCAAGGAGCGGTCGGACGAAAATAGGGCAAATTAAGGAGAAAGCTGATTTTGAATGCAAAAATCAAAATTTAGGAATTACCAACTGGAAATGAAGCATGTGAACCCAAAGTACTGAGAACTTAAGTTTTTATGCATGCTCAGGATAGAAACATACACATAGAAACTCATTGCTTATCAAAACTACAAAAAAAATCTGAATAAAACATCTTTTTGAAGATTTTTACAAAACGCTCCTGCAGGGAGCACAGCACCATTGACACTTAAATTGTATTAATCTTATCATCTTTAATTGTGGTTGAGTCAAATATCACTTTTCCCCCTCCCATCAAGCAAATAAAATGGTAAACTTTCCTGACTTATCAAATGATAACGGCAAAAGAAGAGCAAAGTTATTGAAATTAATGATCAAGGGATCTTGAAATTTTGTGACTTGCATTTTCGACAAAAGTCACAATGATTTAATTTGACCGAGAAGTATTGCTCTTGGAGATGCTAAAATTGTCATGAATTTACCCAATGGCAACTACCAGGCGTGTGCAAACTTTCAATTTGATTCTTTATATGAGAGGAAGTGCCATTTTATGCCATTTTGCAATGTTGCCTTTTTCAATGATGCTCAGTGTAAAATAAATTTGTTGAAGTCAGTGAATAAATTTGTAGAAGTCAGTTGGGGGCCCTGTAAAAATAATTTTCTCGAGTGAGGGGGGGGTCTGGATTAAATTTCTCCTTAGTGGGCCTTCTGAAATAAGTTCATTCCGTTTACTGAGAGCGGGGCCTTCTGAAGTAAATTTTTGTGTTGGCGAGGCAGGGGGCCTCCTGAAACAAATATCTCGAGTCCATAGGGGGGCCCTCTAAAGTAGATTTCTGAAGTCAGTTGAGGGCCCTCTGTGAGAGGGCCCCTATTTAATGAATTTCTCCAGTCAGTCAAGGGCCCCAGAAATGAAGTTAGCGAGTCAGTTCGGGGGCCCTCTGAAAATGAGTCCGTGATGCTGTAGTATTTATTTATCGGTAATTTTTTAGTCCAAAACGTGTTTTAGCTTCCTCTATCTTGGGCCCCCTCTGGTCAAATATTGGGGGGGTGTCACAACCCCCCACACCCCCCCATAGGTACGGCCCTGGAACTTGCCTCCGTCCCAGAATAAGATTTGAGTTCAGACCATTCTCTCACCCCCTTTGCAAAATCTAGGACACTGACCCAGTTTCATGCAACATATTGAGAACTGCTGAGAGGAACACTGAGAACTTCAGGATAGGAATAGATCTCATAAAGCTTTGCTTTATGAGATCTAAAAATTGTGACAACTAGCCCCGGTCTCCCCTACTTAGGAACGTCATCAAAGCTTCTCAAGTGTCATTTATTAATGTAAACAATCAGACGTCATGGGATATCCCAATTTCTTTGAGTACTTCCTATCTACTCCAATCTACTCCAAACTACTCCCGGAAGTGCAAAACGAATGATCTGGAGTGAACTACTCCTGCTCCTGGAGCACTTTGGAGCGAAACGAATGTACCCAATAAGCATATTTACAATAAAACATTGTGGATGCACCAAACGTGCGCTCACCTCCCCCCCGTTGGCTACGTCACATGGTGTGAACCGGTACTCAAGTTTCAAGTTTCAAGTTTTTATTAGCTCAGATCAGACAATGTGATATGGAGCAAAAAATAAACATAATGAAATACAACTAGTAAAAAGCTAACTACTCAAACATATTTACATATTTACAGGAGAAAATCACCCAGTGCGAAAATAAAATTGCTGAAAGCCTCTTAAAACCCAGAGGGAGTGGCAATCACAGTTACACTTAGGTTGCCACCGTGTGGCAAAAGTTAAATTTAATAGGACTAGGTCTCAAAGCCTTTTACATTGATTTTTAAAGAGTCAAAGGGATGTCCATATACATGTATCCATATCAGCAATGAGCATCTCATAGGCCATTTGGACCAGGAGGTATATCAACACACTATGTGTATACATACTAATTCAGGATGTAATAACATACTCCATTAGGCACAATTTGATCGACTAGTTAAAAGACTACATATCTATAGTATATTTATCATTGCTTAAGTAGCACCAATACAATAAATGAGGCTCTGTAGGCCTGTCCTCTTTCTGTAGCCCGCATTTTACACTGACCCTTTTACCTGTGTTATTATTATTTTTGTTTATCCTTCCGTGATATAAAATAATTCTTTACGTCCCCCTACGAACATGTCAGGCTATATATCAACCCTCTGAGCTTAATATACATGCATACTTCAATAATTCGCTTACAGATAAAATAGACTATTTCTAATGAATGTGTTAAATGTCAATGCCAGTTACATCAGTACCATCCGTCGCGTAGAAATGACGTAGACGTCGCCGTACTATTTTCAATATGGCGTACTCTGAAAACAAGAATTGACGGGAGATGCAGGCTATTCGACATATTTTGATTTTAACTGGGGATTGAGTGATATTTTGTACGTCGTAGCCATGCCTCGTGATCTTGATAGTTTGGTGAGTGTTTCGCCAACAGCCAATCAGTGTTTTTATTTTCCAGGGCCACCGCTTTTTCCGTGGGTAATCGTGGTTCAAATTCACAAAGATGACTTGATGACTGTATTGACGGGTGACAGTGTAGTGTCATGTCCAAATCTGTTGCAAATGGATAGTTAATAAATGCATGCTCGAATGAATTTGTATCAGCGGCCTGTAAGCAGGTAAGATAATTGCTTGTCACTTTATTGTGGCACCTGCTTGGATAGAGACAGGTTGTGCGAAAATGGGGTTGGTTTTTTGAGCCACTGACACTGTTTTAAGTGCCAAGTAGAAGTGGGTGGTTTTGATCCTGCAAGTAGAAGTGGGTGGTTTTGATCCTGCAACTGTCACTCAAATAGACAATACCTGAAAATGAAATTCTAAATACACATGTATGACTAATACCTTTAACACCGTCCGGACTTGTTAGGGTAGAATTACGGGACCCTTGCCATAGTTCAAGTTGGTACAGTTCTGTAGGCTACCTTATTCAAGAACATCTTGACTTTTGAAAGTCAATTATATCTATCTGGATTATTCCTGAATTGTCAGGCTGAGCCTGAAGATTTGGGAGCTCTTGGGAAGTGACCTGCAAGTAAATATTAACCTAAAATATACTGCTTTTATTTGAGTGTTGGTATTATGGCAAATACATACAGGTGCGATATTCAATCTTTTTGTGACGATGGTATATATCTGTATGCTGACTGTAGTAGTACTCTCTACATCTGTGTGATATCTAGAGGAGGAGGCCCCCTTTCTGGGAGATTAACACAGACCGGCTGCATTGAATGCGTGGATGCTTTATAATGCCACTAGACCAAAGAGTCACTCTTGAAGTGGTCTCGGGATCAGAATCACGATTAGCAGTCAAAACGCCTACAGACAAGAACGCCTACTGTGATTTCTGACAATGCAAGAACGGCAAAAACGCCTACTAATAGATGTGAAAAACGGCTACAATTCTATACCAAAACAGCTATACCACTTTAAAAAAACCTACTGTTTATATAGCATGTGGGCAGTTTTACAGTATTTGCAATCGGCTGATTTTTCATATTTAGTCAAATATTGCGAGAAAAGTATGATAGATACAGAGAAATTTGTTATAGTGGCAGTCTCGTACCACATTGAAATATATGTGTGCCGAAATTTACCCTCCTACGATGTTTAGTTTCGAAGCAGCAGGCGATTTAGGGACAATTTTTGCTCATTTTTGTGTCTCACGGGCAAATTTCCTAAATTAATGGCAACACACACAAATTAATACAGGCAGTTATGATTCATGTTAATGATGCATCTCTGGACCTATGTCTTGGGTGTAATATAAGCAGGTTTCATATGAACAAGTCATATAAAATGAGTTGTCTCCTAAAATGTAAAAAATTGTGTGTGTCAAATATTTTGTCTTTCAGAGACCATTTGTTACTTTAGATGCTGTGGTGAATAAGCATTTAAGGATGTGTCCACTGTTTGTGTCAATTTTGTAGCTGGAGACATATCTGAACGTAAAGCAAAAACATTTAATTGATTTATTCAATAACTATACTTGGTTTTTCGGAATTTGAGACTTGAATATGATGTCAAAAAACATGTCCTCTCCAGCACATGGAAAAAAACACTCAGGGTTTTGAAGGAAAAACTTTTCATGCATTGACTGACGGCGGCCACTTTTGTCGACGGCTCCGGGGTCTACTCTGATCCCTTTGGTGGCTCTCACTTCAACATTTCTCATTTTCCACCAGGTGGCTCTCACTTCAACAATTGTCATTTTCTCAACAGGTGCCTTTCACTTCAACAACTCCCTTCCACTAAAAGTTATTGCTAAATGGGGCCACTGCAAAACCAACTTTTTCCAGATACTCTAATTGTATACTTGCACGTCCTAATAATGTTCTTTATAGCATATTCCCATATTACAAATGTTCATGCTCTTTACAATTTATTCATGCCGGTGTCAACTCCTTCAGCTGCAAATCATCCACTTCCTCAATTACCAATCACCTCAACTATAAAACCTCCATTTTGCAGAGATATCACCAGCTATACTCATAAATATCTTGTGGATCTTCAGCTGATCTTCAGTTGTCGTACATTATGCCGTCATGAATACATGCTTCGGAATACTCTTACTCTTTTGGTCTCCCAGTGAAAAATCCTTCAAATAATGCTCTGTCCCTGCTTTTTTTGCACTTTTTATCTAGGCGCTGCTGCGCCTAGATCATGCTTGTACAACCTGCCATTTCCTGCGTGTTTTTCAACTTCCTGTTTGTGGTGAACATGAAATACAATGGTTTCATGCGGTTACCTTCTAACTTCGTAAACACATCAACCCTTCTAGCTTGGATGCTGTAATTGCTATTGATGATGGATCAGTAACAGATCTATGGATTGTGATTGTAAATTGCTGTCCTCTTTGCTGGAAATTGGCAGAAATAACTATTTCTGGTCACAAAAAATCAGGTCACTGTCCTACATTTATGCAATGTCTAGACTGTGTGCACTCAAGCGGAACATGTTAGCATATTAGAACGGGCTGCAGCAAAATGTAAATAAGATGAAAACAGCTTTTTGTCACCCATTTGATTTCATATACCTATACAATATACATGCTATATGATAGGATCTCTGACCAGCTGGATGGTGTATTCACAATGGAGGATCTACAATGGCAGACAGAGGTTCATCTCATGCTTAAATTGTCAAGTTAACAATCAGCGCCTAGATTTGCAAATTTTATTTGCGCATTCTAGTTTAAATCTATTAATATCACGGGTAACTGCTAGTATATCAATAAAACTGCAATTTTTTGCGAATAGCTGAATGACTTAATAAGGTAATAGGCAAATATCTTGTTCATGGAGCAATTGAAGTTGATTTTTTTCTGAGCCTGTGAGTTTGGGAGATTTTTCGGAGATTTTTCTCTCTCGAACATTATCTTTGAGACAAGGCAAATCCCATGAGTTTCAATTGTACAGCAGCAAAACTTGATAGGGGGTTTGTAGGAAACCAAGGGATTATATACCTTGACAATCATGGGTCTATAGAGACTAAAACCTTACTAAACAGTCTAAAACAGAAACAATCAGAGTATGACAAGTGAAATTTCTTTATTTTCGTTACAAAAATTGTAGCTTTTTTTTATTGGTTTGGATGGTTCAATACAATCAGATGGCTTTATTTTCATTCAAAAAATGGTTCAAATTGTATTCATTTGGATACTTTTTCTCATAAACTTTTTTTTTCAATAATTCCAACCTTGCGTACTTTAAGTAGTGGTGATTTGGTGGTAAACCAACAAATTACTTCTGTTCTCATTGATTTACGAATCAGTAATATGTTCATTTCATGATAGCGCAAAGGAAATTCTCATCTACTAGACTTTATTTTGACCCCCCGTGAGACACTTTGAGTGCAAATATTTTAAAACTGGCCATGTATAGCTGAGTTGACAATTAAAAAGATAATCAATTCATTAGTTAAGTTAAAGGTAATAAGTTAAATTTTTGGCCAAGTTGACTGAAGTTAAAGTTAAAAAGTTAAGTTAATTTTGTTTTAATTCGATAAAAAAATCAGACATATCTGTGTGAAAATATTTTCTTCAACTACCAGAATGAAAAACAGGAACAGTTTACATTTCCAGACTTAAAAACCACTACTTACCATCAATTTCTTGTCAGATTAATAGCCTAATAGGTATGAATGGAAACCCAATTAGCTTCAACGTCTGCCTTTGAAGGGCTAAATTGCAATAATCATTTAGGCCTATATACATCTGTATGTTGCTATGTGACATGACAATTAGCAGCTTGATCAAATATTGACATTCAGACTTCGAACCCCTGCAGTATTGCAATTATGATTCTGCGGTTAGGCCAGACATAATTGATCTTTAGCTTCTCGAATCTTCTCGAGTCTCGGGGCACTTTTTCTAGGGTCAGTTGGTAGAATGAAAAAGAAAAAAGATGATAACTCAATATTTTATAATGTCAATTTGATAAAAATTCTGGTTATGCTCAATTTTTTTTACCCCCATTGATGTGTTGACCTCAGTCATTGTTGTAAGGCAGCCTACTTCGTAGGTCTGTATTGTTTGGGGAAGCTCTTTCAATACACAAGATATGAATTCTCATGTAATTGTTCTTTGGCAAGTTCTGTTTATGCTCTCCTACATACTTCACCCCCAGGTTGATTAGTTTATAGACTAATATTAAACCTGTATCATCGTACATGTACGTAATTGTAGTACTAAAGTACGATAAAGTGCTTATAATATATTCTAGCAATAAGCCCGTGCTACCTGTAGAATTAATTGGAAAGATGTATGAATTATACTGAGATGCAGAAATACCCAAGTTTGCCAGACATAACTTGACACTCAAAGAAGGGAAGCAACTGGTAGAGAACTTAACATGCTTAAGGTGCTGCCCTCTTATGTATTGTATAATATGTAATCTTCCAAGCCAGGAGAGAGCGGTAAGCAGGTCTTGATCGCTACTAAAGTACGATAAAGTGCTTATAATATATACTAGCAATAAGCTCGTGCTACCTGTAGAATTAATTGGAAAGATGTATGAATTATACTGAGATGCAGAAATACCCAAGTTTGCCAGACATAACTTGACACTCAAAGAAGGGAAGCAACTGGTAGAGAACTTAACATGCTTAAGGTGCTGCCCTCTTATGTATTGTATAATATGTAATCTTCCAAGCCAGGAGAGAGCGGTAAGCAGGTCTTGATCGCCAACGACGCTGTTGTGGTGTGTGTGCAATTAATGATATCCCGATCTGAATTCTTTGGTTTACTTTGCTTCGTTTTTGCCGATTTTGTGAACGGCCACTAGGGGCGCCACTGTTTCGGAGGGCCCTCTGTCGTATTTATGCGGATTTTCGTGTGCGATGTCCTGCCATTCACATGCGCATGTGTCGCACTGGAATAATGGCGGGGAGCATGGAGTCACTTGATTAAAATGACCAACAAATTATAAATATGGTATAGGCATTTGCTAAGAGGTTCCCCACAAAGTTTTTATGGCTTGCAGCAAACACTGTCAGTCTGGCAATCACTGCTCAATACAAAACAATCCATGTAATAATATATAAATCACCCTCTTCATGATTTCAATCCAGAATATACAATCGCCAAAGGCCGGTTTTGAATCCATGGATTCTTGTTCAATTTTCAGTACATACATGACTAGTGTTGGAAGGATCGCAAAAGATCGCAATTTTTGCGGCCTTCGGCTGCCAAAAATTGCTCTCGCTTGCCGCTCTATTACATATAAAATTATAAGAGAAAAAAGAGAACAAATTGTCTGGTGCATTACAAAGTGTTGAGATCCCAGAACCTGACCTGGCATATGAATTAGCTTAAAACTAATCATAACTAGTATGACTGATATTGCCGTACGGCAATATCGGATAATCCCCCGCGCCCCCCCTTATCTCCCCTGCCCTGCTTACTCCGTCCTTCCAGTTCATATCCGTCATGATGAATTCTTCATACCATGTATGAACGTAGTTGGTGCATATGCCTATAAAATGTCGTGGCAGGCACAAGGTCAGCTGCTGGGAAAGGTGGCAGTGAGACAGTATATGACTTACATGCATCTGTGAATAATTTTTTTTAGCTTTATTTTACCAGCTAAGTATTTGAGATATGAGGATGGCCTTATACCACAAAATAGGGCAAAAAATTAGCAACATGTACATTCAGTTTTAAGTGATCTGAAACAATAGTTCATGAGTTATAATTGAATATATAAAATCATTTATTTGAAATTGGCTATTCAGAAGAGGTATATTTCCTTAGAGGACAGTAAAGGCCATAATTTTACGCATCTTTTGGTATTAATTTCATGAAATTTGAATAACCAGAAGCGGAGCAATGTACATTTCAATTTTGAAATTCAAAAAATTCTCCAGGAAAAACTATTTGATGTAGGTGATTCATCTTTAGGGACAATATGGAGGGCTGATATGGGTATCCCACATAAAATATTCATGGACGTGCATGAAGAATTTCATCGACTTTTTGAGCCGAAAAGGTTTTTTAGGCGCAAAAAGTGACATGAAATTTTCAATGTCCGACGCGATTCTACGTCGGGCGTCTGACACTATTATGCTATACACCATTGGAAAGCTGAGAAACAGACCTTTCTTGTGATATGTGATACGTTGCTGTAGCTCGAATAGGGACCGAGATATGAGCACTTAAAAATTGGGTTTTTGGACGTCCGTAGCGCTAAGACCGTTTGTGCGAGCGGTCCGTAACTTTGTGAAGTTTGTACACTAGGGTACATCTGTAAGTGTACCCATTTTCAGCTTTCTACGAGCATTCCTTCCCTGTTTTCCAGAAAAATTTTAGAAAATTTTCATGACATCCAATTTTGAAAAATTCATATCTCTGAAACTATTCATGACATTTCCATGAGACGCCTTTCTGCACTGGAAACTTTGTCAAGGTATCTTACAAAAAATCAGCAAAGCCCAATTTTCTTTTGCTCTCCTGGAAACGCTGCCAGAAATTGATTTTTTATTTTCTCAATAACGCGTCAGTATCATGAAATTTGATCAAGAAATTTCACAAGAAGTAGCACGCAACAGAGTCACATATTGTGTTTGAGGTTTCAGGATGTTATCTCTAATAGTTTTGCAGTAATTACAGTTTTCCTGAGCTGAATAATAAAAAGAATAATAATAGTAAAACGAACAATATCAATATAATCCCCCGCAAGCGGCGGGGGATTATAATTAATTCGAGCATTTAGAAAAGTGTGGTAGGCCCCAAAAAGGGAGGCCCAAACCTTGAAGGGCATAGGAAGGCACAAGGAAAATTAGCAGTCTGGGAAATTACCGTCATATGAGGACAATTGCAATTCCAGCTAAGTCCTGGCCCTGACAGGATGATCAATTTGTGTGTGTGGGGTTTATCAGCTGGGTATCAGAAGAAAGTCTGATCTCTGTGCAGCCATCCGTATCACACAGCAGCATGACAGTAGTGGGACTTCTATCCAATTTCGCGAAATACTGCAAAATCATCAGCAACTGATGACAGTTCCCCAATTTCTCTGAAGCCTTCGGGTTCTTTTCCTCATTATGTAATGGTTAGGTCTGCCAAAATTTATAGAGTTAGTTGATATTGTGATACAACTTTATGCCAAGTTTGGAGGTGATAACAGACTCAGACAGACATCAGACTCGGACATTTTGTATTTACATAAAGCTTTTTGGAATGATACAAATGGTATTAATCAATATTGTAATATATATTGCTTTATGTTGGTTGACCCCTTTATGACACTACTCGTCTTGACCAGACGGTAATTTCCTTTACTGATTAGAAGGCCAGACATTAAGTATAACTTGAGGTAATTTCCGAATCTTATCATTTTAATTGTGAGATGATATGGTATGTAGTATATGATTTCCATCTCAGGTCATCCTTGCAGAAATGTATTTCCCAAAATGTCTGGGACTGTAATACTTGTGTCTCGGAGGTGTTAAGTGATGATTAAGGTTTTGTGTTTCATCAAGCTATTAATTTGAATGTAACTAATTTAATAAAATGATTGATTGGAATTTGCTTTGTTTCAGACATGACATAAACACCATGGAGGAAAAGAAAGTGGCTGATTACTTTGTTGTGGTTGGTGGCCCAGCCGACCCAGAGCCGCTGCAAGAGTTTGTTAATGAAGACAGTTTGAAGCCTGATTACAAACAGGACCCCATTGTGGACTTGTGTCTTATTATTCGAAGTTTAGGGGAGACCATACCCAAAGGGTATGTGTGTGTGGAGTATACTCCTACCGGCTTCCCTGCAGATCTGAACCATGGAAGCATACGAGCTCCGGAGATTTACCTGTGTTACAGAAGGGGTAGGGATAAGCCCCCCATCATGGACATTGGGTAAGTCTATTGATTATCACCAATGGACCATTTGCCTAAATATCTCCCAAGTCCAAGCTAGAGTCTCACTATCCTTTTCATTGCCACTAAACTACAAGTAAAAATGCACCAAATTGATTGAAGGACAAGTATTCAATTTTTAGCTAGCCAAAGGCGTAGCTATTGGAATGGGTGATGTGTATATGGGATTCTGAAACCATAAACAAACCATGTAACCATGTAACCATGAAACCATGTGAACCAAGAACAGGCTAGGTGGCAGCAGGTCCACTGTATGTATGAAAATAGCCCTCTGGTGGATAAGCCTTGCAGTATCTTGAGTTCATTCCCTGACGGGTCTAACAGCAATTACCTTTCAGGAGTGTAATTAGATACAATACAATGCATTGGATTTCCTGTGTCAATATGGTTTGATGCCAATGTCAGTTGTAACTAGGCTAAAACTGGCATAGCACACAATGCCAATCTAAAACACTTGTATTCAACTGTGTAAACTTAATCCTGACCTATGGAAGGTTATATTTATAGTCAATCATCACACAAAGAGTGCCTCGGTGAGAAAAATGTAGACCTTTGTGTGATGATTGAATATAAATACTTGTACTCAAATTTAACAATTCTGAATATAGACACACTGAATGGCTGAATTGATAAGTTAGTCAAATGCAACATAGGCATACAGGTATAATGGATATTAGGCATACTTATCACAATGCTGTGGTTTTGAAAATGATAATTAGCTACCTGTTTAATATCAAGTTAGGACACCCCAGTGGTGCATTGAATCACCCAATAGCCAGCTTCATAAAACAATATCAGGAAAGTCAGAGAGATAATAGTCTCAAGGTAGACAAAGTTGGGCCTAATTCAATATAATTTATATGAAATTAAATTATTGTCAGTTAGTTTTTAAATGCCACCCAAAACTGTTCATGACTGAGTGCAAGTATACATAGGTACATGTATAGCTGAGAGACCTATGTGACTGTGAGACACCAGATGTAGACAAACTGATATTATAATATATAGCATAACAGGTAGAGCCAGGTAGGTGGTGTCCCTTCATAATATGAAAAAACAAATTCCTGATTTTGGATTCTCATGATTTAGCATAGCTTCTCATATATATGCCATGTGTGTGCCGTCTACCGACAAGGCACTATCAGCTGAGTGGATCAGACCTATACCAGCTGGGCCTCTTCACTTAGGTTGCTGGTCTCTTGTGATATGATAGAGAACCTTGGTGGTATAGAGAGATTTCTTTCTTTTCTTTGATTTCCTATCAATCCTTCTTTAGAGGTGCTTGCTTTCATGCATTTTGTTTCCTATTTTACGACAGCAAAAATTGATATTGTGGCTAATTTACAAGTTTAAAAAGAAGTGCCCCATAGTTTTAACTTCATGGAAATTCTATCAGTTAACACCAGGGGAAAAGTGGTGCTTGAATCCTCCAATCCCATTGGCTGATAGATTTCCCGACCTTGCCTCTGTTGGTCCAGCCAAGAGACAATCGTGAATATGTTTGGTGAATTCAATGTAACTTTAAGGCTTCACAACTTGGTCACTCCTTTAGGTAAAATTTTGAAAAGTGCTATGTCTGCTTCATATGGAAAGCAAATTAAGCCTCACTGTTTACTGTTTTAATAAAAAGTTCTTCGGGGCCAATGTTCAAGCCACTCAGTGAAATGGGTTTATTCCTTAAATTTATACTTCACTTGCAATAAAATGATAAGAGTTCATATCATCTAAACTTATAATTAATGCCGGATCTTCCGATTTGTGATGTACATTCCTTCCTATGAAGACGGAAGCTCCCCCTTTCAAGTCCATCCACCTATCTATCTTATTTATTTATGCATCTGTCTTATTTCATTGTATTCTATTTTTTTTGCCTCCAATTTACAAGCAGCTTGCTAGTTGCCTTTTTTTTCGAGGATTTCATGATATTATTCCATTCTTCAAATTGTTATTTACATGTCTTCAGTATGGATATACTACAGATTAGGTCAAAATTGCTATCAACCCATTCCATGTTAATCACTGCCCCTTTAATGAAATAGCAAATGGCTAGCTTTGAATCCGCGGATTCTTGTTTCTATAGCTTCTTAAAAAGAATGATTTCATGTCATTGATCATTTAAATTTGATATTTTGTTTTTTTTTTCAATCAAAGTGTTGATTAAATAATGACAACTTCAATGTAGGGAGTTTTGTAATTTCCAGTGTTCTGTATGAGGGAAAAGAAAGAGTGAAAGCCGGCTGTGAAGTTCTCCAGTCAACACCTCAAGGCAAGTCTGCCAATGTGAATAATGGGACAAGTCGCATCTACATCACCTATCGAAGGGCTGACACGTCTGCTTCATTTGACACGTTGGCCGTCACTGATGTTTGTGTCATCCTGGCTAACAAGGTCAGTCTACTTTTAAAATATTACTTCCTATTTTTAGGGCTTTCGCAATTAAGGGCACACATGGGTTGAAGAATGGGCTTATGCTGTCCAAAAGAAACTGCTGACACTAGAGCCATGAAATTTTACACAGGTCTTCAGAGCACAAAATCATGACCCTCCGTGAAATTTTTAGTTGCCGTGGTTACGTTTGCTATGGCAAGAAAGAATTTTACATATTTTTAAGTATTTGGCCTTACGAAAAATTCATCTCAAGGATGAGCTATCAGAATAAAAGAACTTCGTAACTTTCATAATTTCAGGTATTTGGATCCACAATAAGGCTATTTTCAGATTAAAAATATGTTTCTATAGTGTTTTTCAGGGTTAGCAAACATGGGACTATTGAGCTAATTCACAACTTCTCAGATTTGAATCCCTGCCCCACGGATCAAAATCAAAGCGGAGCACTGAAAATAGTGTTATTGCGGAAGCAAACTTGTCAGTGAGCTGTATGTAAAGATTCATTATGATGCCTTCAGCGGTTTGAGATGAATTTTTTGTAAGCACTGAAAGTCAGTAAAATTTAGTGTTGTAACAATTCGCCAGAAAGTCGTCGACATTGTTGCCAAAAGCATTTGCAGGCGACATTGATGTTGGATCCACCAACCTCGATTCTGTAGATGCTAAAATGAGGGCAATGCACCCTAATATTGCCCTAGTGTAACTACGAGTTTTGCGTGTCAAAGCGGCAGATAGCAATCAGCTTTTCCAGTTGATGCAAGAACTGAGGTAATCTGTCCAGGGACAATGCTAATTGCGATTTAGGACATTCTTTGGGTTTCTTTTACACCTTGGGTTTCTTTTACACCTGCTGGGCTTAATTGCCATCAACTGGAGAGTGACTTGGGCTGAAGTGTCATGACTGATTACAATAAGCCGATTGCCATTCACCCTTTGGAGATACAACTTCTTTTGTCTTGATATGCACTGATCTAGTGCTTTGCTTTGACAATTTTAATGAAATTCTAATATTTATCAAAAGATATTCTTTTTTGGCGCCCATGAAAAGCAAGGATTAATTTAATAATAATATTGAATTATATATAGGCAGCCATCTCGGATTTCTTGACATGTTCCAAATCCATGCCAAGAGTACCATACCTGTACCAAATTTCATAACTGTAAGTGAAATACTAGATGAGCATATTTCCATATGCAAGACGAGCGGGCATGCAGTGATAGGCAGAATGCGATATAGGTTGGATCGTGTGGCCCTATAGAGTACGTCCTGTAAGTGAGTAGACCGCTGGGACTGTTAGACGCATTAGGTAACAAGTGAGTTATAACTGTGGACGCAAGTGAACTTGTTGAAATAATCCAAGAAATATTGAGGTAACTAAAGGTATTGTGGAGATTGAATGGATCGCCGATGCTGTCCCACTTGGGGTTAAATGATCGCCTGTGTTACATAATACGCAAGCCAAAACCTTGTTTTGCGAATTTGATAGGGCAATACTTCACCAAGTTCACTAATACTAAGGAAATAATCCATCTCTTGCATGACAAATAGGGCTCTTTTTCCGCAGCAATCTTTCTTCATTCTTGAACTGCCCATTGTGACCTTTATATTTCATCTACAGTTATGAAATTTGGTACAGGTATAGTACTCTGGGTATGGATTGGGAACATGTCGATAAATCCAAGATGGCGGCCATTTTGTGGTGGCCATTTTGGCAGCCATCCTTCTTCATTCTTGAACTGGCCATTGTGACAATAATATTTCACCTACAGTTATGAAATTTGGTACAGGTATAGTACTCTGGGTATGGATTGGGAACATGTCGAGAAATCCAAGATGGCTGCCATTTGTGGCGGCCATTTTGGCAGCCATCTTGGCAGCCATCTTTCTTCGTTCTTGAACTGCCCATTGTGACCTTAATATCTCACCTACAGTTATGAAATTTGGTACAGGTATGGGACTCTGGGTATGGATTGGGAACATGTCGAGAAATCCAAGATGGCTGCCATTTTGTGGTGGCCATGTTGGCAGCTATCTTTTTTAATTTATTGAACTGCTCATAGTGACCTCAATATTTCGCTTAGAGTTATAAAATTTGTTACAGGTATGGGCCTGTGGGTATGGATCAGGGACATGTTGAGAAGATGGCCGCCATTTTGGCAGCCATCTTTCTTCATTTCTTGAACTGGCCATTGTGACCTCAATATTTCACTTAAGAGTTATGAAATTTGGTACAGGTAATTCAACACTTCCTAGCTCATTAGGAAGACCTGCTACAAAATAGCTGATTCCAGATTTGAATTGCCCTCCCAAAACTTACTCAGAAACTATGGATTGAGGAAAAAATATCTATTCCTTCATTGATTTTTGCAATATCTTCAGGATTTGCAAGTTCGCCAATGGGGAATTACATTATAAACTTCAAGTGAATTCTGGTAAAGGTAAGTATTTAAAGAATGGGCCAAAATTTTACATGTGACTTTTGCTATATAAACTGCAATACCAGACCAAGGTCAAGCAGGATCAGAAAGTATTGGGGGCAGCTGAAACACCCTACTGTGGGTATCAGACGGGAACATGTTGAGAAATCCAAGATGGCAGCCACTTTGTGGCAGCCATTTTGGCAGCCATCTTTCTTCATTCTTGAACTGATCATTGTGACCTTAATATTTCACTTACAGTTATGAAATTTGGTACAGGTATTGGCCTGTGGGTATGGATGAGTAACGTGTTGAGAAATCAAAGATGGCGGCCATTTTGACAGCCATCTTTCCTTTTTTTTAGAAATCTGTTCAAACTGCATTGCTTCTATACTAATAGTCTAGCATCTTCCAATCAACTATTTCTCCTATCTTCCAATATCAGTTGCTCAGCTTCATTGCGCTAGGTCGGTTTTGAATCCGCGGATTCTTGTTCATATTTAGAGTCATTCATCATTGCAAACAACAATTATCAGGACAAATAGCAGAACTACATTTGCCCCCTCTAGTGTTAATTTCTGAAATCGATCTTCATCTTGTCAACATCTTGTGAAATGGTTGCACTGTCTCCCAGTGAATTAAAAGTGTTTGTCGCCTAGTATAGGTGTTTGTCACCCAGTGAAAGTGTTTGTCGCCTGGATGGAAGTGTCTGTCGCCTGGATGGAAGTGTCTGTCGCCTGGATGGAAGTGATAAATGATTCTAAAATTTTCTGTAGCCTAGTTGGTAGTGGTATGGTGTCGCCTGGTTGTCTGTCGCCTGGTTGACCACACACCATCCAATATGGCTGCCAAAATGGGCACCACACAATGGTGACTTTTCCATTTGATGCTTAGTCTTCAACTTACAGTTATAATGTTAGCCATATTATTAGGTACAGTGTACAAGTATTTCCCTGTGGCTGATAATCAGGCACACATTAATAGATTTCACATTAACAGACAAACGTTGAAACCGCTTGCTGTTCTGGTTTAATTATCCATTTAAAAAAAATTAAATCCCATTTCTGAATAGCTGAAAAACCATTGAAATAATTGAAATGCCTGTCATAATTATGCAGTTTTTCAGTTATGGGGCACCCATTTAATAATCAGGGGAACTTGGGTGTTTTTCTTGGCTGGAAATTAGTATTTATTTGTGTAAATTTCAATTCAAATATTGGTCCGACATTCGTCCATATGGGACAGCATTCCATGCGCCAGACAAGCCCTCATCATATGCTGCATCTAGTTTTTGTATGTGCTGATAGTATTTTAATCTTACATTTCAGGGTGAGGTGCCTCCCCATGCGTTTAACCAGATTGACAAGAACTTAAATAAAGGAATGGTAAGTTAAGTATATTATTTTTAGTAAAGGAGTAGTTCGAAATGTTTTGCTTATACACAACTAATTAACGTCATCATCAAACAATTGTGCTCCCAAACTTAATTGGCTATACTTAAGTGTCTTATTATATTAAACTGCAAAATTATCACGTTTTTGTCAACTGTAGTTCATGGCTTATGATGAATTACCTTAAATTCAGAAATAGACATTTTATAAGTATTTTTGACAGATCTTGCATGGGAACAGTGAACTAATTATGAGTGACACTGCAGTTAAATTTTAGAGTCAAGCACACACAGGTTCAGTCCCGGGATACAGTATATATATTGAGTTACAAAAGCTTGACAAGGATCATGTCAATAAGAAGATGTGAGAATCAGTAGAAAAAATTAATAGCAACAACGTCACATGTGATAAATGTGAATTAGCTCAACGTTGTTGCACAGGCGTGTGAGAGGAAATATTTTGATCCTGCCATGACTGGTTGCTGTCTCCGCGTTTGACAAATCTAAGTTCTAAGCAGTCTCTCAATCTTCCAACTGACTGATACCTTGTTTGCTCCGGTCATTCATTCGTGATATACTGTAGCCTCAGCATAAACTCTTTTGTATGTCTAAATTTTCTAATTCATTCTCTCCTTCGTTGCAGATGGGGTCAGATGTCTACCTTTGTTACAAGAAGTCCATGACCAAGTTGCACGCCATAGCTTACAAGCCTGGTATGCTCGTTTTACTTCCTACTCACTAGACTTGAGAGTCAGAGACATAGTCTAAGTTTATTAATATGATATCAGTAAACATGAATTAATAGAAATATAAGTGAATGCATACACCTGTGGTAGGCAAAACAGATAAATGATAAGGTAAAAGAGGCCCCTATAACAATGCATAAGGGTGTCTAATATCGATCATGGAGGATCTGCTCTGTGAATTAAAACTGTTTATTTATAATCAATCTCTTGACCAGTTAAGATAGGTAAAAGTGAAGCCTGTAAAGGTGATTTGTTTAACATGGGTTGCCAACGAAGGGCCCAACTGGAGTGGATGGAACTACTTAAATGTATTTACTAAATCAAGAGGTCTCTATTATTTTGTGCTACTGCATGAAAGGCAAATAACTAATAATAATTCTTAATGAAGAATTGATAAATATAATGCTTAGTTGAGTATTTAAATGGCCCAATTTTCATTAAGATTTGAATATGATTCATCTTGCTTGTGTGTTTGTGATTTGCAGCCATATTGAGCCGTTATCCGCCTGAGGACAACCCTTCCTATGCACTGCCTGAATCTGTCCCGATGTTCTGCTTGCCACTCGGTGCTTCTGTTGAAAGCTGTCCTGTTGGTGCTAAGAGACCACGTCCTGTCTTCTCCACTTTCGTGCTCACTGGCAAAGATGGAGAGAAGGTGAAGTTTTGTCTAGCATCTTTTGACATTAGGTAGACTACACGCCATTATGTCTGCTATTTTAGAAAAAAACAACAAACTAGCACACAATTTGAATAGGCATTTTAAGTATGTTTCCCGTTAACAGATAATGAATTTGTCATGTTTCAGAAAATATACTTAATGTTTTGTAAGATTTTATGCAACAGCCATAGTGTTTCGACTTACGCCTGGGTCATCTGTGCTTGTTATATAACAACTATATTTCCCTTTCCAGATTTATGGAGCTGCTGTCATGTTTTATGAGCCTTATCCAACGGAACGCTTGGACAATACTGCATTAGAACAGTTAGGAATGTTGACGGAGACGGAGGAGCAAGATCCAGACATGATGGTCTTGCAGACCAAGTGCATCTGTCTCCTCTCCCAGTACCCTTTCTTCAGCACTTTCAAGAAGTTTTTGCGATATCTCTATAAACTTATAATCAGCGGTCCTCAAAATGTCCCCATTGAAAGGTATGTTGTTAGTTTTCGTTAGTTGCTATGTACCATGTGTTGCATAACAGAATATGCACTTTTTAATGCAGGTGCGCTTGCGCAACTGCATTATACCAGTCACTTATGACCATATAATGGGTTTTGTGGATTGGAACGTGCACCCCCATATTGCTGTCAAATAATGCATTTTCGTTTTTGAAAATCAGATTTTCCGTTAGTGGAGAACCCCTTGTTTTGTGCGCAGAAGCATTTTGGATTATGTATGGGTTATTTTTAGAAAGAAAATCGTATTTGTCAAAATATGAGGTAAAATTATTCATTTTTGCTGACTGAAAAAGTAAGATTTAACTTTTTCTAATCCCCATATTTAAGAATCTAGAAAAACGTATTGGGAAGATATATAAGGCAATCTATATATCAATTTTCGCTTTAAAAAGTCCAATGGTTATTGCTCTAGGCCTGTTGACAGATAGTACCTGTAGAAAAAGTGGTTTTGTGTATTGGGACGAACTCCATGATCTCGACATCTAAATAGTATTTTCTTTTTTGAAAGTCAGATTTTCGCTTATGGAGAACATGTACAGTGGTGTGTAGGAGCATTTCAGATTATACATAGGGTTTTAAGAGACAGGTATTCTCATTTATAAACAAAATTGCAAAAATGTTTTTATGATGGATGGGAAAAATAAGATTTATTTTTCCTATAAGAAAAATGCATCTGAAATTTACTTCAGGCATTCTATATACCTATTTTCGCTTACAAACGTGTTCTGTGCTCCATGTCCGATTACTGATTGTTTTCGTAGATTGGTTTTGTGGATTGGACGGAGCACCTTGATTTTGCTATTTTGAATGTCGTTTTCAGATTTTCACAAATGGAGAACATCTGCAATGGTGTGTAGGAGCATTATGGGTTATGTGAAGGGTATTTTAAAAGAGACAGAATATTCTCATTTATAGTAACAAAATTATTCCCTTCTGACAGCCGTAAAAATAAGAAATAGCATTTAATTTTTCCGTTTGTAATAAATGGAAAAAAAGGCATTTGCAACAGACATATTTGACATTCTATACACCTATTTGTTGCTTTCAAAAGTCAAGTGTTTGTCACACCCGAAGTATAATCAAAGACAGAAGATTTTTGGAACTGGGATTTTTTACCAAATCCTTAGGAGGACAGTATACATAATCCTAGACTTTCACATCAGCTGTCAGATTTGACCTTGACTTATTCAAGGTGATTTGCTTAAATACACAATATTAAAGTTTTTTTAGTTGACTCCCTTTTTACCTTCAGCGAACGAAGTTCGAAGAAGATATATCACTTTGGTCAAAAGTTGTCCGTCCGCCGGGCGGGCAGTCGGGCGGCGGGCGGATAGACAGTTTCCGGGCCAGAACTCAGCCCCTATTACATGCACATGGATGAAATTTGGTACACATGTAGTCTGTATGCTCTAGTTGTGCCTTTTGATGGTCTGATTGATGGAACTTTTGTACTTTTTGAAATATTGAGAAAAATATACAAAAAATATTTTTTTGGTTTCCGGGCTGGGACTCAGCCCTTATTACACGTACATGGATGAAATCTTTTACAGATATAGCCTCTATGGTCTAATTGTGCCTTTTGGTGGTCTGACTGATGGATATTCTATACCTTTTGAAATATTAAGTAAAAAATTTTTTTTTTTCATTTATGGCCCAAAACTTGGCCATTATTGCTTGCACATGGATAAAATTTGTTACACATGTTACCTATGTGATAAAGTCGTGCCTTTTGTGGGTGTGATTCATGGATATTCTATTCCTTTTGAAATATTGACACAAAAACATCAAAATTATTCTTTCTCTTTCCAGGCCAAATCTTGGTCATTATATATCCATAGATGAAATTTGATACACATCACCTATATAATGTTATAATGCTTTTTGATGCTCTGATTGAAAATTGCTTTTGTTTCTTTTTTGAAATATTGAGAAACATTTAGACAAATGCAAATAAATATCTTTAGGTTTCTAACTCTTAGCTCACAACCTATTTCTTGTTTTTGCATGAAACTGGTCCGTAATATGTTTCAATTAGTCTAGACGGGCTTATGAAAGGACAGAGAGCATAGATAACTTCAGGCCAAGACCGGACCACTACTGCATATACTTACACTTGCTTCACATCACTTTTATGGCGTAATTGTGTCCCTTGCTAATGGTGCTTTTTCGCTGAAGGTTTGCTGCTATGCAGCCTATGTTTTGTTGTGTATTTCAATAGGAATTGAAAAAGTTAAATACATAATTTGATTGATTTTAAGTAACATCAAATGACTTTTTAATGAAGGGCGCTTTTAGCGCCCTCATTCAACTAGTTACACGAAAACCATTTGATCGGCAATTATTGACGCAGGTCTGTTATTTAATCATGCAGTCGTTTTGAACGATGAAAGTTGGGTTAGTCGGAAATACTGGATATATAGTTGTGGGCAGGCTAGTAATTCGGACCTGGTAAGTGTTTTGCTCTAAGATATTTGGTATTTTGTTTGAAATTCGTCTGCTAAATCCTTCATTTCATAGTGAAATCACGTACTTATAGCCAGGTTTGTAATCGCACTTGCAGGCCTGTTGGAAGGGTTTCTGGGTCAGAGGAAGGTTGTATTACTCCAACTAACGTGTCTAGTTGGTACATCTGGCTGGGATTTCCCTTCCAATACTCCAGTGAGTAGCAAAAACGATTTAAAGTCATGACGATTTTGCCTGAGATGAACAGCTGTCTGTCCCACTGCAAGCGTGAATTTACTTCCGGTCACGCTCTAGCGATCTGGTATCTGGGTCAACTTGACCTAGTTTCTGTACAGTGAAGCTGGATGAAGGAATGACAGTCAGGATCTGCTGTTGCTCCAAGCAGATGTGAGACAGTAGCCCAGTACACAATCAAGAAATTTTTGTTGACTTCTACTGTTGTCTATCATCTACTCGGACTAATCATGTCAATGACCTCTTGTAACGTTGTGCAACAATGTAACTAATGCAGCAATTTCCAGACAACAAAACGTCTGACTTTTTTGTTACAATGATCATTTTGATATTTGCCAATGACGTTTGATTGACCTTTGCACCTGAACATCTTAAACTTGATTAAAAATCACCTGAAGAAAACTAAGTTAATCAAAAATGACAAAATTGTATAACTTGGCTTCTACAAAAGCTGCATGGTTGGCGTTTTCTACTAATCATATAACTCTTTAACACAAAAAAAGTAGGACTGAATTCATGCTTCAGTTTATGATACTTTGCTCTGGGTTGAAATTACGGTTTCTGCAACTTATGCAACGATGACCCCACAATGCATTAATTTGGACGCAGTGGGGAAAAATTCACACTAAGGCTTTGACAGCTAGCAATGTTGATATATTGTTTATGTTATGGGCGACCAGACGATGGGGGGGGGGGGACTATGGCTTTAACCCGAAAGATAAACTTTTTTTCACTTGTGAAGCGTCGACGAACAATTTTTTCAGATGTGATGTGAATGCTCTACAAACTTTTTCATCACAATTTTCACATTACGATACCCCAAGTACAGGTCACAGATGGAAACTAATTTTTTTTTTCATGTGCAAAACAAACTATTTTTACAGTATCAAGAGGGAAACAAATATTTTTTTTTCCACCAAAAAGCAATAGCCCCCTGCCCCCACAAAGATCATTACAAAAGTCAATGGACAAAGTTCAAAACAGTAATTGAGAAAATACACACATGTCAAAAATTGCTAAAACTGCAGCCTCTTAAATAGAATCAACAAATATTTTACAAAAAGGCTAATAGTGTCTGATTATGGCTTAAGTCAAGAAAAATTATGGCCAGGGGAGAAAAACAGACATTTCAAGTGGCATTTATTAAGCCTATGCTGCATGCTTGTTGTGTGAATTAATAAATTGATTTGATTTAAATATCTAGATTCAGGGTGAGGCTCTGTAATGTCACCAAGGTACATAATCTTTGACCAAGGCAACCCATGGTTGGTTTGAGCTGCATTGAGCCTCAGCCTGAATTCCTGACTGGACTTGTGTCCGCTCATTTGGTTTGCAAAAATAGGGAATTTATTCAGAAAGTTTAATTGAAATTGAGGAGTATTCGGAACATGCAAGACATGTAGGTAATAAATAGTGATGCATGGATAGTGAAAATGGCCAGATACCGGATAATCCGGCCGGACCATCTGCCGGATACCGGTTAGTAACAAGGTAGTAGGAACCGGATAATGGACTGTTTGTCTGGTGGAATGTTTTTCGTAATATTCTGTTAATGAATTTGATTTTGAAGGTGGTTGTAACATTCTTTAATTTATTATCAAAATTTTAGCCTTTCATTAATTTTTGACCCTGACAAATATCTGGTTCTGATATCCCGTTCAGACTCCCAAATTCTGCCTGATACCGGGTATATCCTGAAAATTTCAATATCTGGCCGGATACTGGATACTGTGCCGGATATCCGTGCATCCTCAGTAGTAAAATAGCATCATATGGGAGACACCTGGTGGAAAACGCCTGCAGACACTATACCAAAATGCCATATTAAAGGCTTTTTACACGGACACTCCACGTAGGAAATTCATGTTCGATGTGTACATGTGTCTCACTGTATTATTTTATTACATTTTTTGCATTTCCTGAGTTGATCTCTAAAACAGCTATATTTTATAGGTCATGAAATTTTACCATAATATTTATAATGTGTTTTTTTACCTTTTGGGGGTCTGATGGACTCATAAAAATTAATTACAGCCAAAATGTTCATTTTTTAACACACCATTCATGAGTCTTGTATTTGGGGGTTTCACCAATGAAATTTTGCAATTGTAGGTCTGTAATATAGCTCATATAGACAAAATAAGGATTCCAATTGCCTTTTTTTTTGTGGAACTTTGGTCTCATGCATTAATATGATAAGGACTTGATCAATGAGTATACTTTAAGGAATTATTATATAATAGTTCAAATAATCGCAATTCAGTCTATCTGTTTTCTTTTAAAACGAAGAGCTATTGTCGTCACTTTATCGTTGGTGTCGGCATTGTCCCGGGTCAGGTTGACATAATACATTTAAATCTCAAAGGTTTCGCACCCCTTCATTATGCAATCCGCGGATTCTTGTTTCAAATCTGATGTGCATGAAGAGCTGCTACTTTGTGTATTAAAGAGAAAAAGACAAAAATGGTTATTTTTTACTATTAAAGGCTTGAAGTTTCAGAACTCATAAGCATATGAAAATATTTTGTCAAACGCAACCCGATATTAGAATATTCCACCTGCATTATGCAACCTGCGGGTTCTTGTTGTAAAAGGGGGCTATTTTTTTTCTCTGCTTACATTGTTGAGAAAGAATGAACATGACCTTTTCGCAAAGTACAGTCATGTAGCCTCAAGTGAGGCTCAAGCACAGCAAACTTGATGTCAAATGATAGTCTTGCCTGTTTGGTGAAATTTGTTTTTGTCGGCCTATATGTAATATAGGGGCCGACTCTGTGGTGAGCCTGTCACGTTGTAGAAAGGATTTTTGTCCAGGCATTTCTGTCAAAACCACAGTGTTAACACCCTATAATGCCATTCCAGTTTCTTTAATGTACTGTAACTTAGGTTCCGGTGGCCTGAATTTACATTGTATCAAGAATTGGCAGTAGGGGGTGACCATTTCATATCCAGGGAGGGGGAGGGCTTGGAATTAGCTCTACACCCAAGGATGTAATGTTGCCAATAGGTGTAAAGTTACCAATTGGTGTAATGTTGCCAATGGGTGTAATGTTGCCAAGGGTGTAATGTTGCCAATGTGTTCATGTGTGCCAATGGGTGTAATGTTGCCAATGGGTGTAATGTTGCCAATTGTGTGATGTTGCCTATGGGTGTAATGTTGCCAATGGTGTAATGTTGCCAATGGGGGTAATGTTGCCAATTGTGTGATGTTGCCTATGGGTGTAATGTTGCCAATGGGTGTAATGTTGCCAATGGTTGTAATGTTGCCAATGGCGTAATGTTGCCAATGGGTGTACTGTTTCCAATGGTGTAATGTTGCCTATGGGTGTAATGTTGCCAATTGGTGTAATGTTGCCAATAGGTGTAATGTGGCCAACGGGTGTAATGTTGCCAACGGGTGTAATGTTGCCGAGGGTGTAATGTTGCCAATGGGTGTAATGTTGCCAATGGGTGTAATGTTGCCAACGGCTGTAATGTTGCCAATGGTGTAATGTTGCCAATGGTGTAATGTTGCCAATGGGTGTAATGTTGCCAATGGGTGTAATGTTGTCAATGGGTATAATGAAGCCAATGGGTGTAATGTTGCCAATGGGTGTAATGTTGCCAATGGGTGTAATGTTGCCAATGGTGTAATGAAGCCAATGGGTGTAATGTTGCCAATGGGTGTAATGTTGCCAACGGGTGTAATGTTGCCAACGGGTATAATGTTGCCAACGGGTGTAATGTTGCCAATGGTGTAATGTTGCCAATGGGTGTAATGTTGCCAATGGGTGTAATGTTTCCAATGGTGTAATGTTGCCATTGGGTGTAATGTTGCCATTGGGTGTAATGTTGCCATTACGTGTAATGTTGCCAATGGATGTAAAGTTGCCATTGCGTGTAATGTTGCCAATTGTGTGATGTTGCCAATTGGTGTAATGTTGCCAATGGGTGTAATGTTGCCAATGGATGTAATATTGCCAACGGGTGTAATGTTGCCGAGGGTGTAATGTTGCCAAAGGGTGTAATGTTGCCAATGGGTGTAATGTTGCCAACGGGTGAAATGTTGCCAATGGTGTAATGTTGCCATTGGGTGTAATGTTGCCAATGGGTGTAATGATGCCAAGGATGTAGTGTTACCAAGGGTGTAATGTTGCCAATGGGTGTAATGTTGCCAATGGATGTAAAGTTGCCAATTGGTGTAATGTTGCCAATGGGTGTAATGTTGTCAATTGGTGTAATGTGGCCAATGGTGTAATGTTGCCAATAGGTGTCATGTTGCCAATGGGTGTAATGTTGCCAATGGGTGTAATTTTGCCAATGGGTGTAATTTTGCCAATGGTCGTTATGTTGCCAATGTGTTTAACGTTGCCAATGTGTGTAACGTTGCCAATGGACGTAACGTTGCCAATGGGTGTAATGTTGCCAATGGGTGTAATGTTGCCAATGGGTGTAATGTTACCAATGGGTGTAATGTTACCAATGGTGTAATGTTACCTGTGGGTCTAATGTTGCCAGTGGAGGTAATGTTGCCAATGGGTGTAATGTTGCCAATGGATGTAATGTTTACCAAGTGGTTGCACAGTATTTTAATGCGATGTCGTGCACTGGTAGCAGAGTTACTCTTGTGCATCTCATGCACTCTGTTCTAGTTTTTTTTCGTCAATAATTTCTTGCTCAATTTTGATGAAACAAATTCTTTCTGAACAGTCTGGTCTTCAAATACATAATTTCTGGTGTAAGGGGGTGACCATTTCATATCCAGGGAGGGGGAGGGCTTGGAATTTTTTTTTTTAGTAAATAATTTCTTGCTCACTTCTGATGAAACAAATTCTTTCTGAACAGTGATCCTGAAATAAATCATTCCTGGTGGGGATACATTTAGCAGCCTGGTGTTTCTAAGTTAGGGGCAACAAATTAATAATCAGGGGGACTTGGGGGCGGGGGTCTCGGTAGGAAATTATTACTTATTTTGTAAATCACTTCAATTATTTGGCCGACATTTCGTCCCTGTTGGACAGCAATCCATGGGCCAGACAATCCCTTAGCATATGCTGCATCTAGTTCTTGAAGTTATATCCTTTGTCCTGCCTGATTTGCATCAATTTCTGTCTCTGGATTTTCCTGTAAGTACAGTGCCGCCTGTAAATAAGTGAAACGCATGATATTGTGCCATTGCATCAATGCTAAACATCCTCAACCAAACTGCTTGTGGAGGCATGAATTCTCATCCGATGAGAGGGAAACATATTGGGTCATAAAGGCCGATATGTGAGGCATGTGGGAAAACAATGGTAGCCCATTTTGCTCTGCTGTAGTCGGAGTTAGGTATGGGTCAAAGTCTTTGATAAGTAAGTGAACCACCCTTCCCTGTTAAATAACATTGGGCCTGCGTTTCACTTACTTATCAAAGACTTTGACCCCTACCTAACTCCGACTACAGCAAAGAAAATTGGCTGCCATTTTTATCCAACACGCCTCACATATCCGCCTTTATGACCCAATATGTTTTCCTCTAATTGGAAGAGAATTCATGCTTCCACAAGCAGTTTTACTGGGGATGTTTAGCATTGAATTTGATGCAATGGCACCATTTCATGCGTTTCACTTACTTACAGGCGGCACTGTACAATGGTGTGAATATGATACCCCTGCCAAACTGCCATCTTATAGACAAAATGTCCAGTATTATTCCTGACTCTGACCTCAATGAAATGACCTCAAATGCGCGGCCTCCTGATATTAAACGAAAGTTGATTTCAGTTTCGTGTACCATTTCTCATAAGAATGAATATGATTATGAAGTTCAAGTTATTTCGGATAGAGCTCTTTATTTGGCAGTTGCATTTCTCTTTCAGGTATATTTCCCACTTTATGACTGATGTTCCATTTCCGTCAGCACAACGTCCAAGGATCTTGATCCAGGTGAGTAACTACTTGCTCGTGTCATGGCTGGTCTCTGCCAAAATACACAAACAAAGTCACTTGAGTAACAGGGTCACTTCTCTGGAAAATTAACAGGTCAATAGACATTATAGAGGAAGTGCACAATTAACATATGTATCAAAAAGTAACTGCTTTTGTGGTGTACTGTAGGATGAGAGTTACCTGGCCCACTTAAGCAAGTGCTGTCTGACCCATAGCACACAATTTCTGTCTTGTTGTTGCCAGTAATGTCCGTTTGTTTATTTGACAAGTCAACAAGTTTTGTGTTATTTATTTCAGTTAACAAATGATGTCATCCCTTTGTCGCAAAGAGAGGAGTCTCCCTTACCTGAGAGTGGAGCTTCATTTATCAAATTACTGAGGAATCTCGGTCCAGATGATTGTCTCAACATCTTACTAATGGCATTGTTAGAGCAGAAACTGCTGATCCACTCTCTGCGGCCTGATGTCCTCACTTCAGTTGCCGAGGCGCTCATTAGTGTAAGTTATGTTTATGTGAAGTAACAGATATTACATGGTTATCGTGCAGCAAAATCCAGTTTGCACTTCATGAATGCTTTTCTACATTTGCTGCATTGATATTGTTTACAATACTGGCAATTCAAGTCTGCAATTTTGGTGATGATAAGTTAAGTGTGAAATGGAAATGTGTTACTCTTGCAGATACTATTCCCCTTTCACTGGGAATGCCCTTACATTCCACTGTGTCCTTTGGGACTGTCCGATGTGCTCAACGCTCCTATTCCTTTCATTGTTGGTGAGTCTTCCCTGCCCTTCTTTCTTCTCTCTCAATTTGCCGCTGAAAAAAGCATCAAAATAGTACACTCTATATATATATATATAATTATATATGTAGCAGTGCTTTAGTGCTGTTTCTGTCAATTTGTAAACTAACTCCTTTTGCTATCCAACATATCAGTCACGAATGATATTTACATAATTTCAGGTGTGGACTCTAGGTACTTTGACATGTACGACCCACCTCCAGACGTGAACTGTGTGGACCTGGACACGCACACCATCACCTATTCCGAAAACACGGACCGCAAGAACCTCAATTACAAGATGCTTCCTAAAAAAGCTGCCAAGATGCTCAAGTCGAATCTTGAGAAACTGTTTGAAAAGGTTTGCCAAGAAAGTGGAGTTTCTCAGGACGCCCCAGAGGACAAGGCTGCTGATCTGTCCGCTATAGACAGTGATTTTAAGAAATACAAGAAGGAGGTACGTATGCAACTCACTGATTTGGTTGAAGTTGCCCGATTTTAAAACTCCTTTTCTTTTTTTTATTTTGGTCATTTTTTGTCCCGATATGATGCAACCGCAACACCACATGTCATCTTACTGTTTGTTACAAAGTGTAGAATTAGTCGCCCCTATATTTATATAGGGGGCTACTCTGTAATCACTGTTAGTGTTGTGGAACTCATTTTTCGTAATGCCATCTCCTTCAAGATGACACTGCATATTCCCTCAAATGTCATTGAAAGTTGTTAAATGTATCTTAACGTAGGTTTTTACACCTCTTTTCATACAGTCAATACAAAAATTATTTTTCATCATATTTCATAAAATAATCCCAATATAATAAAAAAAAAAGGTCTTTGGTTTAAGAGTAGTATAACTAGGTTAGGATCTTATTTATTTCAGTTCCAAATTTATTTTTTTTGGAAATTGGAAAGAAATGTATTTTTATTTCCAGTCAATGATTGGCACCTTGCATCTACCCATTCTTTAAAAGATAGATAGTTAGATAGGTCGACTACCTGACTGACTCATTGATTAATTGAGAGTCATATGATGAAATCATAAAAATAAATTGTCTCTCACAAATACATAGTCATGTTGATGGATAGTCACATAGATAGAGAAAGTGACACTGATAAATTATATAGATGAATCTGTTGTTAGGTTTGTGTTTGTCTTGTGGAAATATTTAAAATGGCTGACCATTTCGTCCCTGTTGGACAGAATGCAAGGTGCATTGGCCGATCCTTTTTCCCATATTACCTCTAGTTCCTCTTGTGTTCATGTGATTGTGAGATTCCTAAATCTAGGAATGTTCCGATACAGATTCCAGGTATGCACAGTATTGGCACAAAAAGCAGTGTCTGTATTGGAGGCATTGCTCCTTACAAAATCAATGGTATCAGTGTCTGTAACATTAGCAACAAAATACCAGCATCAGTATCGGAACGGAAGTGAAATGTGGTGTCCGAGCATCTCTACCTAAACCTCTCTTGTCATTTCTTCCCCCATGTGTTTCAAAATACTTGAAAATGCCTCCTAGATTTTTGCTCTGGGTGATGTTTCTGAAAATGAGTCAAGGGTCCATTCCTGTAAAAAGTTTTGCTGGCCTAAATGCAGGTTGTGAAGAAGTGTATGATAACGGTTGGGTTTCATACAGGTCTTGGCCAAAATGTGTTTTATGATTGGGCATTGTCGGCGTTCGCATTTGTGAGAAATCAATCAGAAAAAAATATGAGGGTGGACAGCTGGACATTTCAGTATTGGCAGGCAGTATATTTGCTATGCTTTTGTTCACCAACTTCAAAAGCCAGTGCAACTTTATTTACTGATAGATCTTTCTGAAACTTTGGATTTAGATAGTATGGAACCTAAATTTTCGGTTGAGGTATGATACAACTCTGTATCTTCATTAAAAGTGGCCGAAAAAAAAAGAAGACAATCGCGCCAGGCCAAGCCTAAGGATTTATAGGCCAAGCCTATGGTTATGGTGGTACAACAGCGTCTCTGCAGGCCTTGTGAAATCAAATTTATGAATTAGTAAACAATTAAATTGTTAATATGTGAATTTATCAGTGCTGAAAAACAATTTGAAGCCAAGAATGACAATTGCAATGTTGTAGTTTCCAAGACTGTCACTGAAACTTGTGTCAGTGAGTGATTATGTTGCTAATTGGTATTAGGCCTAGTTGCCATTGATCTTGACCTTTCAAGTCGCAGACCCATAAAATTATAATTGCAATTATTTGTGTTGCAGTGTGATGCTGTAGCAAATTTGGGTCATGTCTGAAATACCCAGAAGACAATTCAAAGCTTAATTTCTGAAAAATTTCTTCTGGACATGCTTCAAGTCCTGAAAAATATCAATCACAAAATGCCCTTCTGTCTAAGTTGTACTGGAAAATGAAACAATCTTTGAGGCACGAAGCTGAGGACTTTGGTATACTTGGTATCTGTAATGGCATGGTATGCCTGGGATAATGATACTTTAGCAAAATGGCAAAACTTATCTGTTCTCTCTTTTATACTCTTACGGCAGCAAATATTTTAAAGAGTCTGTTGTGAGGTAAGGGAACATTTGGAATTTATGACTGGGGAGTTTTGCCGGAACTTCCTACCATATAATGTGTTAAATACCCTAGGTGTGCCTTTTTGAGGTCTAAATACTGTGATGAAAATAGTTACAACAAATTCAGCAAAATGTTTAAAAAAAAATGTTTTTCTATACTTTATGATTCCATCAATTTTGGAGTGACACAAATGAAGTGCATCATTTCTATATCTACTTGGATCTTCACACTTGGGCCTCTTAAAACTACTCAACTTATTCCAATATGGCTGCAAAAAAATTGCCTCAACAAAATGTCATCTTAATTGAATAGACCAATTTCACGGCTGGTTCTCTCAGTTAACATTAGGGGAAAAGTTTTGCGTACTTAAATCCAATTGGCTAAGAGATTTCCCGCCTTTGCCTCTGAATCGTCCAGCCAAGGGGACCGCAAGCTGGAGTATTTACTTTTTAGTGCATTTTAATGTAACTTCAAGGCTTTATAACTTCGTCATCCTTTCAGTTTAAATTTTGAAAGTTGTGGTTTTGGATTTGGAGTGTATGCACTATGCATCTCCTATGTGTGAAAAGCAAATGAAGAATCGCAGAATTATAAAAAAATTATTTGGGATCAATGTTCAGGCCATTCAGTGAAATAAGTCTGTTGTACACCATGGCCTTAACATTTGATGAAATTTGGCATAGGGCTTTGTTTGAGTGCATGGATCAAGAACTTCTTAAGTTTTTGGGAAATCCTAGATGGCTGCCAAAATGCCTACCACAAAATGCCACCATTCTAAATTGTATTTCACTTGCGAGTTATAACATAGGGTAAGGGAATCACTAGATCATAGAAATTTTGCACAATTCAAGATGGCTGCCATTGAAATCAAGATGGTTTACAAAATATTTGACAAAGTGGCTGCAACCAATTCATTTGTGAACTGGTAAATCCTATCAGCACAGGTCAAACCTGTCAGCACAGGTCAAACCTGTCAGCTCAGGTCAAACCTGTCGGTACAGGTCAAACCTGTCAGTACAGGTCAAACCTGTCAGCATAGGTAACAGTTAACAGTGTAAATACTTAAGAAGATACTTACATTGATAGATTTTACAATATAGCAAACAAGGGTTGATGCTGCTTGCAGCGCATCTGGTTTTGAAGTCCGTCTGTGTAGCAACCACAAATACAAATTATTCTATAGCATGACAAAATACCTATTGGCTTATGGATTTCCAATTTATGAAATTTAAAAATTGATTCTTTTCAGCATACCTGCGTCACGTGTTAGCCTAAATTATGCAACTTCCAGTCTTAAATATAGGAGCAGTTAATTTGTGTTCACAGGCTTCTCATGTTCACTAACTTAAGTGGTGTATCTGTAAACCTGGCTAGCCATTGCCATTAAGATCAATACAATATAGCAAAACTTCAAGTTCTTTGCTCTGCTTGCTTTGTGATTTATGGTTGCGAATGGTAAGTTGGTCATATAAAAAAATAATCATGAAAAGTGTGTTTCACCAGTAAGCTGTTGAGCAATAACTTTAAAAATTCTTACCAGCAACAAAAACTATGCAAAGATTGCTAAACCCAAGGTTTGAATCCTCAGATTCTTGTTATAGGGCTCCAGCGTTAATTGCCGCTTCTGGATTTCAATGGATAATAACTAAGTGTATGTCTGTTTATAATTTGCTGCTCTGTAACGTGTTCCTAACATATCTACCTGATCAATAGCATTAGTTTCATTAAGCCGGCCATTGTTCTGAATCTCTGTCGTTTTGGTCTTTCAGGTGGCATTAGAAACTTCAATCCAAGAAGCCTTCCTACGATTCACAGCCATGCTGATGAAGGGATATGAGAAGCACCTGAAACCAATCACCAATGCTCCAACTGAGAGGGCCACGGATGTCGGGTGTCTCTTTGATGTCCAGGGATTTCTGAAGAGCAGGGACAAGGCATACCATCGCTTCTTCTCTCAGTTGATGAAGACCCAGTTATTCAGCAGGTTCATCGAGATTAGGTCCTTTGCCTCGGACAAGGATGTTGGCCTGGCGTTCTTCGATGAGTGCACAGAAAAGGTAAGCTGTTATTTCCCTGGCTCTTGGCTGTTGCTCTATTTTGTTGTTAGCCTGTCTGTGGAGTTGTTATCGTAGAATAATATTATTTTTCGTCTTGCAGGTTGATGAATACAGCATGGATGTTAGACTAATTGAACAGGATGAGGGACAGAAAAGGTAAGAATAAACTCTTAGAAGTAAAACAGTGAGCTAATTCTTCAAAAGGAAGAAAAACTGGATGATGGCGAGAAAGCAAGCAATTTAATGTCATGGCTTTGTTAAATATTCTACTTGCACGTCTCTAAGCTAACTCTGCCATTCAATTGAATTCTTCGATGGAAAATCAGGGAATTGTGTGTACTGTCTAAATTTATACTTAAAATGTTTCATTTCCTTCTCAATATGACTTGAATGTTTCACTACATTTCTTTCTTAATTTTGTGTTTGTAGTGAAAGAACAGTGTTCATCTACCCCCCTGAACCTATTGGCTTGCCTGAGGGAGCAGAGTATTCCTACACTTGCTTTCCTGAGTTGAACCCTGATCTATTCCTGCCAAAGACAACCCAGCCATCACTGGTGACCCCCATCAAGCAGACCAACTGCCCCAACAGTCCGATGACCAAGCGCACAAAGCAGGAGGTCAAGTCCGCCCAGAAGGTTGCTGCCAAACATGCCAAGACTCCCTCTGCCTGGACTAAGTAAGTTCCTCATCACTATTTGGTACAAGGGGCTGTTGAAAATGTTAAGTAATAAATGAAATATGTCATTGCAAAAAGTATAAGTACTACATTAAAAGTTTTGTTGTTATTTCTTGTGGTTAATTGATGCTACAATTCATTCTGTGCATCCCTGCTATGGATTGGCTGACTCAACTGAAGTGATATGCTATTTCATATTGCAATCAACGAATCTTGAGATATGTAATTGGCAAAGCCTTTGTTTTTGTTTCAGGTGTTTATTGAGCCATTGTTACAGTTTATGGTTTATCCATCTTCCGGCTTATCTCAAGTCGGTGCGATCCAAGACGAAGGCTTTGCATTTGGCATATGATGTCCTGGTTAAAATGCAGCAGGCCCAGCTTGAGCCACCTGATGAGGTGAGTGTGGTTTTCATTGGTCTTGTGATGGCTCCATTTGACTCGTGAAGTTGTTGGAAGTAGGCAATCATCAATCCTCTTTGTGTGAAAAATTACTTCTTAAATGTTTTATAGTAGGGTATGACATATGTATGAAAACCTGTTATGATGAAATACATACATCAATCATGAAAATAATACAAACCAAATCAGAAGCCCTTTTCACCTATTATTAATAAAGGAGTAAAGCTTCTAAATTATGAAGAAACTGAAAATTATGAATGAACTCTCTTTTGATATATAATTTAAGGCTCTCTGGTGTTTATTGATTATTCTGTCATCTTAAACTGTTGCAATAAAGAATAGTAAATTATTTCTCATAACTTCTTGAGTCTAGATGCCCTGTGATGACCAGTTCATATTCCTTGTTATGCCCCCCCCCCCAAGGGGGCGTACTGTTATCAGGTTGTCTGTCTGGGGGTCTGGCCAGCTGCCTAGCTGTCTGGCAGGCTAGCTGTCTGTCTGTGTCAGTTAATTCGGTGGGCCATAATGCTAAAAACCTGTCACGGTTCACTGATTCACATTAAACACCATGAGCCGCACTGATTGTTACATCGGCGACTGTGCTGCCCTCTTGTGTAAATGACTGATACGCTTGACTGCTTCGGTTTCGTCTGCAAGTAATGTGGCCCCGTTTTTCGTCTGCTACAACTGCGTTTCCTGTTATGCTCACTAAAGTCAAGACATTTTATTTTGGCAGCAAGTTTTTAGCCAATAAAAGAATACATGATTAAGTCTGAGGTTTAATTTTTTCCTTATCAGGGTGAGTACACCATGACCAAGCATGATTTGGACTAAATTGATATCCTCTGAACCCCCAGCTCCATCATGCAGGCAATTACAATGCTAAATTACTGCTGCTCTTCAGCACATCTAGAGCTATTTTTAGCCTTCTGTTGTGACATCATCAGCATTGTTGGCTCTATGACATCACTGGAACAATGGTGACGTCATAACAGCAGCAATAGAAGCAGTAGGAGAAAATGGCTTCTTGAGCTGTTTTGACAGCAATGTTATTCTAATGGGAATACCTCAAAACCAGGACTACAACATGCCAATACTTACAAAAGTTTTATGAAACTTTTTGGTCAAGGTGTCAGGAGCAGGAGGAGACAAGTATTTTTGGCAAGAGTAAGTTATGTTTTTAATAATCAGCAAAAAACTTACTGCCAAAATAAAATGTCTTGACTTTAGGGGAGATATCATCATGCTCGCCATCTCACGAAACATGCACAAAGCTTTAGCATTCAGTGAATCTCGCCAAATTTACAAACTCTGAAATAAAGACAATGTTAGACTTTATGTCCACTTTTTAAACCGACCTCTTACGAGGTGGGTTTAATCCAGTTGGTTCATGTCAAATGGAGATGGACGTCATAACGATAATACCTGCATTTTGGTATATTATCGCTCATTTTCGCTTGAATATTTTCACTTAAACTGCGCTATTCATGCAAGGAAAACGTCCAAGAGGAAGAACCAGTATATAACTGACAAAAGGAAACTTCCGCCATAACAGTGACAGGTGATTGTGTCTTTATATCCTCGTTTTCCGTGATTTTAGACTGCAAAGGTTTTGTGAAGAAAATGTCTGGAAAGTTAATTTACGCTAGGCGGCGCCACCTATTTTGGTTGGGCACATAATTCTTGAGACAGCATCAATATTTCTTGAGACAGCATTGTTGTCTGCACATTTTTGTGCAGCCTGTCTTGAAGAAAAACAAGTTTATATTAGTTTATTGCAGTCAGCTGGTTCAACTTTCTGAGTTCCTGGTATCAAGGCATGAGTCTAGTACAAGGCATGAGTCTAAAATAGGCCTACTTGTGTACTTTGTAGGACAGTAATGTCATTTAAAATTATCATATATATATATATATAGTTATTTTTGAAATTTTCTCTGCCTTTGGTGTTTTAATTCACACATAGGCCTATTTCAACATTTGGCACAAACCAAGTTTCAGGGGCAGATCCAGAAAATGTCGGACTGGGTGGGGGAGGGGGTTACAAATGGAAATGTAATAGGAAGCCCTTGGCTGACATAGTGTTCCCACATGGCCTAATGGTCAGGAGCTGATCAGATGATCCTTGTAAAAAAAGTTTGTTGGTACTTCGTGCATGAAAAAAGCCCTTGCTAATTCTGTTAAGCTTGGTATGTGGGATTGATTTTCACATGGTTACAAATTTGCAGTGACATTTCTTCAATTTTTACGTCTCATCATTAGGCCTATCATCGTCTTGATATTCCAAAAAACATCACAATTGCTGACTTATGTTGTTAGCACATGCTCGAATAGATCAGAATAGGTGCGAGGATAGAATGAGTTTCGATGGTAGTTTACACCAGTGCTGGTCATAATTCAATTAATGATTTAAATTAATTAAATTCATGAATTGAATAATTCAGTTAATGATTTAAATTCATGAATTGAATAAAATCGAATGAATTCAACATTTAAAAATCAGTTATATTGAGTTGACCGAAGGAAAAAATTCTGTAAATTCAAATTGATCTTGGCCATGAATTATAGTCTCAAAAGATCCTCAATTTGTACATTTGCATCTTTTCGGCGAAATGTAAATATAAGAATAAATTTCAGCTTATCTGAAAACTACTATACAACTTTTAAAATTCACTTACAATCCCATAAAATAATTTAGGCACTCTGCTGATTTTCCACATACTGTCCTTTCAGGTTTCCCAATTCTCTATTATGTCACAAAAGCCAGCATACAGGTGATTCGTCATCAAGGCCTTCCATGTCAACAACCTATTCTTCATTTCAACGCCGCAGCTTAGCAGCCCATATACTCATGGCATAACTACGCTCTCTCAAGAGTCCACATTCATCAAGCACCTGACAATAAATTTGTTTTCTGCTCACATATCAGGCACAGTGTCATTCGTGATTCTGTAACTCTTATGACACTTGTTGTTAACACGCCACTGTCATTTTACACCATAACTACGTGATTCCAATACAATAAACTCACAGATGTCATACATACATGTGATTCATTACTTAGGATATTCAAATAAACTCTTGAAATAAATATGTACCATCTTTCTTCTGTCACTTTGAAATAGCTCATTAATTGCCCTTCATGGCATGCACCTCACAGTGCCCTGCAAATATACTTCCAGTCTAAAGTGTACTAAAGTAGAGCTTTGTTCCTTCAGCATGTACATCACTCACATCAGATGCTCATTGGTTAGGGCAAACACTCGCCGCAACTTCAATTTTGATAGGTCGGTTTTTGAATCCATGGATTCTTGTTGATTTTTTAAAAGTACATTAAATTTTATAATTATTTATTTATAATTATATGAATAGTGTATGTGTTACCCCTGTAAATTTTTACATGAAGTGCAATAAATAACATATATAATATATATATATTCAGCCTTCGTAATGTGCAGCCACCTTTGTTATATTTCATTGCTGTATTACAGCATTCAGGGTTGGGGAGTATGGGAGCATGGTGCATTCATGCTTGTCGTTCACAACAGTATTCTAGTTTGGACTTGTGATCGTTTATAATTTGCTGTCTGTGGTTTCAGGTTTGCTACCGAGTGCTGATGCAGCTGTGTGGTCTCTATCATCAACCTGCTCTTGCTGTGAAAGTTTTGTCACAGTTGAAGAGCAATGGAGTCACTCCCAATGCCATCACCTATGGTTTCTACAACAAGGCGAGTCTGCTATCGTAATTGTTTTGTTTAGTCTTGACTATCTTCATGTCATCTTCGTGACAACTAGGGAGGACCAGAACTCTCCTGAAGATCTTTATTACTCAAAGAGTTATTTATTACTCTAAATTTCAGCATAACATCACATGCATTCACACTCAAATGATTGAATTTGGATTGAATTGTCATGCTAATCCTGTTACTGTGATTTATAACTGTCTTGTTTAATGCATGTCTGATCTCTTCTTTTTGAAGGCAAAATAAAGTCTAATCAACCAATCATAACATTTCAGGGGGTCTTTGATGGCTGTTTATAGAAAAGATTATGTACAGACAAATGATAAATTGAACATTTAAAGGCATGTCAGTGGATTAACTAATTAGTTGTATTTTATTAATGTCAAATGTAAATTGTCCATCTGTCCAAGTCTAACCAGAATACTGAAAATTAAGGGGTCTGTTGACTTGGCCCAAATCTTCGAATGGCTCATTCCAGTGTTTAGCGTGGTCATAATGGAGTTGTTGATGCTTCTAGGTTGTGCTGGAAAGCAAGTGGCCTTCTTCAAATCTGAATGCCATTTTGATGTGGACGAAACTGCGTAATGTTATCATGGCAACTGCTCAGTTCAAGCAAGCCCTGCGAGGCAGGCGCTTGTCATTATACTCCACATCAGAGAGTGACTTCGATAGGATATCTCGCACAAGCACAGACAGCTACGTTGAAGAGGCTGGCCATTACACTAGCAAAGCAACAGAATTTGTCAATGACTTGGTGCACGTGGAGTCTCCAAATAATGAGGAAAAAGTTAGCACAGGTGAATAATGCATTATACACTTATAAATATGTAAACTGGAGGCAGTCAACTTTAGTGCTCAACACTGCTGACTAGTGAGCAGTGTTCCTTGAACCAGCTCTACACAACTCTAAATTTTATAATATGTATTTTATATTGTATTAACTTTGAATTTCGCAAAGTGCTTATGCTTTGGAGCTCTTCAAATCAGTTCAAGATGGATTGAATTTCTTTTCTCTTTCACAGGAGGCATGTCCGACAGAGGGTACAGTTCAATGACCTTGGACGAGGCGGGGAAGCGCAGTTCCATGGTCATTGGATCACAGGATTCTCTCGACTCCATCAACAGATTGAAGTTGGCTGGAAAGGAGGAGCATGCCATTGTGATGAATGGGAACCGGAGTGATCATCATAAACATGCTCAAGGTAAGTACACTATATCTACAGGGATTTTCCCTTTGAAAATGTCCACCATGATGAGCTTTTCATGTACTTGGAACAGATTCAGAAAATGAGGGATTTTTGACTTAACTGAAATAAGATTTCTTGGCTTGGAAAACAAAACTTAGTTTTCTCACCATAATCTTGTTCCATTTCTTATTCCCAAAAGCGCTGATCTGTGATGAATGAGAAGTTGGCATTTATTTCCTTTTTCTATCTTTTCCAGAGAAGAGAGCGAAAAAAAGACTGGACTTTCCCCCAGTTGACGTGAAGGAGGAGAAAGCAAGTCAGATTGTGAAGAATTCCCTTGGACAGACGGGCAGTGACAGCACCCTCAGGGGTAGTGCCCGTAAGTATCCCTCCCTCAAGTTCCTTTTGATTTTCTGGCCTGCACGAAATCTTAAACAGCCTCCCTAAATATAGTTTGATTTTAAGTGTGCTGTCTATGTTAGTGACTAGATTTATCTTATAAAATTAGGTCACCAAAATTCAAATTAAGACTAATTAATAAACCTCTAATATTTAAATCTTCATTGGCAAATTGCACATGGATTGGCTTTTTTGGATTTGATTTGTCATTACCATTTACGAATGCTTATGGTGATTGAAAGATTTTACCCCGAAGTAAAATTGTTCATTATACTAACCGCCTAAAATGAAATGGCTTTATTGATCTTTTGACATTCCTGGCTTGTGCAAACGTAACCTCAGCCAATCGCTGCATGATGTACCCCTGGTTTTCAGATGGAAGTCAGGCTGGATTACTGATGACAAGCCAAACTGCCTTAGATCAGTCAATGTTCGGTGAATTGGGCCTGAGCCACAGTCTCATCAAGCCAGACTTGATGCGCAAGCGACATTGTTCGGAGGAGATCCAGAGGAGAAGAAGCACCCCAGAGAGTCGGAGTGTCAAGTTGATTGGCAAAATATCAGAAGACAGGCATTCGTGCACAGCTGCCATCAATGGACATTCAGTAGAGAATGACTCATGTCAATCTGAAAAGGCAGATTCGGCTGATACAGCCGATTCCACGCCATCTGCTTCTCTTGATCTGTCGGCTTTTGAGGAGTCCACCAGTCAAGATCCATTGACGGCCCAGGACTGCCAGATCAAGGTGGAACATGCTTTGAATCAGGATATTGAGGCACTACAACATGCCTTGTCAGATTTGACCACAACGTCCACCACTGATTTTGAGAGTAAACTGAATCCCAACATGATGAGCCCTTCTCATAGTATTCGCACCCCTGTGACAGAGAATGACCCACTGGGTCTTTTCAATGCTGATCCCTTTCAGCCCATCCCTGCTGCAGCCACGTCCAGCCCAAGCAAAAGGACTAACATTGCTGGTGTCGATGAACTGCTTGGTCTTTCGCAACCAGAACAACCCAATGTTCCCAGGACTAATCTGTTGGTTGAATTAGAGCAGTTCAGTTCTGTGCCAGGCTCTCCTTCCAGAATGAGCGTCAACAGCAACACAAGTCGTGGAAAGAGCAACAGCCTGGCGTCAACTACGAGTGATGCCTCTAGTCCTAGTAGTCCTGAGAAATGGAGTCCCATGTCACAGCCGCAGCCACAGCCGGGAGTGACGGATGCCTCTTGCAGTGGCCAAGACACCACGTCCACCTCATCCTCTTCCTCTGCTACGTCCCAGGATTCTAGCACACGCAAGGGCAAGCCAGTCATCAACAGAGGTGACTCCTTCAGCAGTGCTATGCGTTCAGCAGCCAGTTTCGCCAAAGCCTTCTCTTCCCGTTTCCAGGACTTAAAGAACAACATGAGTCCCAGTGGGGCCAGTCAAAAGCAGCAGTCGTCCTCCCGCAGCAGCATATCCAGTGAGAGCAGTCGGGGGTCGACAGGCTCTGCTGCGGCTGGTGATGCTGGGACGTCCACTGGGGTGGCTGTTGAGAAGGTGATTGAAGAGGATGAGGGAGAGACCATTCAGGGGATTCCGGAGGCAGACATAACTCCTCAAGCTGCAGACCCATCCTCTAGTCAAATATTGTCACCATTGACGACCACTCCCAAAGCTATCCATGGCTCACACGACCTCCTGGATGCCAAGACTCCTTCGAAATATGCCTCGCCCCTGGGTAAGTTGACTCGGAAGCACAATGTCATCTTGCACCCGCTCTTTTGCCTCCATGCTTGTTGTGTGTCACCCATGTTAATGATGACTTAGCTACTACATTTATCAATTAATGACTTAACCTTGTTTGCCCAGTCGTCATTAATATTAAGATGTAATTTCATTATATGGAATATATGGAACCCTTAATATATTAATTTTATTAATTTGTTTTTGCTGATTGAACTTGCATATTGATTTAAGATTTTTAATTCAATATAATTTGCACTGAGGATTTGTTTTAATTTCATTGTCGTAATTACTTGTCTTTTGATTGTTGTTGGATTATGTTTATAATTTGTTGATTGGTTTCTAATTCTAATATTTACGTGAACTTATGTTATTTGTTTATTAAGAATGTCTGAGCCACCCTCAGTGTTGTAGTGTGCTTGTATTTGTGGTGTAGTGTCCACCTTGATGGGAGGTCTGAAGGACAGCTTGCCGTACCTGCAGGGACTTGCAAACAGTTCTCTCCAAGGATTGCAGTACAGCCTGGACTCTCTGAAGGGTGTCTATAGTAACACAGCTGCGCCTTATTCGTCGTCCTATGATTCAGGTTGAGTTGATGAACAATTGAACATGCCCTTGCTTAATAATAGACTATAATATTGTAGTTAAGGCATTTTAATGTTTGCACACTTGGGTTTAAGGTGTTGAGATTCACACTAGTTTTGAATGTATTGATGATGAGATTGTAATTGTGATGGGAGAAGTGTACGGGGGGCGTTCAGAAAGTTCTGACCAATTTTTTTTGGCAGACCTTTCTCTTTGAAGCAGCTCAATGAAATTTTCACAGAACTATTTTCAGATATGCCACTATCTATTTTGAAAATATCATGCCTATAGGAAATGTCTAAATTACTTTTACAGTAGCCATGGATACGAAAACTCAGTGCGATCAGCGTAGCCCAATTTTTAGCCTGGCTCACCAGGCTAATTCAGGAGTAATGGTCTGAAAATATTGTCTGTCAACTCTACTGTTCAATAACTACAGGTTCAATATATCTGTTTTTGTGTTTTATTGGTTTGTTAGGGTAGCTAGATGTATGGAAATTACTTTTTTTTTTCAATTTCAAAATTTTTTTTTTCCAAGATTTGAAAAAAAATTTCAACTTTTTTTCAATTACACTAATTTTTTTTTTTTTCAAAAAGAGGAAATCGGGCAACTTCTGTTTTTCAAAATTTAAAAATTTTTTGCTCCAAGATTAAAATTTTTTTTTTCCTAAATTAAAAAAAAGAAAAAAAATCGTTTTGTTTTACTAGATTTTTTTGTTCCAAATTTTTTTCAATTTCGCCAATATTTTCAAAGGAGGAAATTGGGCGACTTCAAGATTTAAAAAAAGCGTTCACATTCTTTTCGTGGTTATTTGGATATTATTTTTTTCATGGAGCAACCACAATAACAGCCATGGAAATACATAGAACGGACATGAGGCTGTGTGAAGCCAACTCAAGATGATGTCACCAAATCCACCATATTGGAACTGCACAGAGACATGATGTCACAATAGACTAATCATGATGCAGGGTTCCCACGCCTACCGGGAAATCTGGAAAACCGGGAAATTCGGGGGTAGCTTTTCCCGATCGGGAAAAGCCTGGAAAACACTGTGTTTCTGCCAAAAACCGGGAAAAGATCGGGAAAGTGGGATATAGAAAAACGGAGCTTTTGCGCTCCCCCGTTGTCACCACGCATCGTAGCCGCCAAGCGTGCAAACAGGGCACTAGCAATATTGGAGAAGATAGCCATGCCATGGACCACAGTGCCATGGACATCACAGCAAGATAGTGTTCAGTGTCGATGAAAGAAAGTATATTTAGATGACATTGTGCTAATGGCAATTAGACTGGGGAAAAGGGTGCAAGATCTAATTGTAATTAGGCTACATGGAAAGGGGCTCACTGGTCAAGGACGATAGGTGTGAATTTCATTAAGTTCAATTCACAATTAGCAAACAGATCACTTGTGCCCAGTGATCTCTGGTTGTGCCACTTGTTTGATTGGTAGTTAGCTAGTCAGGTGCAATTATAAAAGTTTAAACCCAGTTATATAAAGAGCAAGCATTATTGTGTTTAACCAAGAGAATTTAAGGTCATCTTTCATAAATTAAATTTTGCAATTATTCCTGTATGTTGTACGATGTATACCTACATGGCTGTATTGAGGTGGATAGAGAACCACAGAAAAAAAAAAAAAAAAAAAGATTAAAAATTTTAACAAATAATTGATTGGGGTTTTGTATTGTAGACCAATAGTTGACTATTGGATGAAACTCTTGGATGAATATGGTGCTCATTTATCCAAGGTTAATTGTATTATTCATTACTATCTTCTTCATTTTTGGGAATGTGAGCACACTTCAGTTTAGATAATGAAATTGACAACAAGTGCCAACCGACTAGGCATAACCAAAACTAAAGAATGAATAACAAAAAGATCTTTATTATTTTTATGAAATTTTGTATTAGATCTAGACTTGTAAACAGTAATTTGTCACAATTTTGAAATTATTTTAAGGCTGGCTTATTGTCCCATATAGGCATTTGATGACATTTTTACCAAAACCAAAGCTTGGAAATCGTTTGTTTTGACCTTGAAAATTGGTTTTGGCAACCTGGAAAAACCTGGAAAAAACCTTGAAATTGATTTTGATAAAGCAGTGGGAACCCTGATGATGTGACGTCATACCATTGTTATAAGTGACATCACTGTTATTGATGACGTCATGATACCATTGTTTCAGGATACAGGGCAGTTCCAAGATGGTGGATTTGGTTGCTTCATCTGCCAGAGCCTCATGTCCGTTCTATGTATTTCTATGATAACAGCACTTCATTTACCGCAATTCAGAACCACCTTTCTCTGCCATTTCCAAAAAAAGGAGACTTAACTATTTCACCAGCATTGCTGCATATTTTGCCATCATCACTGGCACATGTTTTGCCGTCATCACTGCCACTTGAGCCAGGCTTTGAATCCGCGGATTCTTGTTAACTGAATGAGGCCTTTTGAATGGGCACAAAAATGTGGAAGCAAAAATGAGATTGGAGAGCATTTGATGGTGTTTTTGATGATATTTATCCCGATACATGCCAGCCCTGACTTGCCTCTTCACTGGCCAGTAAGAACTGGCAACCCTCCATAGGTAAATATTGGGACTTTGCCAGGAATGCAACCCATGTCATGCTTCAGTGATCAGCCACCTGTTGGCAGAGATGCAAACTAGAACAACAACAACTAGACATATGTAGGAAGAGAAGCAAACTAACTCAAGCTTTGAGGCAATCCAATTGATATCTCACTTCTTTGTTGAGGGAATTGCCAATAATTTAACTACTAGCAAATGTCTTTCATTGCCAATCTGTCAAAGCTGACAGAGGTTTGAAATAAATAAAGTGCAATCAAGTCTGTATTGGTCACCATCACTTCGACCATACATTTCCAGTAGGCCTAGGGCTGCAATGGTTCACTGCCTCACGGTTCGGTACGGTCTGCGGTTTGAGACTCACAGTTCGGTTATTTCACGGTTCAGTTTATATCGGTAAATCAGTTTTTTTTTCACAATTGATGCCTTCCTCAGATAATTACAAAGATGCCCCACAATATTTTTGGGGAAGGAAGGCCTAGCCTAATGTCTTAAACTCAGTTTAACTTAAAGGCAATTAAGTTACACCTAACACTCAACTAATTGATGTGATATTATTAGGCCCATAATATATAGGCTACTGGTATAACAATATTAATAGTTTGTAGAATAACTTTAAAAAACTTTAAAATCAGCTACATGAATGTAGCCTATTTTAAAGAGCATTGATATGAGCGCAGCTCATGGCTGCCGAAGGCAGCCATGAGCGAAGCTCACTTAGCACAAGGACAGCTTATTCTGTGTGGTGCTCCTGTCTACAGTGACTGCCTGAACAGGAAGTGTCTGTAGTTGCCATAAAAGTGGAGCAAGTAGTTTAGTCACAGTTTAGTTTGGTAAATAATTAAAATATGTTAAATAAATTCCAAAATAGATTAAAAATTTCAGTCTTGTCCTATAACAACCTCCAATGACATATTTCAGGGATTTAAATCAACATGTGAATCAACATTGGAGATAATTATTTCCACTAGCATAATACCCGTGAAAGCATGCATGCATGTGAGGGAAGCGAGAAGATAAAGGGTGTTTTGTAATAGGCTATGGTTAGATTATGGTTTTTTTTATGACTTTTGAAGGCATTTATAAAAAGCATGTTATGTAAATGTATGTGTATGTATGTCAATGTTTAAAAATATAAAATTAAAAGTATAAAAGGTGAATCACAGCATATATAAAATAAAATAAAATTAATTTCATCACTAGTTAAAAACTGTTTAGTCCGTATGTTTGACTCAGCATTTCAGAGTCCTGAATTTGCTTAAACTGTTTAAAAATAATTGCAATTAAAATTTCTTAAATTTAGAGGCAGTAAAAACATTACAGTTTACAGATTGCTGAGGCAATCACCAAGGTTCCTTAAACTGAGCAGTTCCTAAAATCGCGAGTTTCAGAGGACATTCCTGAACCCTTTATATTTCTCATGATGGGCATAATATCTCTAATTTTTGAGCTCATATAAAGATTTTGGTGTTAACAAAAGTAATGAAGGGCATGTCTGACAAATAAGCGGATGAGCTGGGTTTTGGGTTCTAAAGTTCTCAGGCAGTGTTTGTTTGAAGTAGATTGTTTCAGCCGAAATGCCTCAAGTGCTTCGGGACAGTTGGTGGAAAAAGTATTTCGCAATTATTTCAGCAAATCAGTGTGAAATATAAATATTTGTCGTGCTAGAAATGGAATATACCTTGAATATAATATATAGGCATATTGACAGAGAAGGTGTCTTGGTTTGTCAATAAATAATTTTTCTCACCATCAGATGTTTATTTACAATTTACAGCTAGTTTGTTGGATTTGGTGTAAAAAATTGAGCTGCGCTGGGTGCACTGAGTTAGTTCTTCCAAGGCAACTGAAAAGTAATTTAAACATTTCCTACAGATGTGACATTTCCAAAATAGATTGCAAAATACCTGAAGATAGTTCTGTGAAAATATTCATTCAGCTACTGCCAAGAGAAAGGTCTGCCAAAAGAATTGGTCAGAACTTTCAGAATTCCCCTAGTATATATATTAAAATTAATTTCTCATTATAAGTGCTGTAAATATACTCTCTCGTTTGACCGAGGCCAGAGACTTGTCTCTGTGAGTGTCCACATGCAGGGTGCCCACTCCTCCTATATTTCCTATAATTCCTATATTTTTTAAGGACTCCTATAATTTCCTATATTTTTGGAAAAATCCCGTAAATTCCTATTCTTTTTAAGTTTTCAATATATTTCACGCGCATATGCAATTATGCATGCTTTTGTGTGTGATACAAAGTTTTAGCATCGTTTTCCCCCAATATGAAGTGTAGACATATTTTTGTCCACTACATAAAGGTTTTGGCTCATGATGGAAGTGATTCCGTGATTTGCCAATGGTTTTGCTGCCGAACAATGTCTATATTGTCCTATTAAAGTAGGTAAATTCTGCTATATTTTACCGCTATAAAATTCTATATTCCTATGATATTTCATGCGATCATGGGTGGGCAGGGTGCCCTGACAGAGAAGGTGTCTTGGTTTACATGGTTAGACTCTTAACACAGGTCTATTATAATTTATTCTTCCAATAAGCAAACTGCCTGAATTCTTCCAATATATTTAAGCTAAATACTCGGGCTTTGGAGACCCCTCTAGAAACGGTGGCTGTTCAGTCACAAAATAGAAACTTGTTATAATGGATTCCTCCGAAACAAATGAGAGACTGACTTTAAAGTTATCAGTCGTATTGTGCAAGTTAAGGTTATCCATCAAATGTATGTAACCAATTTCTGTTCCTTATGATGCCATTCACTGTAAGATTTGAATGAAAATAGAAAAGTGTGGTTTAGGGAGTTCTGGTTTTAAGCAACACTTCTCTTGGCTGCAGTTAAAAACGGTGGTCTGGACACTCTGTATACGTGCAAGCTGAACTGATGCTCATCGCTGAGTCATCAGATTTCCTGTATGAACTGTTTGTGGATTAGCGGTCCAAACAGTTTCAAAATTAACTTTCAACTTGGTCGCATGATGTCACTGGCTTAAAACTTTTTTGTTTTTGTCAGTTATGGTTAATCAGTTGATTCAGTGCTTCTCATATGTAACAGCATAGGTGGCAATAAACAAACTAATTAAATGACATAAGGCACTTAATCAAATAAGATTTGGAGACCAGCAGAAAACTGTCGATGATGTGACAAAGCCAGTTTGCAAATTGAAAATAAGAAAATTACTTTTTTCAGTGGACCACCAGATCGCAAAGAGCTATAAGCTAACCTTAATCAGAATAAATATAACAATTTCTAGTAATTCTGCTTGCATCACGCCAATAGTTCAAATTTGAATAAGCCATTTTCTGTACTGTATGGTAAATAAGGGCACTAGTTTAGGGAATGAGGAATTTCATAAACGATTGCTGTGGAGGGTGCCCTCACCATGGCTCTCATTGTCAATCTGGCCTGCTTTGAATATTAACCAATGGTTGGTACTGGGTATGATGCATGTCTCCCTAATTTAGAACAATTTAATTGCTTTTCAGATTGCATTTCAGAGGCTGACTACGCATCCCTTATAACCTTTGGTACCTAACCCTTCAAATTCAAATTTTCTGCTTCTTTTTACAGATTTGTTTATGTTCCCTTTGGCTCTTTTTGCTTTGCATAAAGATCTCCCAACTTTCAGTTGCTGGTTTGTGATGGTTAATCTCCTGAATGTTGAAATGGGTATATTTCTCTGTCAGCCAATGACTGGCCTGATGTCAGACACTTTGTATTGTGGTACTGATACTGATTGGTTATTGTGCATGTCCTAGTGTGGTACATGTACTTGTCCCACTGTATCATGTATAATGCAAACAGTGCTTCCTCAATACAATTTTTGTAAGTCAAGTTTTTCTGGTGCAGTAGAGTGTAAACTGGCATGATTTCATTGGGATATTTCCAGTGATTTCAAGACCTTTTCCTAAAATTATCTCCTTTAAATTAGGTGCATTGTTTTTAAGCAAGGTGCTTGGGTTAAGCTAAGCAGGTATCTTGTGCTGAGATGCTGGTGGTGGTTTGATTTAGTTTTAAGTTTTAAACCTTGCCGATTGTATTTAGTTTTCCTCGTGCTTCCATATAATAACGTATTTAATGTAAGTCATCACTTATAGAAGTAATCCGATACACTTAGTTATTCGTCTTTTAAAAGGCTTTTACATTCTGGTTGGCATCAGATATTCTAGATTGCTGTCTCACACAAATATCATGTACAGTGTATTGATAATGCTTGTCTTACTTGGCCTTTATTTATTTGTAAATTTGCACAAAACACGTTAAGATTCATTTGACAAACTTGATTTGTTGCACCCTAATTTGTAAGTAAATTTATCATCTTTCATGTTGTCAGAGCACTTGTGTAGGTGGTTTTTGGCTAGTCCATTGCCAAATGTACAAACCATGACAATTGTGCAGCGCATATTCACACTCTGACTCTGTCCTTACTTCTGTTTTTACTGCAAGTTGTAAAACTGAATGACGTAATGTTGGTTTTCCAGATGGCAGTGAGACGAGTAGCACAAGAGGATTTGGAATGGAGGGCTTGAGTGGGTCCATGTCCAGCCTGCCCCACTCCCTCTACAACTATGCCATGGAGGTCGAGATATGCACCCTGTCCAAGTGCCCTTCCTGCAGCGCCCTCCTGTATGATGAAGAAATAATGGCTGGCTGGTCAGCTGACGACTCCGTCCTTATTACAAGGTCAGTTTTTCTTCTTCTTAAAATCTTTTGTATCTTCCTTTCAATGTATGGCCAATGTTAGTAAGATTTTCTCTTGTGAAACTAGTGGAGAGATAATTTATAAAGTGATTTATAAGATTTAATTTTGACTTTTTCAGTTGTCAGTTCTGTTACACTAAACTGGTGCCTCATTGTGGGGAGTATGTGAAAGATCTGCGGCATTGTAATCGCCCCTGCACTTGACGCCCAGCCAGTCCTCGAAAGTATGCAGGTATTCAGTCCATGCCCAATTTCAACACGGTCAGCAACTGCCTGTCTGTGCCCGGGACCACAAGCATCACAGCTCTGGCCTCCATCGCAGCAGTCTCTCCCAGGTCAGTGCTGACCACATTCTCTTACATCTGTCCACTCGCGAACTGATTTGACTTCAGAAAACAAGTCGTTAGGCAACCAGNGTGGATTTGGTTGCTTCATCTGCCAGAGCCTCATGTCCGTTCTAATGTATTTCTATGATAACAGCACTTCATTTACCGCAATTCAGAACCACCTTTCTCTGCCATTTCCAAAAAAGGAGACTTAACTATTTCACCAGCATTGCTGCATATTTTGCCATCATCACTGGCACATGTTTTGCCGTCATCACTGCCACTTGAGCCAGGCTTTGAATCCGCGGATTCTTGTTAACTGAATGAGGCCTTTTGAATGGGCACAAAAATGTGGAAGCAAAAATGAGATTGGAGAGCATTTGATGGTGTTTTTGATGATATTTTTCCCGATACATGCCAGCCCTGACTTGCCTCTTCACTGGCCAGTAAGAACTGGCAACCCTCCATAGGTAAATATTGGGACTTTGCCAGAATGCAACCCATGTCATGCTTCAGTGATCAGCCACCTGTTGGCAGAGATGCAAACTAGAACAACAACAACTAGACATATTAGGAAGAGAAGCAAACTAACTCAAGCTTTGAGGCAATCCAATTGATATCTCACTTCTTTGTTGAGGGAATTGCCAATAATTTAACTACTAGCAAATGTCTTTCATTGCCAATCTGTCAAAGCTGACAGAGGTTTGAAATAAATAAAGTGCAATCAAGTCTGTATTGGTCACCATCACTTCGACCATACATTTCCAGTAGGCCTAGGGCTGCAATGGTTCACTGCCTCACGGTTCGGTACGGTCTGCGGTTTGAGACTCACAGTTCGGTTATTTCACGGTTCAGTTTATATCGGTAAATCAGTTTTTTTTTCACAATTGATGCCTTCCTCAGATAATTACAAAGATGCCCCACAATATTTTTGGGGGAAGAAGGCCTAGCCTAATGTCTTAAACTCAGTTTAACTTAAAGGCAAATAAATTACACCTAACACTCAACTAATTGATGTGATATTATTAGGCCCATAATATATAGGCTACTGTATAATACAATATTAATAGTTTGTAGAATAACTTTAAAAAACTTTAAAATCAGCTACATGAATGTAGCCTATTTTAAAGAGCATTGATATGAGCGCAGCTCATGGCTGCCGAAGGCAGCCATGAGCGAAGCTCACTTAGCACAAGGACAGCTTATTCTGTGTGGTGCTCCTGTCTACAGTGACTGCCTGAACAGGAAGTGTCTGTAGTTGCCATAAAAGTGGAGCAAGTAGTTTAGTCACAGTTTAGTTTGGTAAATAATTAAAATAGATTAAAAATTTCAGTCTTGTCCTATAACAACCTCCAATGACATATTTCAGGATTTAAATCAACATGTGTATCAACATTGGAGATAATTATTTCCACTAGCATAATACCCGTGAAAGCATGCATGCATGTGAGGGAAGCGAGAAGATAAAGGGTGTTTTGTAATAGGCTATGGTTAGATTATGGTTTTTTTTATGACTTTTGAAGGCATTTATAAAAAAGCATGTTATGTAAATGTATGTGTATGTATGTCAATGTTTAAAAATATAAAATTAAAAGTATAAAAGGTGAATCACAGCATATATAAAATAAAATAAAATTAATTTCATCACTAGTTAAAAACTGTTTAGTCCGTATGTTTGACTCAGCATTTCAGAGTCCTGAATTTGCTTAAACTGTTTAAAAATAATTGCAATTAAAATTTCTTAAATTTAGAGGCAGTAAAAACATTACAGTTTACAGATTGCTGAGGCAATCACCAAGGTTCCTTAAACTGAGCAGTTCCTAAAATCGCGAGTTTCAGAGGACATTCCTGAACCCTTTATATTTCTCATGATGGGCATAATATCTCTAATTTTTGAGCTCATATAAAGATTTTGGTGTTAACAAAAGTAATGAAGGGCATGTCTGACAAATAAGCGGATGAGCTGGGTTTTGGGTTCTAAAGTTCTCAGGCAGTGTTTGTTTGAAGTAGATTGTTTCAGCCGAAATGCCTCAAGTGCTTCGGGACAGTTGGTGGAAAAAGTATTTCGCAATTATTTCAGCAAATCAGTGTGAAATATAAATATTTGTCGTGCTAGAAATGGAATATACCTTGAATATAATATATAGGCATATTGACAGAGAAGTGTCTTGGTTTGTCAATAAATAATTTTTCTCACCATCAGATGTTTATTTACAATTTACAGCTAGTTTGTTGGATTTGGTGTAAAAAATTGAGCTGCGCTGGGTGCACTGAGTTAGTTCTCTCCAAGGCAACTGAAAAGTAATTTAAACATTTCCTACAGATGTGACATTTCCAAAATAGATTGCAAAATACCTGAAGATAGTTCTGTGAAAATATTCATTCAGCTACTGCCAAGAGAAAGGTCTGCCAAAAGAATTGGTCAGAACTTTCAGAATTCCCCTAGTATATATATTAAAATTAATTTCTCATTATAAGTGCTGTAAATATACTCTCTCGTTTGACCGAGGCCAGAGACTTGTCTCTGTGAGTGTCCACATGCAGGTGCCCACTCCTCTATATTTCCTATAATTCCTATATTTTTAAGGACTCCTATAATTTCCTATATTTTGGGAAAAATCCCGTAAATTCCTATTCTTTTTAAGTTTTCAATATATTTCACGCGCATATGCAATTATGCATGCTTTTGTGTGTGATACAAAGTTTTAGCATCGTTTTCCCCCAATATGAAGTGTAGACATATTTTTGTCCACTACATAAAGGTTTTGGCTCATGATGGAAGTGATTCCGTGATTTGCCAATGGTTTTGCTGCCGAACAATGTCTATATTGTCCTATTAAAGTAGGTAAATTCTGCTATATTTTCCTATATTTTACCGCTATAAAATTCTATATTCCTATGATATTTCATGCGATCATGGGTGGGCAGGGTGCCCTGACAGAGAAGGTGTCTTGGTTTACATGGTTAGACTCTTAACACAGGTCTATTATAATTTATTCTTCCAATAAGCAAACTGCCTGAATTCTTCCAATATATTTAAGCTAAATACTCGGGCTTTGGAGACCCTCTCTAAAACGGTGGCTGTTCAGTCACAAAATAGAAACTTGTTATAATGGATTCCTCCGAAACAAATGAGAGACTGACTTTAAAGTTATCAGTCGTATTGTGCAAGTTAAGGTTATCCATCAAATGTATGTAACCAATTTCTGTTCCTTATGATGCCATTCACTGTAAGATTTGAATGAAAATAGAAAAGTGTGGTTTAGGGAGTTCTGGTTTTAAGCAACACTTCTCTTGGCTGCAGTTAAAAACGTGGTCTGGACACTCTGTATACGTGCAAGCTGAACTGATGCTCATCGCTGAGTCATCAGATTTCCTGTATGAACTGTTTGTGGATTAGCGGTCCAAACAGTTTCAAAATTAACTTTCAACTGGTCGCATGATGTCACTGGCTTAAAACTTTTTTGTTTTTGTCAGTTATGGTTAATCAGTTGATTCAGTGCTTCTCATATGTAACAGCATAGGTGGCAATAAACAAACTAATTAAATGACATAAGGCACTTAATCAAATAAGATTTGGAGACCAGCAAAAACTGTCGATGATGTGACAAAGCCAGTTTGCAAATTGAAAAGAAGAAAATTACTTTTTCAGTGAGGACCACCATCGCAAAGAGCTATAAGCTAACCTTAATCAGAATAAATATAACAATTTCTAGTAATTCTGCTTGCATCACGCCAATAGTTCAAATTTGAATAAGCCATTTTCTGTACTGTATGGTAAATAAGGGCACTATTTTTAGGGAATGAGAATTTCATAAACGATTGCTGTGGAGGGTGCCCTCACCTTGGCTCTCATTGTCAATCTGGCCTGCTTTGAATATTAACCAATGTTGGTACTGGGTATGATGCATGTCTCCCTAATTTAGAACAATTTAATTGCTTTTCAGATTGCATTTCAGAGGCTGACTACGCATCCCTTATAACCTTTGGTACCTAACCCTTCAAATTCAAATTTTCTGCTTCTTTTTACAGATTTGTTTATGTTCCCTTTGGCTCTTTTTGCTTTGCATAAAGATCTCCCAACTTTCAGTTGCTGGTTTGTGATGGTTAATCTCCTGAATGTTGAAATGGGTATATTTCTCTGTCAGCCAATGACTGGCCTGATGTCAGACACTTTGTATTGTGGTACTGATACTGATTGGTTATTGTGCATGTCCTAGTGTGGTACATGTACTTGTCCCACTGTATCATGTATAATGCAAACAGTGCTTCCTCAATACAATTTTTGTAAGTCAAGTTTTTCTGGTGCAGTAGAGTGTAAACTGGCATGATTTCATTGGGATATTTCCAGTGATTTCAAGACCTTTTCCTAAAATTATCTCCTTTAAATTAGGTGCATTGTTTTTAAGCAAGGTGCTTGGGTTAAGCTAAGCAGGTATCTTGTGCTGAGATGCTGGTGGTGGTTTGATTTAGTTTTAAGTTTTAAACCTTGCCGATTGTATTTAGTTTTCCTCATGCTTCCATATAATAACGTATTTAATGTAAGTCATCACTTATAGAAGTAATCCGATACACTTAGTTATTCGTCTTTTAAAAGGCTTTTACATTCTGGTTGGCATCAGATATTCTAGATTGCTGTCTCACCAAATATCATGTACAGTGTATTGATAATGCTTGTCTTACTTGGCCTTTATTTATTTGTAAATTTGCACAAAACACGTTAAGATTCATTTGACAAACTTGATTTGTTGCACCCTAATTTAAGTAAGTAAATTTATCATCTTTCATGTTGTCAGAGCACTTGTGTAGGTGGTTTTTGGCTAGTCCATTGCCAAATGTACAAACCATGACAATTGTGCCAGCGCATATTCACACTCTGTCCTTACTTCTGTTTTTACTGCAAGTTGTAAAACTGAATGACGTAATGTTGGTTTTCCAGATGGCAGTGAGACGAGTAGCACAAGAGGATTTGGAGTGGAGGGCTTGAGTGGGTCCATGTCCAGCCTGCCCCACTCCCTCTACAACTATGCCATGGAGGTCGAGATATGCACCCTGTCCAAGTGCCCTTCCTCTGCAGCGCCCTCCTGTATGATGAAGAAATAATGGCTGGCTGGTCAGCTGACGACTCCGTCCTTATTACAAGGTCAGTTTTTCTTCTTCTTAAAATCTTTTGTATCTTCCTTTCAATGTATGGCCAATGTTAGTAAGATTTTCTCTTGTGAAACTAGTGGAGAGATAATTTATAAAGTGATTTATAAGATGTTAATTTTGACTTTTTCAGTTGTCAGTTCTGTTACACTAAACTGGTGCCTCAGTTGTGGGTGTATGTGAAAGATCTGCGGCATTGTAATCGGCCCCTGCACTTGACGCCCAGCCAGTCCTCGGAAAGTATGCAGAGTATTCAGTCCATGCCCAATTTCAACTCGGTCAGCAACTGCCTGTCTGTGCCCGGGGACCACAAGCATCACAGCTCTGGCCTCCATCGCAGCAGTCTCTCCCTGGTCAGTGCTGACCACATTCTCTTACGATCTGTCCACTCGCGAACTGATTTGACTTCAGAAAACAAGTCGTTAGGCAACCAGGAGCAGCAGCAGCAGCAACTGGCGCGACAATCGTCCCAGAAAAGCATCCCAGAAGAGAAGTTGATAGAGTTCAGTCCCACCCACGAGAAAAAGGAACCTGTTACAGATGGCAATGAGACTATGGAGGTTGAGAGTTGTGTGGGTGATGAAGTCCTTGTTGCCCCTGCACAGCCCACTTGGGATGGGTCTGGGGATGCCCCACCAAACACCAGTGAGCAGAGAGTAAACGGGTCAACAGAGGAGCAGGGCCCTGAAGCTATGCAGTCTTCCACCGATCCAGAAAATCAAGAGCGAAGTTCAACAGAAGCAGATCCTGGAGAGCCAAACAAGGTGACCTTCAGCATTACCCCAGGTTCCCCCGAAGAAGACGCCAACACTACCCCTACTGCTGTGGACAACTCCAACAGACAAACGTTACAGGAAACTGCTGAGAGGTAAATGTGACTTAGGTATTGTGGTCCTGCCACTAAGTAACTTCCTCCCTTGTACAGAAGCTCTCATGTCTCTCTCAGGAGTGCTTCGTCTCCTTTGGGACATTTTCTCAGTAATATATTATAAATTTGCACAATGATAGGACTAATATAAATAGGAGTTTATGTAACTTTTGTGGAGCGTGCTTGTTGCAAATATGCTGTGTATTGGTATCATCATGAATTAATATGTTTTGCATTGAAATTGGCAATTCTGATGTTTTGCAATGAAATTGGCAACATAAATGTAAAATATATGGAAATGGATATTCATTTTTGAAACGTAACAAATTTGCAATTTTGTGAATAAAATTAAATGTGTATTGTGTAACAACATTACAGGAGGTCAGTCATTGAGCTGGAGCCGGTGACAGTGCCCTACCTGAGTCCCCTGGTTCTTCGTAAGGAGGTGGAGAATGTCGTGGAGCAGGAGGGAGACCTTTGTTTGCAGCAGGCCAATTTCGTGGACCAGCATCCTATCATTTATTGGAATTTAGTATGCACAGTTTTACCATCTTTGTTTTAAAAACACCATTTCACACTATACAGATTTGAACTACAAATGGCTATGAAATTTCGTAGAGATCTTCGGTGGGTCTGGTGGGGAGTGTTTTTGAACGAATCATAGCAAAAAGGTCAAAAAGCAGAAAACTACTTTGACTCAACACAAAACTTGCAGTATGTGGCCTGATGGACCAAAGTAAGCATGATTGGAAAATGCTATATGACTGATTTTTTAAATGGAAATAACACTACGTGTAATATAGGAAATGTAGCATCCAATATTTAGCTTAAATTATGGAACAAGAAATATAACTGATAATTTAAGGTCAATTCTGCTTTTATATTAGTTAGGTGTCTATGGCATAACTTGTTTATTCACTGTTAAAGAACATGAACAGATAGGATACGTTATTCAGGAAGTGATGAATAGTATTATATATTATGTTGTGTTTAACAGGTGTATTACTTCAAGAGAATTGATGTGCCGAGTCATTTGCCTGGATTCATTTTAACTGCCAAGTCTACAAACAAAGAATCTACCCCGGTAAGTGTGATCGACTGGTGAATCTCACATGAGTAGCAGTTTATTATGTTCAATATGTTGCTGTTAATAAGATTTGATCTTTCCTTCAAAAAAGTTAAATAGTTTTATTTTCTGGATGTTTAAATGAAATCTAATTTTTTTAAGCAATTGATAAGGGCTATTCCATTTAAAAACCTGGGGGTGGGGTGGTCAGGTTACATTTTTGACCTCCTCCATGCATCTAAAGTGAATTATTTTCGACCCCCCCATGCATTAAATCCAAATTTTTTACCACCCCAAATAAAAATTTTATTATTACAATGTGTAAGCCTTCATGGAGCGATAATGCACCCCCGTACATCTAAAGCGATTTCTTTTGCATCCCCCCATACATCTGAAGCGAATTTCCGCCGATCCCTACATCCATCTTACGAAAAATAAATCAACCTGACCACTCCCCCCCCCCCTGCAGGTTTTTAAATGGAATAGCCCTAACGCTATTGTTTTGACAGAATATGTCTAGTAGACAAATCTGCCTGTGTGCTCTTTAATGCTTGTTGCATTTACATAAAACTTGCGGACAGGGTCTTTTGCTATCAAAATTATTTATTTGAAATATTTGTCTGAGAATTCCTTTAATTTGTAGCCTCCTGAGTGTTGGCATTGTGCGGACAGTCGCCATGTCCTGGTCAGACCAGTGTGGGACAACCTCAGGATATCAAAGGACTATGGTGTGCCAATGTACGCCCGTTGGAACTCTGGTGAGTTTTGTTTTTGCCACAACATTGTCCCAATGTATATTTCAGGAATGGCAAAAAATTACAAAACTGTTATAATTTTGGATCACTTTGACAAACTTGATTGTGAATATTACTCCCAAGATGAGCCAAAAATCACTTTTTGTTGTCCCTATGAAACTTTATGCTTTTAGAAATTTAATTTGCTGCACACCAATAGGCCTAAGTCAATTGAAATATACTTCCCCAGGACATTTGAGAGTTTTCAATTCTATGGCCTATCATTAATGAATTGTTAACTGTTAATGTTTTGTGCTAGACTGATCTCCTTTTCTCAATTTGCATGCTTTGATTTAATTGCAGCTTTTGGGTCTTCGGGAACTGAAGACGGTTTCTTTGGTCCCAGGTGAGTGGTGCTCTTTCTAGGTAAAGACTGCATGTGAGAACAAGTTTCTCAGGTCATATTATGAAATTTTCAATGTTGCTTATGTGATACAATGTTGCTAGCAATTACCAAATTTTAAATAACATTTCCTGAAGTAATTTTGAAAGAAAGAAGTTTATTGATGTAAAGTTGAACAACCCGGTTAGGTATCTTTGCTGAAGCAGGTTTACATAATCAGTCATTGTTGAAATAATAGTTTTCATGTATTTGAATTTTGATAACATCAATATCATGATGTATTGATAGATTATTTTGATGACAAACTTGATATTTCTGTCCTGCAATTCTGATAATAAGTTTAAATTTGTCCCACAGTGTCATGAAGAAAATCACAGACTTGATTAAAGGGAGCAACGTCCACGACCCCATCCGGATGATTATCAATGAACGAAATGAGGAACGCAAGAAGAATGGACGAACTCGTTTCCACAGCATATACCGTGAAATCCTCTTCCTGTCCTTCGTCGCACTTGAACGTCAAAATATTGATCACAGTGAGTAGTTGCTAATTGAATAGAGTTAGAAGGGGAAGAGGGCACACTCTGCAACATCGAAGGTACACTCAGCGCCTCTCATGAGACTACAGCATCAGACGAAAGTTTAGGCCGCGTCAATTTTTTGTCAATATAATGGAAAATAGGAGATCAGCTGAAAAATTTCTGCATGGATTTTCTTGCCTATGTATCAAGGAAGTTCTACAATAGCGAAAACTTGATCTATTTTTATCACTTGCTTGAAAATGTGTGATAAACAAAAATTTAAGGTGGTCTAAACTTACGGCCTGATGCTGCTTATGTCCGCAAAGGCCCTTATTGGCATTGTGCATTAGAGGAAAGGTGGCTAAGTTATTTAATGTTATTATCTGGACGCGTCCAGATACTGTTGCACAACGCGCTACTTCCTGTCTTTTCCCGTGTGTTTCAGTTTCCTGTTGGCTCAACATTACACATAGTGATGTGCACAGTAAACTCATCAAACTTACTTTATGTTGCACACACGTGATCCCAATGGATCAAACTGATGTAGCAAACAGATAGTGGATAGATCTACAGATATCGCCTGGTGAATTGGTCTTTAACACAGAGAATAACTGGAAATCTGTGTTGCAATCATGGAATATTGACTGATTCTAAATAGGACAATGTACTAGAATTATAACTGATATACTGTCTCTATAGCACACCAGGGAGGGGGACCAGTCTGCCAGAACTGGAGATGCTTCAGCGCACACCCATCGTCACCACATGGCAGCCACCTAGCATGCAAAATACGCACTAGTGCTATTGGTTGAGAGAGTCATATAGATTTGCAGGTGTTCAACAACTAGATCATTAGATTGAAACTAGCATGCATTGCAGGTCTTTAGTATGGCTTGTCTGGAATGAATTCTGAGCTATGAGAAATGAACATAATTATATATATATATATAGTAAAAACAAAATCTGTCAACAGTTTGATGTCTCACGCTGAGTTTAACTTATAGATCACAGGCCTCACAAGCATTCTGCAGAAACCCCCATTTCCAATGCCTGCATTTAGACCCCGAAGTCGACTACATAAAGTCGACTAGTGAAGTCATAGTTAGCTTTCCAAGCAGCAAGTCAGTGTTCAGTCTAGTCAAATCAGAGTTGAGACAGCTAAAGTCAAGTCATTGTTGCATAACTGTCAATTTTTACCTCACAGAAATGGTTTTGGTACCATTTTCAATGGCATGAAGAGCACAACATGTATATCACACTCTTTTAGGACATTTGGAAAATCTATGCAACATAAAAGCTCTCTAAATTTCTGACACATTTGTATCCTGCACAGTTTTTTCCGAGAGCAAAAATTCAGAAATTTCTGAAGTTTAACATAATGTACTGTTGATAACTTTTAAAGGAAGGACCCTAAGAATTTGCATTAGTCAGCTGAAGTTAGTTGAAGTCAAGTGAAGTCAGAGTTTGACAACTTAGCTGACTAGTCAGTTGGAGTTCTTGACAAGCAAGTCAGAGTTTTAACTCTGACTGACTTCGGGGTCTACCTGCATTTATAACTATTACTCTCTCTTTAGGCCCATTGGGCATTATGCCCTGATAACTTCTGACTACTGCTATTATAATTCAACGTACCAGACTACCACACCAATATTATGTTACAATGTTCTGGTCAATTATCAGCGTCCAGATATGCAAATTGCAATTTGCCTTCTAGTTTTAGACAAGTTATTCGATGATGTTTCATTTGATTTAAAGGCAATCAGGAAAAAAAAAAGTTTTAATAATTTTTTAAAATTTCAACTTAGGGGGTAATAACGGTGATTCAGCGAGCCAAAATTGTTAATAAATAAAAGGTTGTTGATCCACTGTGGGTCTACTGCTATATTTAAAGGAGGGCAGCTGCCCCCTGCTTGGTAAGCCTATATTATGTTGACATTTCGCGCTGCTTAAAGTGTTTGCACATCATGTTTCATGCTATAATTGTTGATGTTGCAAGTATCGCGATTTTAATGTGACGATTGCAAAACATCGTGAAATATGACGATGTTGACATCGCTTGTTTTTTCACGATGCCAGATGCTCACGATGTGTAATCGATCCTCTAGATGATGACGATACATCGATGCCAACCTTACTATCTACCTATCTATCCATCTATCTATCTATCCATCTATCTATTGATCTATCTATCTATTGATCTATCTATCTGTTGATCTATCTATCTATTGATCTATCTATCCATTGATCTATCTATCTATGTAGGCTATCTATCCTACCTACTCATATGTGTAGCTCATGGTTGATAGCTTTTATATATATGTGTGCAAGAGCTCTTTTCATGTAAGCCTAAATAAAATCATATTTAATAAATTATAAAGACTAGTTATCTATAAATATCAATGTTAAACAAAAATGATAGTTTGTAAAAGTATCTATATCAGCCAAAGAGGATGTTACAGTGCCTGAAATGTCAGTTGGCAATAATGCAATTCTGGCTTGTTTTGAGTAGTGGTTTATTTGCTTAAAAATTCACAATGTGCACACCCTTGCACACTTTTCTAATGTGGCCTATCATATCAACTAACATTTAAAGTTTAATCTCCTAAACTACGAAATCTGTCAAAATGGTACCTGATGAGATATTATAGGTTTGCATTGTTGTATTTGAATGCATTATTTGGCAAGACAATGTGGTTTTGCTATATGCGATGTACAATACATGTATGTCTTTAAATATTGGTCAAATGTCATTTTTTAAAATGGTTAGAGAGGTGTAGGCCTATTTAATTATTAAGTTCTGTCACTGTCTTCAATATTAAATGGTTGGGGAGGGTGGTGTGTATTGTTCATGTCTCCATTACTTGGGTTTTCCTCTGCTTCATTCATTGAGTTTACTGAAATGTGTCCCTTTATTTTCACAGGTGCATTTGATCGTGAATATGCAATTGCATTTGAGGAGCTGCATCCTAAAGAGCGTGCCCAGACGCGCCCCAATGATCGTCCACCCAAGCGACAGACTGTGATTTTCAGACACAGGTTCAGCGAATTGGAGTTGCTTGTCCCTTCAGCTTCATCCTGATTGCCTGTTATTGTTACCTAACTGTTGGCAAGTTGTTGACTATTTGTAATGGGTCAGAGGTGCTCCTATTTGTTCTATTATGTCTGGTATAATATTTAGGTTACTTGCTCTGTTAGGCTTAAAAAAGCTAAAATATGTTACAACATTAAGTGATGCAGGTGGCAGCCTTTGAAGACTCGATTTAGAGGAGATGTGTCATTATAGACGCTTTGATTGATATGAGAGTAGTTTTGTGATATAATATAAAATTGTATGACATTTTAGGATGCTGGAATTTGAAATTCATGAAATTGGGTTCATAAAACTACTGAATTTTATCAAACAAATATCTGCAATTTTCAGAGGTTTTGTCTGCTTACAAGTTCATTCAGGTCCTCGAATGTTTTTTTTTTTTGGTAGGACACTGAAGCTTACTCAACCCAGTATGATAAAGATATAATATCATTCCACAGACTTTTCACTTGAAAAAGATAATAACCTCCCATTCTAGATATTTTCAGGGAAGTATCTGTGCATTAGCTTTTTTTGGGGAAGGGCTGCAGTTCAATTTGTTCCTTTTTGGGCGTTTTATGTTTTAGACATCATGTGAATACAACACACAATACGTCCTCCAAGTATTTCCCTGTCTGTGAATAGTGTACATATTAGTCTATAGTTCATAGTTGGCAATTAAAATTCTGTAAAAGAAATCTCTGCTGTGCTGTATGTTTTTGCAATATGAAAGTTCATCGAGTAGGAAGATACAGCTAATTATTACGATTGACAGCTGTAATAACATGGATAAGATATTTGTGTGTGCAGTATGTGCCAATTAGATTTTCATCAAGTGATTCTGTATATTTAGTACAACTGTCATACTGAGATCGTAGTATGCGTAGTGAAAATGGAACAAGAGCGATGCCAGTATTTTACGTCATACATGTGGCGACTAGGTCGAAATCCAGTAGTCTGGTTGGTTAATGTCCCTAAAGCGTTTATTCGGTTTCCTTGTCCCAAAGTCTTCATATTTTATTGATTGATTATTCAGTATTTATTGGGAATTGTGATAATTGTTTTTGTTGTAATATTGTAGAATGTGAATATTTTGTTTGGGAACCTTAAGAAATTTACTAACACAAAGAGTCGGCCCTGTTCTATAGTCATGATTTCTCATGTATATATATATAAATGTATATATATACATATGCTATTATTTGTTAATGGAATATTTGCTTCTGCAGAACTCTGTGAATGTCTTGCTTTTAGTACGATGCCATTGTAAATAGTAGCTATTTGTATGATTGATTTCATCATGTGTTCATTGTCCGTTACGACTATGATAATTAAGATGAATGTAATTAAAATGGCAACATGAGATTTGTGAATAGTTATTGGATATATGTTTGTTATAAATGCACTGTGTTATTCAACTGCTCCTGTTTATGTCTAATGAAAATTACAAGAGATGCTCGGGAAGTTTCCTATTTCCGGGGAAATGCCTGCTGTTCTTACATTCCATACTTTTAAGGCACAACTTGTAGTCTGTCTCATAATACAAGCAGACGCTTCAGAAGATATCTCATCCTCTCTTGGTCCTGTTCGCAATCACACACACATACACACACACCTCTGCTTCAAATTGCCTGCTATCCACAATTCATATAGGCCTATTTACAATTTGCATTTAGTAGCTCCTTTTTTAGAATTTCATTTAAAAGAGGAGACAATATTTGATTCGTCGCATCATTTTTTCGTCCGTGTTTCAATAATTAATTATGAGCTGGACCTCCTCATGTTCATGTGGGACAGACCATAAAATAATGTGGTAAACAATAAATTTTTCACAGATAATCATTAGTAATATGAGTTCCATCTGTGTGTTGTTTTCTTTATCAATTCTTTTACAGTTCAGGCAAAATTGTTATCAAAATGCCATCATCAATATGATTTATATACATAAGATTAATTATTGGCTTTTTGCCTTGTGAGTTTGTCATTTCTTGTGAATACGTATACATAGACATGTATATAATGTTATTTATCAATATGAAATGAAAATTTTCCTTATATAATAATCAAGTTTTATATTTCTATTTGGCTACACAATACGCTGATACATATTGCTGTCGCAGTCCTATATCTTCAGTCTCCATAATCTATCCAGCTCTACTGCTTCTGTGTAAAAATTCATTTTGCATTTGATGTATGACGAGGACTATGGAAGTTGTCCATGGAGTTCACAAACTGTGTCATATAAAGGTATAAGCCTGTATTAGATATAGTGATGATCAATCTAATAATCACAAAAAGTGGTTTCATTGTGTAATGCCAATTTTTAAGAATATATTTTTAAATGACCAACTGAAATTTTAAAGAATGTATATCGTCATTAGTCAGCCATAGAGAGTGAAAAATACATGAATTATTTATTATGTTATGTCTTCTGAATTTTGTTTTCAATATTGAATGAATGGGTTTAAAGTAAAGGAGTTAATCATACAATACTGTGCTACATTACTGAATTAATAAAGTATTGGTACCGAAACTTTTTCTGTTTATTTAATAGGTTTTAATGAAGGACATAGAGGAAATGGAGAAGCACTGAGCATGGTTCTCAGTGATTAATGATCTGCTATTTCCCAATATCTGTCAAGTGACTCAGGCTGTGATGATGATAGTCTGCACCTTTTAGTATATATGTCCACCAGCATGTATATACATCTAAAGCAGGAGTCCGAGCAGTGGTGGAAATAGGGGGGGGGGAGCTCGGGTGAGCTGAGCTCCCTTGATAAAAAAACGGGGAGCTATGACCTGCTGCAGCTCCCCCAATCATCAGTGGTAAATATATAATTATCAATGTTACTTTTTCGTACTCCAGGTATTATTAGCCAAAATTTAGTCTGATTTCTGAAATTTAAAAACTTGGAATGGCGCATCGCTGCCACGCCAGCCAAGAGCTCCCCCGATGAAAAGTTTCCATTTCCATCACTGAGTCCGAGTGTTTGGAGTGCAGCTGTAGAGTCAGATGATTTTGGGAGGAATTGATTTTCAAATTAAATGAAATCCGTTTTCATAAAATAGGCTTCCTGTCTCGTCAGAATTTGTTGAGGTCCGGTCTGTTTTTAAAAATTTAATGAAAAATGGCATCAGAGTCTGAAGTTGGAGGTTTTGGAAGGAATCGAGCCTCAAATAGCACAGTCATTTGATGGAGTGGTTCAGATTTTGAAAGGGCAGTCTTTGGAGGCGCAGTCTAATCAACTCCACTTGGAAGTCCTGATTATGACGTGAGACAAAGCCAGGAATCATACTCAAGTATGTCCTTGGTGGTCAGGATTTGTTGGACAAGCTGGGAGTGGCCGCGACAATTTTATTAGGCAAGGTTTGGATGATTACATATGAGCTAATATGCTATAACTAAGGGGGAGGGTTAGTCCAGTGGTAGCTTGCTAGGCTGCCAATCGCTGGGTCGTTGGTTCGGATCCAGCTCTTTCGGAGTCCCCTGGGCCTATGTTGGATGGCTGTTTCAAGTTCAAGTTTATTGACCATTGATATAAATACATTAGGTGATCATCTATTGTTATAAAAATGGTAGGCAGATAATTAGAAAATTATATGTGCCTTTACAAATATGAAAATTTTGAAGTCTAGAATTTATCCCAATGCAAATACAAATACTTATAGAAGCAGGCTATAAGTTTAAGAGTGGGTCATTATGGTATACTATTAAAGGAAGAATGTTATTTCAATCAATAAGTAAAGATAAATAAATCAATCTTCCTGTGCCTCATTTCCGTGTTCTTGTCCTGTCCTAATTAGCCTACCAAGTGCATCAATATAGGATATAAAGCCCAAATCATTCATCCATCCACATGAAGGAGAATTAACTGTGCTCTGTTGTGTTAGTGCAGAGGCCTCATGCTTGTTCCCTCCAGTGAATGACTACATGATAATTTATGACAACACAGAGGTGACATTAAAGCGCCTCACAGGCAAGACATGATATTGGTAGAATTTTGGCGTTCTCTGAAGTCAACAGCATTTCCATTGCATGCATACTCATGAATGGAGTCTGTCACATGAATTGATGTGAACCCTTTCCTCAAATTATGGAAGCAGAATAAAATTAAGAAATCATTTGTGTCAGATATACCTTCGAACACATTTAGCCACCATTGGCCAACATGTATGATTCTTACAGAGAGTGTTTTCAAACAATATTTTGCTTCAAATTAAACCATTGACGGCAACAAATTAAGTGGAACAACCATTGGATTGACTGAATAATTTTATTCTTCAAAGACCATACAAACAATGAATGCGTTCTGATACAGTACAACACAAATACAATTATGCTGAACTTTTATACAATATTTTTAAGAATTTATAATTCATACAGAAACCTGAGTGTTATTGTTCGTAAGAATGTTTTAATATTTTAATGTTGAGTAATTTCAGTTTGGCAATGAAAGTGGACTTTATTCCAAATACCAGAACAAAAAATGGTGTTTTCCATCTGTTTGTAGTGACCAGGTAAATCTAAATTTCTTGGACTAGAAACACATAAACCAATAAAAATTCATAAATTACAAAAGGCGTTATGACTACACACAAGTCTCGCTTTTATCGTCTACTGCTAATATCATTTTAGGAGCTTCTCGTGCTGATGAAGCTGAGCTCTGTTTGCCACCTGGTCTATAAATAATGTTTCTTGGTCTTTCAGGGCCGTCTTTTTTCTCATATTTTTTACTTGGACCTTCATCCACTGATGTTGAGACATCTTCCAACTGCTCTGTTTCAGCCAACCTCTTTTGATCTTCGAGTTTCACACGAATCCTGGAAACATTAAATATGCAAATAATAAAATAATTTCAGTATGCATATTAATGCATTACCCATTTATGAGGTACCAATTGATGAGCACTTAGATCATTCAAATTAAATATTTACTAGAACATTAGAAGATCTTGTCAATTTTACTATAATATTTCATTTTCACTTTTTCATCAGGATCATATGAAAAACTGCTTTACAGATCTCCACGTATGCTCCAGACTAACTGTAAAATTTCAATCAAAAGAGCAGGTTATACTCACGTTGAAATAATTTCATTTAATAACTTCATGTACTCCTGATATTGTGGCAGAAGGAACTCCTGAAACAGAAAAGTAAATTGCTAAAGGTAATTTTTCAATCCAAAAAACTTCTTGTGGTCTTGTGACCTAAAACAATAGATATATGGTTGTAAAATAAAACAAGCTTCTGAAGTTCAAATCAACGTGGTCAAATATCATCAACTGATTGCAAATGAAACATGCCTAGTCACTCAATATATTAAGTTGTATGCTTCTATCATATTTTTATTTTGTATCATATCAGTGCCAGAAATCTCAAGGTTGGTCAACTTGTCCGACCAGCTATTACAGAGACCTGACAAGAAGATATGGCTTCCGCTAAAGCTGAAAAAGTTGACAAGAAAGATGTAATTGAGAAACATTTGGGGCAGATTTCACCAACATAGCTTAGACCAGGTTTTAAGTATTTTGCTTACAAGGAAGTGCTGACATTTGTTTCTTGTTTGTTTGTAAATTTATTAATAGGCTCCAGAAAAAGCCGAGGCTTATCTGGCTGGGGCCTTTGATGCCAAAAGATATGTATACATAAAAAATTTAAAATGAAGTATGACATATAATAAGAAACATTATAAAATTTAGTATTTGAATTTTTAAACAAGAACCCGCGGGTTGCATGATGCAGGTGGAATGTTCTAAAATAAGGTTGCCTTTTGCAAATCTGTTTTGAGTCCAGGTCAAATCTGACAGGCGATTTGAATGTCTAGGGTTATATACAAATGCAATTACTGGTCCTCAAGATTTGGCCAAAAGCACGCACATCAAAAAATTAATGCGGGCGAGATCGAGACTTTCTGATTTATAAATACTGGGGATCAACAAATACCAGATTTTAGAAAGAAAAAAATTGGTATATATAGATGGCTTTCATTGTTTCTTAAAAATATAGGATTGGAAATTTATATATGTTATTTTTTTTGCGGCTGTCTGAGAAGCATAACTTTGCTTTTAAATGAGAAAATATGTCTCTTAGTACCCTATACATAACCAAAATACTGCTGCACACCATTATAGATGTTCTCCATAAAAGGAAATCTCACTTTAAAGAAAGAAAAATACATTCTAATGGCAAGATCAAGGTGCTCCGTCAAATTCACAAAACCTATCTTGCTTCAGAAACAACCAGTAATCGGGCATGGAGCACCAAATATATCAGATTTTTGCAAGCAAAAATAGGTATATATGTATAAAGAATGCCTAACGGTATTTCAGATACGTATTTCTTATTTATTGGCGCTGGCAGATCGTTAGATCTGCCAGCGTCTATGTTTTGAACTTGTCACATGTTGTCGTATCGTAGAATGAACTGTTTGCTCTGCCTCACTTTCCCTTCTCTCCTACACAACAAATACCCCTTGTCGCTTATGCTAACTCTTTTTTAAAAATGGCCTGTATTTCAACATGCCAACTGTTTTCAATCCAGTTGAGTGATGCTGGGTTTCTGAAAAATACTCCAGTTAACCTCAAGTGACCTTAAAAGTGTGGATTTACCCCTTATCCAGACGACTCTTGATGACAGATCCTGTAACTTTGCAATGAGTAAACTTTTATCCCACCCTTTTCCACAAGATTACATGACAAATTGATTGTTCTTATTTGCCCTTATCTCGAGTTTGGCAGGTTTCCAGGCATGTACCTTACCTGGATATGTTCCCAACTGTCTTGTCATCGGCGACTTGAGATTTTTCAATGCACTGCGTGTTATTGCTACCAAGAATCTCATGTACACTGTCAAAAATTACTGGAATTATTTTCTCAAAACTATCTTTAACTTCTAAATATCTTGCATTATTTCTTCTACATGCTCCAAAATAGTGATGTCAGTGTCAATAAAATCTTCACACCTGTCAGAATCTGAAGAATCCGTTAAATAATCCATTTCACTAGACATCCTGCGTGTTGCTCTTACTCTCTTTTTTAGAATTTATTAGATATGGGAAATGAGAAAAACCAAATCTCATCTGTGGTAGCGCGACTGTCACGAAAACATAATTTTTGCTATTTTGGTTATAAATGAGAATATTTGTCCCTTAATATCACATACATAATCTGAAATGATCCTACACATCATTGCAGATATCTCCATAAATGAAAATCTGACTTACAAAAGAGAAAATGCTATTTAGATGGCAAGATCAAGGAGTTCCTCCAATCCACAAAACCCATTTTTCTACGGGGACAATCTGTAATCAGGCCTGCAGCAATAACCACCGAACGTTTCAAAGCGAAAATTGGTACATAGATTGCCTGACATGTACACCTCATACTTTTTCTCACTTTTCAAAGTAAAGGGTTTAGAAAAAGCTAGATCTTATTTTTTCCGCAGTCAGAAAATTGTAATTTCGCCTATTGTTGTATCAAATATGATTTTCTTTAATCGAAATAACCCATGTATGTATACATAATCTAAAATGCACAACACCAGGGGTTCTCGAGTAACAGAAAACCCGATTTTCGATAACAAAAATTTGTTATTTGATAGCAATATGAGGGTGCGTCACCCAATCCACAAAACCCATTATATTGTCATAAGTGACCAGTATAATGCAGTTGCGCATGCGCACCTGCATTAAAAAAAAGATAGTATTAATCACAAAATTGAAATACGGTTAGGTGACGCAACTCTTTACTTCAGCAAAGTTGTTTATTTGTTTAGACTATTCTATTTGAATAGTGATTTTTAATGTTTTGTGGTTTTTTGTAACATGCTAAATGATTCACTCTTTTGATAAAGTGGCATTGCATAGATTTTTTGAAAGATTGTATTGATTGATTGGTCAGGTCTTCATTCAACTCCATCAACAAAGCATTCCATATTTCACTTCCATTATTTTATTTTAGCTTGTTGGGTTTTGTAGATAGTACAAGCAATAATTTTGACTGACGAGTTTCTCTTTTATTTATTTCCTCATTCCTCTTGAAATAGTCATCGAACACACTAGGCAACAGCTTCTTTCTTTGTTTATGAACAAATTGGGCAACAGTGAGCTTATACAAATCTCCGACACTAAGCAAATTGTTTTGAGAAAGTATTTGTTTTGTTGGGGTAAGGAAATCCAGTCCCAGTAGCATCTTTACTGCTTTATTTTGAAGTACTCGTACTCTTTTGAGGGAAGTTTTGCTCGCTGTTCCATATAATTGAACTCCATACAGGGTGGTCAAGAAAAAACTTTACTCTCTTTCTTTGGCATAGTTCTATAAATTTATGTGTCTGTTATTATTATCCAATCTTTTCCAGTGTAAAGAGAATAGTCATGGCGACATGATTATCTGTAGTTTGTTCTCCTGGGACATGATGTGTAATCTTGAGCAATGATTTTGCAGAAATAAAAAAAAGGCCATTTGCACACATCTTGCTGCCCCGAATGCAAGGCATTGCCATCAATTCAAATATGTTACCATTGTTTTCATATTCTTACAGTTACTTGGAGTTCTTCAGAGATGATTGGTCCCAGGATTTCAGCTCACTTCAAGTGAAACTCAGTTCAGTGGGGAGCTTGAAAGAGACGAAGGTTGATAGAAATTGCAAGCTTCTATAGTTTGTCAAAATGCGTCTCCTGTCGTAACGCCTTATTGAAATTAGAATCAAGAGTAGAAACATAAGGCCTGGTGCAAATTTTTGCGTACTTTAGGTGAAGCCTGCATTGTATCTGCTATAAAACCACAGAAAACTAGAAATGTCATAACCGGAAACCGGTGAGTGTTGCGCAGCCCGGACTTAGTCCTAAGGGTGAATCACACATGTATCTGTAGTTAGTGTATATCCCTCCGCGTAATATTTCAGTCAAATCTTGGCTCTAAGGATCACTGCTGTCTTGTCTAAATACACGACACGTTTACTGGCCATCCCACTGACCCAAACTATCCACCAGTCTTTGATTTTACTCTCCTGTCTTTCTGCCCAGGAGTAATTTACCAGCTTGTTATTGCTCTCTTATTTACGATTGGCAACACTGCTATTCCTTTTAAAAAAACGCGCAAGCACTTTTAAGAGTTGCTTGCATCTATCTATCTATCTATCTATCTATCTATCTATCTATCTATATCTATCTATCTATATCTATCTATCTATCTATCTATCTATCTATCTATCTATCTATCTATCTATCTATCTGTCTGTCTATCTATCTATCTATGTGTTTAGCTGTCTATCTATTTTAAGAGTGGCTTGCATCTATCTATCTATCTATCTATCTATCTATCTATCTATCTATCTATCTATCTATCTATCTATCTATGTGTTTAGCTGTCTATCTATTTTAAGAGTGGCTTGCATCTATCTATCTATCTATCTATCTATCTATCTATCTATATCTATCTATCTATCTATCTATCTATCTATCTATCTATCTATCTATCTATCTATCTATTTATCTATCTATGTGTTTAGCTGTCTATCTATCTGTGTATCTATCTTGAGTCCTTTCCTTCCTTCCCCCACTACATTCGGCATAATTACAAAATAGCCCCCGCCCTCTGATAACAGAATGAGCGAGACCATTGAAAAGCATAGGCTGCCACTCATTCCGTCAAAGGTGCGGGGCTTATTTCATGATTATGCCCTACATTCCTCCCTTCATGTCTTTGTTCATTCCTTTGTTCATTCCTTCTTTTCTTCATTCCTTCCTGCATTCTTTCTACCGAATTTGTAAACACTGGATCTAGCTGGCACTAGGATGTTTTTAGGACAAATTTAGTATAAACAAGTTGTTGATAACAGCTCACTTTTACAGTTAACATCAAACAGGACTGCTACAAGGTATGTCATGTTTCTCACACATAGTTCCATGTGATAAATGGACATTCTTGAAGTATAAAGTATATGCTGACCTGCTTTTTTCACTTCTAAGGGAATACTTGATATGTGAACATGAATTAAGGAATGTTTTTCTTTAGGCTTTCTTATCATTGTCAGCTAATAGTAAATAACATGTCACATGAAATATTGTCCATTAGATTTTTAATATGATTGCACCATTTTCAATAAACTTCCTGTTGAGATTAATTGAGTACAAGCAAGCGCTGACATAGACCAACTGCACAAATCAAGTAAAAAAAATCATTGTACTTATATTTGAAATTAAAGATTACATCTGCCAATTCTACATAGAATTCAACTTGCATTAAAATAACACAAACTGGTAAATGCACAACATTGGGGTGATATGAAACAATACCAATCAACAAAATTGCATGTTTTTCAGAATTAAGTGAGTTCAATTCATTTTATTAGTCCAGTAGAGCCCCACTATGTCATAGGAACCCAAAAAGCTGTAAAACAAATCTCACTGAATTGAAAGCGAGTGCCCCCCTCAATGATGACTGTGATGCAGCCATAGTCCTGTGCCCTGCTATGTGAATGCATACAGGCCAGGAGACCAGGCTAATGCAGCCATAGCAACACTGGGGAGTGTGTGTGTAGAACTGGGCAAGAAATACTTTCAAAATGTCACAATAAAGGCACTAAATGTTAGTTTAAAGATTCGGGGACAAACTTTATGACAGTAACGTAACATACAGTGAAGAAGGGCTCTGAAAGTAGTGGCAGGTGCCCAGTAGCTTTTACATAAAATTGGGGCAAGAATGTTAACATTTCAGTGTGTGCAAAAAAGCTTGCTTACGAAACCAAGGGCTTGCCCAAGGGGGGCACCCCCAGGGCAGCGCAATAAATGTGTGGCATCCTTTATCACTTAGTTGTGCAGAAAACTACTGTGTCAATAAATCTTTCAAATTTTAGGACAATCGGAGCATTGGTTCCAGATATCTGATATCTTGAAATTCCAGAAAATGGCAATTTTTGAGTATTTTTGCGTGACATGCATATTTTGAGGAATGTTTAACCCCTCATATAGGAAATAATTTAATCAATTTTGTCAATTGAAAGTATAGTCCAGTCAATCTAGGATTATACCCGCCACAAATTGCAAAAAAAACTAAACCACTTTTTTTCTCACCATTTACTTCTACTTAACAACATATTAAAAATCCCACTCAATGAAAATATTGGAACAATGTTTTTTGGGCCATTGAAAATATAGCCTCTCGGAACGACGGAAATGCCATTTTCGCACATAATTTCAACATTCTTACTTCACAATTTTGACAATTGCAGCACCTACACTTACAGTACTGCCTTGAATTATGCATCAAATTAAAGGTAATAATGTAAGGCATCCATCTGTACCTCCAGTAACTATGTAGCTCCTCTCTGGATCACACAATATTAGTGCAAACATTGTGTCCTATCCGATGCAAATCAAGTATTTTTGGCTAGAACTGTTTCAACAATTCCTACTTTTTCTCAGAGCATATATAAGACATATATTTATATGGAAAACACATCAGCTTGAAGTAATATGTATTAAAGTGCTAACTGTTACCAATTCACTATTATTATGATAGTGAATGGTCAAAGATATAAGTGCAATATTGTCTTCATAGACTCGCAACTGGACAATTTTGATAGAAAAATGGTAATTATTTCGCATTTCGACTACTCTAGGATGACCACACTGGGATTGACCATTGAATCATTAGCAAGATTTTGATACAGATGAAAATAACAATGACGTTGTGTTAGTTACACATAGAAACAACATTCTTGAGAAAATACTTAGGTAACTTAGCAAGGTCCTGGCCCTACTTTGTTAACGATAGATACACTTTGACATGTAACAATTTTACTCCATGGACTACCCAATATGATCTTTTTATCCCTGGTTTTGCTATCCCTATACCTTGAAATTTAATTGTCTAACAGATAATGAAACCTTCTCATTTGATGCATTCTCAAACCACAAACATGCTGAGCTAGGCACCAAGTGTATGGCCTTACTAAGGGGAATTGTAGTGAAGATTATACAAGCGGGAACAAATATATGGAACGGCTTATTTGACACTCGTTCTCAGCATCCATTCAATAATTAGTTAATTAATGCGACTCTGCAATACCCCACCCTTACGATTCAGCTGGAAGGGATGACAACTGCCATTTAGACAAATATGGTTGTTGACTAAAAATAAGTTTCAGGGATCGACCATGCTGCAATTTTGGAAGGACTTTGTGTTTCCAAGAAGGTCTTTCACACTGGCAGTAACATCTATATAGCCTGAAGAAGGGTTGACAGTTGTAGCAACAATAAAACCAACAAACTGTACATATACTACTGCAAAATGAGGAAGAACATGTCACCCCAATCGGAAGAACTCATAAGGAGGATCGAGGAAATTCGAACAATAGAAAAGTACATCGCGGTAAAGAACGGCAACCTGGAGAGACATGAGAAAAGATGGAAAAACCCTCACTACCAACAGCAGGAAACAAACCATTGAATTTCATATTTCAGTCACTGTGACATTATTTCATATTCAAATGTTTATTGGCTGGCAAATAAATATTCCTTAAAAAACACAAAAAAACAATAAAACCAAACTGACAGATGAAATTTTGACATCAAGGGCTATCCATCCATATCTATTTTGGTGGGTCAGAAATGAGTTATATGGTGATTAGGATAGGTGGAATTGAAAATACATGAGAGAATTTTGTGCTTCCGAAGGCATTATTGACACTGAAGGCAGCATTTATTTAGCTTTTGGAGGGTTGACAGTTGTAATAACAAGGAAACCATTGTGCCAAATGAAAGTACATGTACTAAGGGCTATCCATCCATATCTGTTTTGATGGGTCAAGAATGAGTTATATGGTGATTAGGATACGTTGAATTGAAAAAACATGGGAGAATTAAGTGTTTCCGAGGAGATTATTGACACTGAATTCGACATTAATTTAGCTTTTGGAGGGTTGACAGTTGTAGTTACAAGGAAACCAATGTGCCCAATTTAAGTTCATATTAAGAACTATCCATCCATATCTGTTTTTATTGGTCAGAAATGAATTATATGGTGATCAGGATAGGTGGAATTGAGAATATGTGGGAGAATTTGGTGTTTCCGAGGAGATTATTGACACTGAAGGCAACATTTATTTAGCTTTTGGAGGGTTGACAGTTGAAGTTACAAGGAAACCAATGTGCCAGATGCAATTTTACATCAAGGGCTATCCATCCATATCTGTTTTGATGGGTCAGGAGTGAGTTATATGGTGATTATGATAGGTGGAATTGAGAATAAATGGGAGAATTTGGTGTGTCTGAGGAAATTATTGACACTAAAGGCAACATTTATTTAGCTTTTGGAGGGTTGACAGTTGTAGTTACAAGGAAACCAATGTGCCAAATGAAAGATCATATTAAGGGCTATCCATCCATATCTGTTTTGGTAGGTCAGAAATGAGTTATATGGTGATTAGGATAGGTGGATTTGAGAATACGTGGGAGAATTTTGTGTTCCGAGGAGATTATTGACACTGAAGGCAATATATATTTAGCTTTTGGAGGGTTGACAGTTGTAGTTACAAGGAAACCAATGTGCCAAATGTAAGTTCATATTAAGGGCTATCCATCCATATCTGTTTTGGTGGGTCAGAAATTACTTATATGGTGATTAGGATAGGTGGATTTGAAAATACGTGGGAGAATTTTGTGTTTCCGAGGAGATTATTGACACTGAAGGCAATATATATTTAGCTTTTGGAGGGTTGACAGTTGTAGTTACAAGGAAACCAATGTGTCAAATGAATGTCCAGATCAAGGGCTATCCATCCACGTCTGTTTTGATTGGTCAGAAATGAGTTATATAGTCATTAGGATAGGTGGAATTGAGAATACGTGGGCGTTTTTGGTGTTTCTGAGGAGATTATTGACACTGAAGGCAACATTTATTTAGCTTTTGGAGGGTTGGTAGTTGTAGTAACAGTGAAACCAAGGTGTCAAAAGACAGTTGACATCAAGGGCTATCCATCCATATCTGTTTTGGTAGGTCAGGAATGAGTTGTATGGTCATTAGGACAAGTGGAATTAAAATACATGTCAGAATAAGATGTCTCCGAGGAGATTATTGACACTGAAGGCAACATTTTCACAAATATTTCGATTCCATTTACTAGTGATTATTATTAATTCTAAAGGGATTCACACTCATGTTAGTGGAAATCATTGGTATGGCCAGACAGCTATTGATTCAGGCATTTTTACCTACGATATAGATATTTCAATTCATATTGGTGACCGTGCTTGGTCACTTTCACCAAAAGTAATGTTTAATTTTGGGTATTTTCCCCCATTATTTCCATTTCCCAGTGTCTATGTATGAAATTATTCACACTCTTCTAAGAAACCAAAACAAATTAGTCAAAGAAAATTCGTTTTTATGTATGTATAATAATATAGTATTATGCTCCAGGACCCCTTTGCCTCACCAATGTTCATCCTAAGCAACACTAGATTCCTTCTGGACAGAATGAACAGCGCAAGCAGTGAAAAGACTGTCAGAATTCATGGTTGAGCACGAGTAAATACAGTCCTTTCATGTTTAAATTTCCAAATTTGGGCCTCTGTTCCTGGTGTTAAAAGTAATGATATTCTAAAATGAATTATACCATGTGACAATGGATGCTTTAATGTGTCAGTTTCAACTTTCAGGGCAGCTGTTCCACCAGAGGGGCTGTTGCCGGTCAGTAGTTGTATGTGAACTCCTACAGAGTTCACTGCCTGTGGCAGCACACTACTGCTCTTGTGCATGTATAGAGAGTATAATCTCTTGATAAATTTTAAGTATAAACTCTGTGTGCATGGTAGATTCTGGAAATACCAATGTGGCCATACTTGAAGAGTCCAAATGCCAAATAATTACAATTTTTTCTAATAACATTGTCCAGTTGTGAGTCTAAGAAAACAAGATTGCTGTAATATCTTTGGCACTACACTATCATAATGCAGGTGAATTAGTAAGACTTAGAAGTCTAATAGATATAACTTTGGACTTATGTGTCTGCACATAAGTATATGTCTTATATATGCTCTGAGAAAAAGTAGGAGTCATAGAAAGAGTTCAAGCCAATAATTGTCGATTTTCATCGGATTGGACACAATGTTTGCACTTACACTGAGAGATCCAGAGAGGAGTTACATGGTTACTGGAGGTACAGATGGATGCCTTAGATTATTACCTTTAGTTTGATGCATAATTCAAGGCAGTACTGTAAGTGTAGGTGCTGCAATGTCAAAAATATGAAGGAAGAATGTTGAAATTATGTGCAAAAATGGCATTTCCGTCGTTCCGAGAGGCTATATTTTCAATGGCCCAAAAATCATTGTTCCAATATTTTCATTGAGTGGGATTTTTAATATGTTATTAAGTAGAACCAAATGGTGAGAAAAAAATTGGTTTGGTTTTTTTTGCAATTTGTGGCGGGTATGTTTCATATTTACAGTAGATTGACTGGACTAGTATGCTTAACAGTGGCCATGGGAGTTCTGGTTCTGTGACTATCAATTGCATCTTGATACTCGGTGTACCTGTCAAATAGTGTCTATGGGACTCCAAAGTTGCCAATGAAGCCAAACATTGGAATTTTAGCAATTTCTGTGCAACAACTATGTGTACCTGTTGGTTCTTTGCATTATGTGTAGTATGAGCCCTCCCAGCTTAGGTTGAGCACCCCTCTACTGCATAATATACCTCATTTCCCTGAACACATGTCATAGCTGCTTCCTTACATCATACTTTCTTGCTCTGTAGAAGTTGTCCCGACCCTAACACTAAGTTTGATGAGGCATCCAGTCACACACAGAAAGGCTACATGTACCTTTTTACTGCAAGATTTTTCCTCTTCGGTGACTCAATTGTTTAGGACTAAAATGGATGCTCCTGCATTTTTGGATTTTCAGCTGATGTTGAAAACTGTTGCTTGTCCCAACCCTAACACCTCTGTCCCGACCCTAACACCTTCTGTTTTGCACCTCTATGTGACCTGAAACTTTCTAGCTTTCAACTCATGATTCTTTTTACTGCTTGCCATTGACGAGTGGCTATGACAAACTCCTCGGGTCTTCTGTCTCATTTCAGATGGCACAAAGTGCCAAAAGGGCTCTAGAATTTTTTAACCGACCTAACGTCGGTTATTAGAGGGGGGTGGGTAGTGAAAGGGGACTCATGTAAACCATGTCCATGTGTCCATGTCAACATTTCTTGTCAACATGTGTGTAAAAGTCCATTTGTGACCTTAGTTTTCAACTTAGAGTAATGAAATTTGGTACAGGTATGGTACTATGGGCATGGATCTGCTAAATGTTGAGAAATCCAAGATGGCTGCCATTTTGGCGGCCATTTTGGCAGCATGTAAACGATGTCCATGTGTCCATGTAAACATTTCTTGTCAACATGTGTGTAAAAGTCCATTTGTGACCTTAGTTTTCAACTTAGAGTAATGAAATTTGGTACAGGTGTGGTACCATGGGCATGAATCTGGGACATGTCGAGAAATCCAAGATGGCTGCCATTTTGGCGGCCATTTTGTCAGCCGTCTTTCTTCATTCTTGAACTGCCCATTGTGACCTTAATATTTCACTTACAGTTATGAAATTTGGTACAGGTATGAGACTCTGGGCATGGATTGGGAACATGTTGAGAAATCCAAGATGGCTGCCATTTTGTGGTGGCCATGTTGGCAGCCATCTTTCTTCATTCTTGAACTGCTCATTGTGACCTTAATATTTCACTTACAGTTATGAAATTTGGTACAGGTATGAGACTCTGGGCTTGGATTGGGAACATGTTGAGAAATCCAAGATGGCTGCCATTTTGTGGCGGCCATTTTGTGGCGGCCATTTTGGCAGCCATCTTTCTTCATTCTTGAACTGCCCATTGTGACCTTAATATTTCCCTGACAGTTATGAAAGTTGGTACAGGTATGGGACTCTGGGTATGGATTGTGAACATGTTGAGAAATCCAAGATGGCGGCCATTTTGTGTTGGCCATTTTGGCAGCCATCTTTCTTCATTCTTGAACTACCCATTGTGACCTTTATATTTCACTTACAGTTGTGAAATTTGGTAGAGGTATGGAACTCAGGGTATAGATTGGGAACATGTTAAGATTCCAAGATGGCGGCCATTTTGTGGTGGCTATTTTGGCAGCCATCTTTTTTTATTTATTGAACTGCTAATAGTGACCTCAATATTAGTGACCTCAATATTTCGCTTAGAGTTATGAAATTTGGTACAGGTACATTCTTGAACTGCCCATTGTGACCTTAATATTTCCCTGACAGTTATGAAATTTGGTACAGGTATGGGACTCTGGGTATTTATTGTGAACATGTTGAGAAATCCAAGATGGCAGCCACTTTTTGGCAGCCATTTTAGCAGCCATCTTTTGTCATTCTTGAACTGACCATAGTGACCTTAATATTTCACTTACAGATATGAAATTTGGTACAGGTATTGGCCTGTGGGTATGGATGAGGACCATGTCGAGAAATCCAAGATGGCGGCCATTTTGGCAGCCATCTTTCCTTTTTTTTAGAAATCTGTTCAAACTGCATTGATTCTATACTAATAGTCTAGCATCTCCCAATCAACTATTTCTCCTATCTTCCAATTTCAGTTGCTCAGTGGTTTAAGCAATGGCACCTTCGATTTCATTGCGCTAGGTCAGTTTTGAATCCGCGGATTCTTGTTTGGACCTGCAGGAGTGGGGTAAAAAAAGAGTATCAGTAATATACTTCAAATTTATAAAATAACATTCTTGAATGAATTAACAAGCTATCAAAAGTTTATAATTAACTAAGGAATAATACTTAAGCCTATCAAGGTGACTTAAATGTGCAACTAGTCACTGGCTGCTGGGTGAATTGTCTCTTGTAGCTGAATACAGCACCCAGTTCACTGGATTTAGCTTGACTTTATACAAAAAAAGTAAATTTAGAAAAACCTTTTCAAACTGAACCGAATTCCACACAAAAAAATACAATGAAATGTAAAATTTAATTACGATTACATGTATGATATATATAGGTTAGGGTGCATCAGCCGCCCCAACATTAACCGATCAAGCTGTACCTCAGTCCATAGTTGTGTTTTACCACATTAAATAAGATACTAAAATTTCAGCTTAATCGATGAATATTTAGGGGTGCCTCCAGAAGCATATTTCCTGTGAATTTTTCAGGAAAAGTTGCGTTTCCGTAAGATCGCGGTTTCCCATATCTTGAGTAATATATAAGACAGAAAAAAACTAATGACATTTTTGGATTCTGCAGAAAATTTCCTTCAAAATGAATACCTGGAAGTTATGTTTCCGTCAACATTATGGTGGTCATGAACTGCAAGATATGCTTTTACTTCGATAATTATGTACGACGTCACTGTCGTACATAAGTTGCTGTTTATATGACTGCATGGTAATTAGTCTTTGCTTTTCACTTCATATTAATTATGTTTCATAAATTTGAGCAATCATTTACTCAGTATTCCATTTTATCTCTCAGAGCTATTTCAATTATTCATGATGATGTGATCTTGTTAAATGTTTTATGACTATGAAGAAAAAAAAAACAAGTTTGCTATGTGTTGATAAGTCCCACTTTTTTTTATCCTGATAAAGACTAGCCCTAATACTTTTTGTTCAAAGAGAGGTCGGTCCATGTCACCATACCTTTTTTGAAACACCACATAGTGAAAATGTTAAATAATTATTACATTTATTCAATAGCTTCTATTCTTGTCATGGAATTGTGACTACACATTAATTCTACGATATAGATCCTCCTTAGACCTTGCCATATATGTACAGATTATATACATTGACAGTCTCGCTAAACATAGTCCTTGCTATACTCCAAAAATGTTGGTCTTCCTGAAAATATAGAATGTTTCACTGTTCAGACAATATTTATATTTCATTAATTTGCAAAATTATGCACAATTGTACAATGTAAATGGACACATCTTCTTGGCACTATAATTTCAGGCAAGATTTTTTTGTAATCCGAGGGCTGAAATGATCAATTATAGCATGTTAAGAAGTCATCTTGACCTCTAGGTGATTCATTATCATCATAGGTGAACTCAGCATCCTCAGAAACCCCTATTGGATCAGTTTCAGTGGCATTAACTGATTTAAGGTAGGAAAATGGCAACTTTTTATGCTTGAACACAGTCATTATTGGGTATTCGAGGCTGAATTGACCAGTTACAGCATGTTATGACATCATCTAGACCTCTGGGTGATTCATTATCATTATGGGTTAACTCGACACCCTCAAAAATACCTCATTGACCATTTTCAGTGGCACTGACTGATTTCAAGCAGGAAAATAGCCACTTTTTATGCTCGAAAATAGTAATTTTTGGTCCCTCAAAGGGCCCTCCAAAGATGAGGGAGGGGGGTGTCTAAACCTTAATGGATTTGGCTGAAATTTGGTGTAGGAACTTTGTACACATAGGGGCACAACTGAGCCCAAGAAGAGCTTGATCCGAAAAACTTTCCAAAAAAGGGGACACCTATCAGTGAAGTTGTATAAAATATTTCAAGTAAAAACAAATCCTGCAGCATGGCATCAACATTGTTTCAGCAAAAGTATGGCTTCCAGGTATTCATTTTGAAGGAAATTTTCTGCAGAATCCAAATATGTTATTATTTTTCTTCTATCTTTTATATTAGTCAAGATATCGCAAACCGCGATTCTACGGAAACATAATTTTTTCTGAAAATGTTTTAGGAAATATGCTTCCGGAGGCACCCCTAATTATTAATTGATCAAGCTGATTTTTTAGTATGTTCATCTGGCTACCGAATCACAACTTCATGCCAAGGTACAGCTATCTAGCTCTATTTTTTAGTTTTCAAGGGGCGGCTGATGCACCCTAATATAGGTGGGTATAATGTTCAAATGTCCCAACACCAACACCACTGCCATTTTCCCCATCATTATGTCAATAGGTAGGCTTCTGACACTGAACCTGAACATGATGGATATGTACGAAGCTGTTAAACCTCATATGGTGAACCAATTGTTCTAACTCATGGTTGATGGTACTAACGATACAGTTATTGCTACAGACCTGAGCTGCCATTGCTATGTGTGATCTCTCTGGTTCTTTGGGGTTCAGCACTGGGGATCACCTGACTGTGGTGCATGATATTCTATAATTTTATCTTTACTAGATGTACTATAGTTAGCTGTATCTGCTACATGTTGGCCTACTATACATGTAAATAGTGACATTAGCAGAACCTCAAATCAGTCTTGGTTGTACAAGTTTAGTTCTATGGAAAGTGTCCATGGTAGGCTGCGCTTGTAGTTACAATAAAGCATAGCTGTCCTGTATCTTTCTGTGCAAGTACCTATAAATGGGTGTTCCATTCAGAAAACAGAATGTCTTTATGCAATGTGTCCATTAGCGTGTAACATTGCTGATGGAGCCTTGAGATGTGCAACATAATGAAAGAAAATGGTCGAATAAAAGTAATAGAGGAGTTTGTATAATAAGAATCTGGTACGGTAATATAAAAATCTGTTCATGTTGGCTCAGTTGTCCTCTTTGAAGATTCCAGTGGCACCTGCATTATAAGAACCCCTGTTGTAAAACCGACTAACAATATATCTTGTTTGACCAACTTCCTCCCGCACATCTTTAGTGGTATTTTTTGTGAAATTCTTCACCACACAAGAGACCATTTTATGACTGCGGAAGGGGCAATCTTATAACGCAGGGACCACTGTAAACCCTTTATAATATTCTATTTTATGTATATTAATATTATTCTAATATATGATTTAATGAGCTGTTCAACTAATAGTTTTATGGTACATGTCCATCAGGTGTCCCGACCCTAACGCCTAAAACTGAAGTTTCAAAGCAATGTCAGCATGTAATATCTTCAAGACTAATGGCTGTATCTATCAGAAATTGGAACTGTACATGTACACTAAGCTCTGTATACAGAGCAATTTATGACCATCTTTATCTGATAGAAATATGTAAATCTTTGTTTAGAAAATTTTTAATTCTATCTGGTTTTAAAACTGGACGAATCTTAGTGAAAAATGGCAGTCTTGAAAATTTGGAACAATTTAAACAGTTGTGTGTTTCACGAAAATATGCATGCATGTCATACATAGCAAACAGAATAAGAAATTGATTAGGTATGACTCATACGATGCTTGTGACAGAACTTAATCAAAACAGATTTAAATTTTAAATTATTGCGTCTTTCACTGAAAAAATCACAATATCTCTGTTGGAAATGGTTACTTAACCCTGATTTTTTGCTTACTTATTGCCACAAATATGTGCTTTAAAATGCACCATGATTCCATGCAAAATCAACACCTTTATTTTTCACCCTCATGTCACGCTCTTATTTGCACCAGGCCATAATACTGAGATTCGTACCTGAACTTCATGCAAGAATGAGAGTGATTGGATAAGAATTCACTGAGTTGTGCCTCATGGGCCAAAGACTGTACAGTTTTTTCTTGACCACCCTGTACTTAATTTTAGAGTGTATGCATAGTAAAGTTTAATTTTGTCAGATCTAGGCATCCATTTTCTAATGATTTGGAAAGATTTTATTGTTTTCAATAGGTTTTGTTCAAGATAGCAGATATGTTTGTCCCAGGTTAGCTTATCATCTAGTCTTAGGCCACACATAATTGATTCTTAGCTTCGCGGACCCCGCCGACACAATAGAATTCCTGCCGATGGAAAAAAAAAATTAAAAAAAAAAAACATTATAAAAAAAAATTTTTTCACCTTTTTTTTTTTTGTCCTACCGACCGACCCTAGAAAAAGGGCCTTGAGACAAATCCGAGAAGCTAAGGCCACACATAATTGATTCTCAGCTTCGCGGACCCGCCGACACAATAGATTTCCTGCCGATGGAAAAAAAAAATTGAAAAAAAAAAAATTATTTTTTTTGACATTAAAAAAATTTTTTTTTCACCTTTTTTTTTTTTGTCCTACCGACCGACCCTAGAAAAAGTGCCTTGAGAGGATCCGAGAAGCTAAAGATCAATTATGCGTGGCCTAAAGATCAATTATGTGTGGCCTTAAGTCCAAATATGTGACATTTGTTGATCTTTTCACCAAAGTATTGTTCAAAAGAAGGCTATTGAGGATTGGTGGAAGGGTTCTATTTTTCCGGTGGAATATCATGTATTGTGTTTTTTCAGAATTCCATTTTATCACTGGAATTGACCCTACAGTTTTATTTTGGAAGGAGAGTCTCTAGTACTTTTGATTTGAACATTCCAGGCATGATGTACAGTGCATAAAAAGCACAAAGTTTTTTTGTCTACTCACATCTGGATCGTGTCGAGCATGATCATAAGCTTCCGTAAATTTTTCAACTGTTGATATATCCAGGTCATGTAAAGGTCCATCTTGCCTCAACTCCAACAGAAATGACCGTATGGAATGGCCATCCTTCTGACGCCTAATATTCACACTATATTTTTCAAGCTCTTCATCTGTGAAATAAGAAAATTAGAATTAGCTTGAGTGCAATGACTGACAGGTAATTAACACTTTCACACAAAGAATATGCACAAACTAAGCCTCAGACTTTTATTACTAATTTACTACACTAAATATTCACTGGGGCCAAACGGATGGGGCAACTGCAGTTGCCCCATCTTTCAATATGGAGGACCGAAGTTTAGCTGTACCAATTCTGCATCGTTTCCTAATAAAATGTCTTTAAATTCCCACCAAAATAGTTGTACATGGTCTAAAATCTGATGTAGCATCTTCCTGCAGTGCAAGATGTCTAGTTCTTGTCAATTGCTTTAAATCGAAGGGTTGTGGAATCGGCGGGATGGGGAAACTCTATTTTCAAACTTTGAAAAGATGGGGAAACTTATTTCATGAGATGGGGCAACTGATGCATTGACTTATTAACTTTGCTTGTTTCTTGGGTGGTAGAGTCAATAAAAATTACATCAGATATGTTAGAAGTAACCAAGTGAGTCACAAAATGAGTTGTCAACTTACCATCTAATTCAAATCTTAAGAATTCAGGTTGGTGGGCACAGAAAAATAGAAGCTCCACTTCACAACCTTCATCCCTATCTGTATTATCATTGAAGTATTAATTAAGGGTAGGCCTAAGACTATTCAATCTCGGGGGTAGGGGGGGGGGTTAAAGAATAGTTATTGCTTTGGTTGCTGTTTATATCATGAAATAAATGATTTGTGGCCAAGGACATCTCCAAGCCCCCCTTAAAATTAAATGGTAACCCCCTAAATAATTTTAAAGATTTCAAGCAGGCTTAGGCACCCAGAGAATCTGCTCTGCTGAAGTGAGGCGTAGGAGGATCTCCAAAACAATTTTGGAAGAACAATTATTTTTTGGGGGGGGGGAGAATTTCATGTAGAAATTTTTTTTGGGGGTGGGGAAATTTGAGCAAGCAATAGGCCTAGTTTTTTGGCAAACTCCCACCTCCATAAAGAATTTTTAGAGGGGGGCACATCCGTGATCAGACTGTACAGTAGAGGTGATCAGGATGGTTTCAACTTCCAACTACCTATCCTGTCTATCAATCTATCCATCTATCTAAATAAAATAGGATGTCTGTGCGGGTGGGGGAGGGGGGTATTTGATTTATCCAATTTCAAGATCCACGGCAGTTTCTGCACTTTAACCCATTTGATCATCCGCCTGAATTTTTTCCTAAATATTTTCATTTTTTAAAGGGAAGTATCCCCCCCCATCCCCTCCCAGTGCCATGTCAACATAAGCTGTCTATGATTGGATTCTTCAAACATCTAATGGCCGCTTGCAAGAAGAGGCAGTAGCCTACTATATAGGCCTAAATGACTATTTTATGAAATGCCCTCCAATCTGCAAAATAATAAGCGGATGTTTATTATTTTGTAATGAAAATTTTAAAACAGGAATATTTATCTTGGTCATACAATACCAGCTGATTACTCTGATTATCTTATGGTAAGTGGCGTCCCTATGGGGGGCACCGGGGGAGGCACGTGCCCTCCATATTGGACCTGTGCCCCCCATATGAATTTTCCAACTCTGGCTAAAATATACAGTTAGTACAGAGGGTCCCAAGGTACCCCCCCCACTCGAGACCCCCCAGTTATGCCACTGCTTATGGTCACGGTTGGTCAGCCCATTAAACCTATAGTTTAAAAGATTTTATGCAATTATGCATTTTTTTCAATGTTTTCATTGCAAATGAAGATACTTTTTTTCCAGGCTCTCAAATGAAATTAACAAAAACAATTGAAGAAAATTTAGTTTAAATCGGCTTTTTAATATATTTTGTGAGGGCATCGTACTATAAATACGCGAAATGGGCAAACATTTGTGTTAAATTAATCTTAGTTAGCTTCAGTTTCCCCATCCTTCAAATCATTTTGATGTGAGTTTCCCCATCCTCGGGAATGAGTTTCTCCACCCCGCCGAAATTGAAACTTGCAGATTTAAGAAATAAAAGACACTTTTCCTGTCAGTTTAGCGCTAGCCCTGGGACCCATGCGTAGCATGGGTCACGGGTCGTCCCATTCAATCTTGAGATTTCGACATGGCATCAGGAGAATTGGTCTGTATTAAACAGTTTTTCTCCAAATTTAATGAAATTTTGGATTTGGGTAGCCTACATATTTTACAGCTGACGGCACCCCTTTTGAAAGCATTTCCACAAAAGTTTGTACTGTAAAAATTGATTTTAAATGAGAGAATTGCCAAAAATTTGTGAGAAACAGCTATCAGCCTCATTTTCATGTTTGATGTCACCATTGTGACGTCACCAAAAATACTCTATGATATCATAAACGTTTGTTGTGACATCACTCTCTCTCACCCAATGAGGAGACGCCATTTCTTCAATGTTTAAAGAAAAAAATCATTTCTTTAACTTTACAGGGTGAGTGTTCATTTATTTCAACATGTAGAAATATAGAAATAGGTGCCGTCAGTAGGAAATGTTGTCTATTTTCAAATAATGTTTTTGGTTTTGCCATGACTATTAAACTAACAGAGCAATCTAAATTCTCCCAGACCCTTTCTGTAAAATCTCATGATTTTTCAATGCGACGATTCATGACCCCTGTCCCACAGGGGTCCAGGGCTAGTTTAGCGCACTGGTCCAGTTTCTGTAGTAAACAGAATATTATCATTCATTTTCCCAGTCCAAATTATGTTTGCAAATACTCTAATCAACACGATTCATCTCAGCTTTATTTGCATCCTCCACATTGAAAGATGGGGCAACTGCAGTTGCCCCATCCGTTTGGCCCCAGTGATATTGATAAATTGAAATTGAAATGTTCAGAGGCATATACACCGTTCTGCCATAGTTGCTCATTGTGGTAAGAATAGCCACCTAGCCACAGTATAAACCAGAACCGCAAGCCGTTTCAACGCTCGCCTGTTAATATGAAATCTATCAATGTGTGCCTGTTTATCACTCACAGGCCAATCAATAGTATTGATCGGCCTTTGGGTGATAATCGGCTTTATTTTGTTATTGTTACTTGAGTAAAATCAAACATCGTTGCTTTGTTATTTTGCTCTGCTGAGAAATCTTCTTAAAAGGTGTATTATGGAATTTTTGGCAACTTTAATGATTGAAATAAATATTTTTTTTATCAAACAAATAAGACATTTGAAAAGTAGCAAATTCATTAGCAAATGTATTTGCATTTGCATTTAAATGCTTTTGAAAATAGTATATTTGCATTTGCATTTGGATCATTTTGAAACATTTGCATTTGCATTTAAATGCTTTTTGCTGGGATGGCATATACATTTGCATTTGGTCATCTCCGAAACATTTGCATTTGAATGTATTTTGTAGTATTTGTACCCAACCCTGATCAATACCTGTACCTAATTTTATAACTGTAAGTGAAAGATATATAGGCCTAAGCTCTAAATGGACAATTGGATTTCTCAACATGTTTCGGATCCATACCCACAGGCCAATCAATAACTATATCAAATTTCATAACTCTAAGTGAAATATTGAGGTCAACCAGTTCAAGAATCGCAGCCATTTTGTAGCGGCCATTTTGACAGCCATCTTGGATTTTTTGTCATTTCCCAAATCAATAGCGACGGGGAAATACCTATACCACATTTAATAAGTCTAAGTGAAATTTTAAGGTCACAGTGGCAAGTCATTTGAAACATGGTGGCCATTTTGGCGGCCATCTTGGATTTCTCGACATATATTCCGCATCCACACTCAAAGAACAATACCTGTGCCAAATTTCATAATTCTAAATGAAATACTAAGGTAAAAAATGGACACTTACACAACAAACCTTAAACGGGACAACGACAACGAAGATTGAGTGGCAACAATAGCTCCTCGTTTTCGAAGAAAACAGACGAGCTAAAAATGAATATTGGCAAAGTACGGATACAGCAAAACTCATCATTATATCAACGGATTTGGCTTACCTAATATATAGAGGGCATCCATAGCTTTCATTCTGTAGAGAAAATGACAGCTATCTGTAAAGAAACAAGAATCAATCAAGTCACAAAACTGAGGACATTGTCGCAGGAATTGCTTTGATTGGAAACCCAAGTCTAAATATACCCTGCAGTATCTTTCCACACATTTTCAAGACACTGTATTATTGGCACAGGTAATAAAATTCTCATAAAATATATTAGGACTGAATCTGAATGCCAACTACACTTCTGTTAATTTCACTTGAGTTAAATATTTTATATCAGTAAAATATACCATGTGAATGACCATGATAGAGAAACAATTTCCACATTAATTTTAATCAAATACATACCAGCATTTAAGTTAGTGTTTAGCATTTCATCAGAAGACCCTTCTGATCTCCGCAATAGTTTCGGCTCATATTTTACGTCCAACGTTCGCTTCAGTCGACGTTCTATTTCTACCTTCCGGCACTAAACAAATCGAATTTCAACTTTCATTTAACAAACAATCAAACTGAGCAGCCGAGATACAGAGCATACGATTTACGGAACCTCTCAAATGACAACCCAGACATACAATTTAAGCCTGGTTAAAGACAGACAATATCTAATAGGTACCCAGCTGACAAACCCCTTCCTGCTTGAGATACCACTAAATAGTAAGCTCCCATCTAATTATCCATTATTTACTCATTTTTGTTATGAGCATATAACGCATGTGACCCTTGTGAAATTCACTCTTTTTTTGTCTTGTGGCCCGTTTGTGGGCATATATCATAGTAGGCCTATGTAATGAAAGATCTATTTAATAAATGTTGCATGTTTATTGTTTTAAGTTCTTTATAAGTGTGCTTATGAATAATTTTTTTGTAAAGTACTAAATTAAACAGTGGTAATGAAACTAATGATCATTACAACTAAAAACAGTGGTAATGAAACTAATGATCATTACTGACTACTTTGTTACACTGAATGTAACATTTCCTCAGAACAGCTGAGAATTGGATCTTATTTGAAGCATTAATTTCACCTTTGGGGCATCAGCTCCTATGGTTTGATGAGGGCCTCTTGATTTTAGTGCAAACCTGGTTATTTGCCTCTTTGCAAAAATGAAGACAATGACGAAAACCTGCAACATTAGAAATTTAAGTTAGTGTTTGATTGAAGCAACACATTAGCATTTAGGAGCAACTAGGCCCATTAGTAATTTGGCAAACATGTATACAAATCGGAATATATTCACTTTTCAGTTCTTAAGGTTACGGGATTTTTTTCTTAATAGTTATATGACATGAAAATTATGGTTGTTATAGGATTTCCAATATTAAAGCCGCTAAGGTTCCCATCAGGAGAACACCGTCAAAATGTAATATGAGCCTGTTGGGTCTTCGCACAGCTTACTGCAATTTTGTACGGCTGAAATTGTGAAATAACATGTTTACATGTACTGGAGTTACAAGTGGTAGGAAAGATTCTTACCATTGCTCCAGAGGCAATGAAAAGGATGACACTTTTTAATGGTATCTGCTGCTCCATCTTGTGAGAATAATGATACCTTCATCTGCAAATAATATGAGAAAGACAATTACTTTTAAAACATGGCCTGTGAATAGGCTTGCCTGTGAATCGGCTAACCTGTGTATTGGCAGAGCCAGGCTCTGTGTACAGGTGTATAGCCATTTTTTCAATTCACAGAGCCAGAAGACGGCGGAACCCCTACTGACAACTGTTGACAAACTGTACTCTCTCAGGGTCCTCCATGGAAGTGACCACACACAGGTTTCAAACCATTTGTGCTGCGTGAATTTCAATGCAACTAGAGTAGAACCTTTAAAACAGCTACAATGTCAAGAAATGATATTTGTTTGTACTGAAACATGATATATTTATAATAGATCTACCGGCACACAACCTGATGGCTCTGCAAATAGCAATCATGGTATACCTGGTACCAGTATTATATTCGCGGAGCGTCAGAGAACTTAGCTTAACAATAGCTCGTAATAAATTTTGAATCTGTCAGTGGAGTGAGAATGAAGGATAGCCTGTACCTGCGATGGAGTTGGTCCCTAATCAAACAGTTAGTTTCGGTAAAAGTAAAATTACCTGAATTTCTCTTGCAATGCCGCAGTAGTGTCTGAAAAATTCCATTTGGTTCTTAACTATCCTACTCTGTTTTGAAAACTTCATTTTTATTCTCGTTTGTGCCGTCTGCATGAAAAAAGCTTATTTTGTAGACAAGTGTCGCCACCAGTGTAGCATGGATACTGGCTCTTTCGGCAGAACACTTTTTCTGCCAGCCAAAATTGGTCCATTCGGCCAGCCTGGGCCATTCGGCCAGGGTCTATTTTAGTTATAATTAAGAGGTTGATTTAGTAACTTTACTTCTTTTTTTTTGGTGAAATTGTTATAAATAGATTGATGCACCAATTTGATCTCAATTTGTTACAATGTAGCCAAAATAAGTATGCAATAAGTTGCTTGTTTTAGTTTATAATTCAATGAACTCAAGACCAGAAGACTGCCTGCTTGTCAATTTTATTTTAAAATGAAAGTTTTAACTTTTGGTATACGATCAATTTTGATTAAGTTTTGATTAGGCCTAATAGAGATCATAGAAAATTATTTTAAAAAAAAGAAGCTGCTGCCACAACTATTGAACTCTGCTAAGTCCTACTTGCTGTTCTGTTATTTGTTTTCATTGTTGAATGTTGATTGAATATTTACATACATGTACTTGTCAATCGTCCTTGCTTGTCATTTTGCACTTCAAAATAGTGAAATAAAATAATTCAATACACACTTTGTAAGTCATGCATGTTACATGATTTTGTGCATTTCAAAAGAGAAAGACCTGAGTTCAATTAATTAATCACATTTTGGGAATATAAATGGGCCGAAATATGTATTTTAATCTGTTAATTGGATAACAAGATCTGCAGGTAGGTTGTTCATATTTCTTGGCCGCACAGTTTTGTATACGGTCTGTCTACAAGTGGACTGCTCTTGCATTGCCATAGATCAGAACATATGCTGTCTTGTGTTGTCACATAGTGACTAGTGTGCTATTCCGCGAGCTCCTGCGAGCGTCCACATACTTTCAACCACAGGAACACACACAATTTTGTCTGGAAGAAACCGGGGCTGTTTCTGAGTGTGCTGATGGTCTTGTCTACTTCCTCAGAGAATGTGATTGCCGAGTCTGACTCTGGTATACATCAATGTTGAATAAAAAATTTGTGAATGTGCAATGAAAGTGGAACTATTTCTTGGGACAGCAATGCTGTAGCATAGAAAATCAACTTTTGTGCCAGGTGGCAGCAGCATGCAGTTCTCATTTTCACCAGACTGATATATGGTAGTATTTTATAACCAATTTAGGCGGGGGGGGGGGTATCACTGTAGCAGGACAGGCCAAAAAAAAATTTAGAGAACAGTTAAAACATGGGCACAGACAATAATTAAGGTTTGAAAAGTAAGACCATTAGCAATTTGGGAATTCAGACATGGGCACAGACAATAATTAAGGTTTGAAAAGTAAGACCATTAGCAATTTGGGAATTCAGATTGACTTGACAGCTTATAATATGTCAGCCTAGGCCAGCAGAACGCAAATGCAATACAGGTCGAAATTTCCTCATCAGATTTGTTGCGGCAATTCTAGACCTGTTTAGACCATAAAAATTGGCCTGTCAAGCTGTGAGAAGATGCCCTACCTTTTATATATGGTGTTTGCCCGGGGGGGGGGGGGGGACTCGGCAAAATTTTGATATAGATGTGCGGCACGCGTTCCAAAAGTCGTACCCTACGGTCAGGTTTTCAGAGTCCGAATTTCATACCCCATGGTCAGGTTATTATATAGGCCCTAAAGCCTATTTCATGGACATAAAAGAGAAAAAGTCATCAGAAAAGGTACGAAAACTCAATTGCAATTAAGAATGACACCTAACACTTGAAAGTTCAATGCAAATTAGACATTGTATGATTGCAATTTCAAAGGAAAAACACAATTGTGTGATGTCCAATTGAAGTGTACCCTATGATCAGGTTCCCCAGGCCTCAAAAAATGACCCTGTGATCAGGAAATCTTCTTTTAAACCCTATCTTTTGAGCGGCACATAGGTAATATGACTTCAATGTGAGTGCCCCCCCCGGGGGTGTTTGGTATTGTATCCTAGTCCAGAGGCCAATTTGGAAAATGTGACTTTTGCTGTCGCCTCTGGGTAGAAGCAGACAACTATTTTTTTTGGATAGAAGGGGTTCTTAGCAGAAATGTTAGGGGGGTTGTCATTTTGAAATATGCATAGGCCGCCCGTAATTAGCGTTAATTAACGAGGAAAACGTCTTTTTGCTGAATAACTCAAAAACTATTAGGTTTAGAGCCAATATTTGTATGAAACATGAATATAAACTTGGGCACTGCGGAGATTTTGACACCATTCCCAACTTTCTATCTCTAATGGTTCTCAAGATATGACATATTCAAAATCTTGAATTTTACGAAAAAATCAATAATTTGCCGAAACGTGCATGTAATTCATCTTTATTTTCAAAGTTAGACCTATTATTTCAATTTCACCCAATCAGCCCACAAATAGGATGTTACATATCCACAGATGTCTTAATATTATCCACTCTTTGGCAAATCTCACTCACTTTTTGTGTATAAAAATATGAAAACACTCATGTGTCTGGTCAAGATGATCTGAGTAGTAATGATCCTACAAGATTTACACTGATACCCTGTTGCATATTGGTTGTGGTGAGAAGTGGTGTTGGGGTACATCAAGGAGTTTTACCAAACAGGGGGTACCTCAGGTGACATATATGTAATGAAATAGGTCAAAAATGCATGACCTTCTTCATTAAGATATATGCAAGAGTGTAACCCCACTTGACCATTGACTCGAAGCACTTTTTTTTCAAATGCATTAAAATCAGAGCTTTGAAATATAAAGATCTATATACACTGTATGAAGTATGTTGATGATTTTGACAGAATTCAAGAGCTTTCTGAAGAGTCAGCTTTTAAAAGATGTTGAATGACCATAGGGGTATCTGAGGGGGGACGATCACCCCCCCCCCCCCAAAAGTTTGGGAAACATTAAGATTCGGGCAAAAATGCTAAAAAATTTGGCAGATGATTAAATAAAAACTATCGAAACTTAATGAATTCAATGCAATTTCATTGGAAATGGTATTAAATCTAGATTTTGAAATCTTGTAAATGTCGCTCGCCCTCCCAAAAATCGCGACGCCGTACGCCCATGTGAATGACACAAGACTTGTTATTCAACATTCACAAATGTCACTGCTATTGATGGTCTCAAGAATTGCTTCGAAAATGACATGGAAATGTCAACCTTGCCGGAAGACTCACCGGAACCTGGAACCAGCAATGCTTCCCACTCAAGAAGAAGTTTGCAATCACCAACTGGTGCAGTGTCTTGGTTGAAATGTTTTTGTCAAGATGATAAATGCAAAGAAACACTTTATAATTTGACAGTCCTGAGTACCTCTGATAACATTCTTCAACTGGCTCAGATTGACGAAGTACTGCGTAAGACCTTGCCGGAACATCAGACCTGATTGCTACAAAAGGCAAGTACTATCTCAGATGCTTCAGAAATTTCTCAAAAAGTACAAGAAAACTGCAATGGATTCAAACAAGGTAGATTTCTAACATACATTTTGTCTGCATTTGGGCTTTGCATGAGGAAAAATATACTGATTGAAAAAAATATTGGCAAATATACTGTTATCTGCATTGTGACTTTCAGTTGGATGCTGGTGTCTACAGGAGTCATCTTCTCAAGACAAAGCTGAACAATGCGCTTGACGATAAGGCTGTATTAGTTAATTGACTTAATCTAACTGAAATTATGTTGGTATCACCTGAAATGAGTGCCGCCGTCACAGCATTTAAAAAACACTTGAAATTATGGATGTCACACATGAATTACGATGAATGTCTGGATGATTTTGGAGGAGCTGCTACAAATAAGGACAGTCATAATCTTGGCAGCATAGACAACAAAGACACTTATCTGACTTCACTAGGTTGTTTTAAAGATTAAGGCAGACATCAGAGACTCTCCACACCATATCATCATTGGTGGGATAGATCAGCAATATGCGGAGGGCCAGAGGCTGTAGTTCCTGAGAGTCTGTAGTCTCTGTACATGGTCTTACGCCTCCGGTGCATGGGATACATTTGTGATGACTTAGACGACAAAGAAGACAAAACCTTGAACACTAAAATCCTTAGCACTGCTCAAGATATTGCTTACCTTGAATCTGGGGGTATCAGGCTGACACCAAAACACCTCAGAATTGGAGTTACTATCCAATATGTCCATCAAGCCACAAGGTCTGAAGACCTGGGCTGGTGCAGCTACTTCATGTGGCAGGGCACAGCATTAGCAATGAGTCAGTCTTGAGAGCAGACAAAATCAGATCTGCTTAAGACAGTAGTTGGTTTGATACAGTTGAACTGCAGAGCCAATGTGATATAGTGGCATCTCTAAGAAGAATATGAAAATATCATAATTATTTTTATTTGGGTGGTTTTCGTATACAGATGAACCTTTCCATGGTCATTGGCCAACATTACTTCCCAGGAATACAGCTGCGAACATCATGAAAGGAAAGGGATGGAACCATGTTGTTTGTGCCCACAAACTTCATTAGAAGGACTTTGGAGAGTGTGGTGACCAAAACTGCTTCAATTGATTGAAGAAAATGAAGACGGCCCTGACAGCTGATGGTCCGACCCTGCGAACATCTCCAGGATGACAAAATTTAGAAGGCACAAGGAACATATAAAGATCTGCTGCTAGTCATTGAGGAGATGCAGGACCTCCTTGAAGCACAGCCTGCTCATAGTTGTAAGCCAATCTTTTTTTCACTGGAGACAATACATGGAGCTTTTCACAATCCTCTTAGCATTCACACATACTTTGAGATGTGGTGACTGGAAGCTGTACATTGCAGTATGTAAAGGTATGATACCATACAAATTACACACATTGGGGTGGTGTGTTCATAGCCAACATGAATCAACTTGCAGAGGCAGCACCAGAAGTTTATCAGAGTTTCCTGGAAGTGGATTTTGGTCAAATCTGAACCCATTACTACTCGGATCATCTTGACTAGACATGGTGTGTCATCACATTTGTACACACTAAGAGTGGGTAAAATTAGCCCAAGAGTGGGTAATAATAAACATCAGTGGAGATGTAACATCCCATTTGTAGGCTGATTGGGTAAATGAAAATAATAGGTCTAACTTTGGAAATAAAGATGAATTACATACGCGTTTCGGCAATTTTATGATTTTTTCGTAAAATTCAATATTTTGAATATGTCATATCTTGAGAACCATTAGAGATAGAGAGTTGGGAATGGTGTCAAAATCTCCGCAGTACCCACGTTTATATTCATGTTTCACACAAACATTGGCTCTAAACCTAATAGTTTTTGAGTTATACAGCAAAAAGACGTTTTCCTCGTTAATTAACGCTAATTACGGGCGGCCTATGCATATTTCAAAATGACAACCCCCTAACATTTCTCCTAAGAACCCCTTCTATCCAAAAAAATAGTTGTCTGCTTCTACCCAGAGGCGACAGCAGGTCTCACTGGGGATCTTCTTTTCCAAATTGGCCTCCCGACTATCCAACAAAATTAGCCTTTCATTGCCCCTTGAAGTTTCCAAAATCCATCAATTTCTGGATCCCAAGAATGTATTGTTAAAATGGTGGTTTTGTTGATCAAATGACCGAATCATAAGGTATTCTGGGATTTAGAATAATCATTCATGCCATAAGTGTTTTAACTAGCCAAGCTGACAAAGAGCAAAACAGGCAAACAGCAAACAACACACTCAAAACGACTGTATAACCATGACAGTTACCAGATACTGTCATGGTAAAGCAAACCAACTGGTTTTGCTGCAAAACAGAAACAATGCAAATATGTGATCAATGATCATAATCAATCAATCAATCAATCTCAATCAATCAATCAATATTACTGTCTGTATATGTGACTATCTGTATTTATATCCGCATAATTATTATAGTCTATATATCTGTACTTTTATACAATACTATACATCTATCAAATTTAATTTATTTCGTTTCTTTTCATTCAGTCACCCTCCAGGCTCCAGTCGGGCATAATAGCTCATAATTATGCCTATTGGGCCCACTTTTCATTGGCACAGTGCTGAACAAAGAAAATGCGATCTGAGATGAGCATTTGTGGTCCCAGTCAGGTTGAAACAAAAAGCATGAATACTGTGGGTGAATAGGCACCAACGAAATTGAGGGACAAAATTATTCACGGAGGATTAGACAGAGTTGGTATTACTGAAAACTGCCAAAGTGATAACCTTAATCATCTACCATAAACAACAATCACCTACCATGAACAACATAAAATACCCAAACAATGACAAACATCCAACAACACAAAACGGGTCACTGGAAGTTTGTAATCCTCTTAACATGCAGATTAGAGAGTGTTAATCAGCAGTCAAAATAAATTCACATGGAACATTGGTCAAGAAAATTCAACATCTCCACGATATTTGAAGGTAGTTCTTTAAATTGGATTTACCAAGCATTGACAATGTGCGGGAATAACAAAGGAAGGTCTGTACAACATGCCTTGATGGCCTAGGAGTTGAGGTATTTAATTGATTTTATACAAGCAGCATTCAAAGTTGTTGTTTTTCTTTTTCTTTACAACTCTCGACTCCATTTGGAATGTACTACTCTTTGACTATATATACCAAGTCCCTTGGCGTTTAGTCAAGTATTTGACTAATTTCAGCCACTAATCTCCATGGGAACCAATTTTTATCTGAATCTATTTATCATTTGAGTTTTTTCTCTATCAACACTTTCTTTTGGCCTGTATGATTCAGTCAATAAGTCAATCATACCATGTAGTTGTCTAACAATAAAAAGATGTTTAAAAAGCCATTTCCATTTTGCCATGATTTTCACAACTGATGTACATTGTATGTTTATTTTCATAAAAATACACTTAAAAAACTCCTAATAATCATTATAGTATTGAGTGTACAGCCATTAAGGCAGAAAAATAAAGTAACATAAAATGACAATTTGCAGAAAATTTGCAGAATAAAGTAGATTTTAACTGATAAAAGGAGATTTTGGAAAGTTATATTTTGAAAGCGTTTTTCTTCATTAAAATATCTCCATAATTTCATGACCACTGCTTTTGATCTGTTCTGCATATTAGCCAGCCACTTAGCCACCAACTGTGATTGACATAAGATTACGTAACAATTACACAATGCAGAGACATGGAGCAGCCAAGCCTGATATCCACTGAAGTATTTACCTCAGTGATATTGGCTTCAGTCATTGAAAAGATTAGCAGGGAGGACAATGACCCTCTGACATAATATTACATGATCAAGACTTCTCCAGTGCTCCGTTCAACAAAAGCCAGTCTATCTGATTCATTCACATTTAATTTCATGCAAACAACTAAATAAAAGAGGCTGACATTACTTTATCTACTAAAGGTTAAATATTTAATAGCCATAAAGTTCTAATAATTGGGAGTTCAAGATTTAGTGTCAACATTTTAAGATATTAACAAACAAATGGATGTTTTTGAATATGCTTAATGCTTTGAAAGTCCACATATATATATGTATTTCCTACTGATAATATTTGTTGAGGAGTGGTACAAAAAGTAAAATTTAGACATTAGGCCTATTGTGGCAGATTTGATTGACCAGGGCCAAATATTGACTGAAATATGATTAACTGAAAATCCTTAATATTTATGTAATTTTGCTAATCAGCTAATATTGACCTCTGCTTAGTCTGCTGTGAATAAAAATTTCCATACAAATTAGCATGATGATGATGTGAAACATGTCAGGTTTATACTGGTATGACATAACAAATGAAAATGTGGAGTAAATAGACATTTTAACAATTTTTTTAAATTTTAAATCACAAATTTCAATGGAAAAATTTGCAATAAGTCATGCAATGGCTGTGAATATTAGTTCATAGTGTGTCTAGCTACAGTAAGCTTTAAATTTAAATAATTTAATCATTACAATTTTAGCTTTTCACGCAGAAATGTTGGAAAATTGGGATTTTTTTCTGATTTCTGGGTTTTTATAAAAATTCACAGAACCAACATTCCAACTGAGTTGAGATGTTTAAAGAGACATAATTTAGACTCCTAATTGGGAAATTTCATAGATTTAACTCCAAAATTGACTGAATTATGCAGGTTTGAAATAAAAGTATTTTTTCATATTTTTGGTAAATTTCCGTCAGTTCAACTTTCTCAGAGCATTTGGAATCCCCCAAAACACATCTTGGGTATTTAATGCATACAATATGCAAATTTCAGTGTCAAAAGTATAGCAGTTTTTTAGTTCTGTCCCAGAAACAAAAAATAATAATTTTTTCACATTTTTCAATGATTGTGAGAAAAGTATTAATGTCATGGGGATTAGACCTATAAGAGGCTCAACAGGGATAAAAGATACCATATCTACCCAAAAAATGATAAATATACATGCCATAGTTTTGGCTTGATGCTCAATATACAAAAAAATACTTTTTCACATTTTTCAATAATTGTGAGAAAAGTATTAATCCAGGGTTCGAAATTAGCGGGAGTCCATGAGTCCGAGACTCCTTTATTTGTCCAAAGACTCCCTACAGATGAGAAGTAAGGAGTCCGTGGGACTCCTTAACTATGAATGCAGCCAAATTCACAGAAGTTTGGAGCTTATCATAATAGCAATTGACAGCCCACTGAGTCATCTAGTCTGACCCAATTATCCAATCCAATTAACACCAATTCAAGTGGGATCAACTTTTAGGATAGGGGTACATATATATGTCATCAATTGAATTGCAATCATCACATTTCAGTAGGCATCAGAGGTGTGAATGGCTGATTGGACTTTTTTGGTCACTTCATGCTTGACATTGTAAAAAAAAACTAGAAGGCACATGGAATTTGCAAGTCCATGTAATATTAGGGGAATTTCATAGACATAAAATGATTTCAGCGGATGGGTTGACTTATAAATACATATTCATTACCAAACTATTCATTACCAAACTTTCTGAAAACAATTAAAGACTGGTGTATTTGTCCGTGGACTCCTTTAGCTGAGATGTGAGGAGTCTGTGTGACACCCAAGATTCTACAGCCAATTAATTCATGGCAAGTGGCCCTGAATGCAGCCCATTCAGTTCCAGTCACCCAAGTATCTAATCCAATTAAGACCAATTAACCAATTCAAAAGGGTGTGATTGTGTTTTGGATTGTTCTGGAAGTGTCAAATTTGTATTGGACTTTCATGTTTAAAGTGCCATCCTGAAATGCAATTAACTTTTATACCTTCAAATATGCTGAAATTCTTCATAACTGAGCTGTCAACTGTACAATGCAAGAAGCCTATAACCACCCACATACAACATACATAGATTGATGGTAGATTGTCTTCTCTGGAGAATTGTAAACCATTTCATATTTCTTCCAATATCAGCAATGATTGGATAGTGCAGACTTCTGATCACCCTAATTCTTTATTTCTTCCAATATCAGCAATGATTGGATAGTGCAGACTTCTGATCACCCTAATTCTTTATTTCTTCCAATATCAGCAATGATTGGATAGTGCAGACTTCTGATCACCCTAATTCTTTACTATCTTTTGTCTTACCTCATAGATGTTTTCATTGCGTAACTAATAGACTGATGTTTTTGGAAAACAAAGATAAAGAAATCTTTAATATAAAACCAAATTTTTAGAAAATCCGGCAATCCAAATACTAACTAAAATATTTGGACTTTCTCACATCTTCAGGCGGACTCCCAAAATTTGAAACCTAGGAGTCCGACTGACTCCTATCAAATTCATGCTAATTTCGAACCCTGATTAATCTCATGTGGATTAAACCCCTAAAAGGCACAACTAGGATAAAAGATACTATAATGTCCCAAAAATAAAAAGTATACATCCCATAGTTAAGGCATTACTCCCAATACACAAGTGGGACGCCCGTTAATGGCATTATCCGGACGCCCGCCCGACGGTCAAATTTTCCCAAAGTAACTACAATACCCGTCGGCAATGTATACATTGCCGAGGGTTAAATACTATAGTGTGCATAAAATAATAAAGATGAAAACTGAAGATCAAAAATACCCAGCAGCTGTTATTTTTAATTTTATCTAAATTTTATACATCTTTAATTCTTGCTTATTTAGTTTTTTGACTGGTGACAGACAGCTGTGGATGCCGTGGCCTAATGGATAAGGTGCTCGACTCACGCGCGCAAGGTTGTGGGTTCGAATCCCAGCCATGGCATGGAGGAGTTGGGCAGATCCTCCTGAAACCACTGCCTCACCCCACCCAGGTGCAATGGGTACTTGGTAATAAGGCAACCACAGTGATGGTGCTGGAATGAGCTCTTAAGCCCCTGCGGTTAACCCCGTGTTCAAGGCTGAATACTCCCCAGGGAGTTGAGAAAGACTCTGGATTGGCCTGCCAAGGATGTAATTGTAAAGTCAGCAGAATATGTCTATACGACGTAGATGAAGACTGTAAACCCACTACATTACATTGGATCAATTGTATTCTTTGTCATTGTTCTTAGAAAGCTGTGAAGTTTAATTGCACTTCAGGGTACTGCTGTTTGTTTAATTGAACAATTAATTGCATAATTGAAGAAAATGTGTCAAGTTATCTTATTTTACTGATAAACATGCATGTTAAGTAATTAGGAAACTATCAAAAATAAATCAAAGAATAATATGAGTTTAATACACTTAGCTGAAGGGACCTTTGCCAATAATTCTAATAACGAAATTAGAAGACCGATTATGATCATCTTAATTTTGACTTTGAGTGAATTATATGTTTTGGCCATTCCAAGATATTTCCTCATTTAGTTGGCCCTTAATTGCTTGAAATAAATTAATTTCTGTGTACAATATTTGCCTTATTAGGATTTGTAATGATTAAATTCTAATTCATCTTGCAAAAGCCTGTTCACTGCAGTGAACAAGTTTGACAAGAATCAAAGTTTCCTCAGACACATGTATGTATTTAGGGCCTAAGCCTAAATTATCCCAATTAATTAATTTAATTGATGAATGGAAATAAAGTTCCTGTACATTGTACATGAACGTTCGAATAAATTTGTTTAAAAAGACATCAACCTTTTAAGGTCAACCATCAAACATGTCAAAGCACTTTGGAGTTGTGATCGTGTAAAGCTGAACTTTATTTTGTTGCACCAAAATAGTTTGACGTAACTATTTTCCAACTATTTACGTACTACAAAGTAACAATTTTATGATCAAACAGGTTCAGCCAAGTGCAAAGCACGTCATCATTGACTCATCAACAATCATAATCCATATCAATAATCATCGCAGAATGTACTTTATCAGCCAAAATAGTACGGCTGCCGAATGGACCACGGCAATTTGCCAAACGGTCCAAATAATTTGGCTTATTCGGCTAGCCGAAAGTGTTTCCAGCCGAACCGACACGGAGCCGTGTAGCACTAGCATCATGCTTGCAGTGCCACACCCAGGGAAAATGACTGCACTTTCAGCAGCCTGGTTGGTAGCAGTGATGTGTGAAGTTTACTTGAGATGTGAACTTTAAAAGCAGATTGCTATTTTTTGTACTTGAATAGCATCAATTAATTTAGGCCCAACTGATTGTGTTGCTGTTTATCAGTAATATCACTAACATGGTTTCGAAATAAGAACAGTTAATTTGAGCTCCACGAATCTATGGCATTGCCATCTACATATTAATGACTAACGCAGTAGGCCTACCAATTTTGTCCATATGCAGAGCCTAAGACCAATTCTATAGGACGTCTCTGGTCCTCACAGCTCTATTTTTGATTTGTTGACAAACATTTCCAAAGATCGTGAAGATGAAGCCACTTTGCGTGAACGACACCGTTTACAATGATTGTACCACTCCTGCAGTTTATGGGTACATTCGATTCCCTCTACTCTAACTACTCCGGAAGTTACGTATCTACTACGACCGGAAGGGGGATCGGTCAACCCGCCAGGAGAGAACTCGCCAGGTCCACTACTCGCCAGTTGGCTTCCCGCCAGTTCTCCAACTCGCCAGGTTACCTATTATAGCCCCATGTTAGGTCGTTCATTGTTTGTTAATAAAGGTTGTAGAATATTATTGCAACAAGTTGTTGTGTTATATATTCTGTTAGAAACGCATCGATCATAGACCATTATGACGATTGACTACAATCACTACATTAATTGAGAGTAATTAGGACTCAAGTTTAACTTGAATTATACATCTTTATCGCGGAAATCAACCTGCCCCATGGTCAACTTTATTTTAGACCAAAGATCTATATGACATAAAATCATATATATAAGCTTATATATATACAACAAATTTGAAATTTCTAAGTAAAAATGTCTACCCAATGTGAGGAGTAACTGCATCTCTTCAATGTACTTTTTTGATTGGCCAAGTTTTGCGGATTAAACTCCTTTAAATTAATTGACTAGGAATAACAGTAGATAGATGTATTTGTTGGAATATATTTTCATTTATTTATAGCTCAGTCTGAGTTTTAAAAAGTAAACTAATTTAGCAAATTTATAAATCGATTTTTTTGGTAGGCCTATCAGATTTAATCAAATGCGTCATTAATACCGTGCAGCAGCACCGTTGTTGTATAATTTATAACTGGGGAGTGAGTCAATTATGTAAAATTGAAACGAAACTGACATAAAATCCCATTGCATTTCTCCTTTTTCAATTTCTTAATTGCAAATCATACTACATGTTTTTAACAGTACAATAACTTGACACATTTTCTGTAATTATATAATTAGAATTGTTCAATTGAACAAACAACAGTGTCAATGTTATTCAATTAAACTTCACACCTTTTGAGAACAATGAAATAAAAACAGCTTACCCCCGACTGCATGTCTCCTGCCAATACTACGTTAAATTTCATTCAAAATAAATAAATTATTAAAAAAAGCAGCAGGCCTAATAAAAGGTTTTATTACAGGCTATCATAGACCAACATAATTTCCTATTTAAAAAAAAAGCTGTAAAGTTCATAATTTAAGTTTACAAAACTTCGAACATTCCGACTTCCGTATAGGGCTAATTCACAAACAGTTGTTTAACCATAGGAGCTTGCAAAGATAATGATTTTATGTAATTGGCTTAAATAAATCGAAATAAATTGACCAGATGTTCAATTAATTGACAGATAGGTAGAAAGATAGAAAAATTGAAAGATTGAAAGATAGAAATATAGAAAGATGGATAGAAAGAAAGATTAAAATATAGAAAGATAGAAAACTAAATTAGAAAACATTATTATAATATGCCTATAAATTATAAATGTACAAGATAGTTATTTATATATATAGGAACTGCATTAAATTCCGTGCTTAATAACCAAACAAAACGAAAAAAATCAAATGTCCTACTGCTGAATGGCTTCATTTAATTAAATGCCGTGGGTTGGCCAAAATAAGAATAAATGTTAAGATTAGTGAAAGGTATTCTAGAAAATATGTCGCCTAGAAGCTCCTAGAGAAGTTATAAAATATGTTGAAGTTAGTGAGCCCACCGATTTTATGTAAAAATTAAAATTGCATTTATTGATCATAAACTAGTAGATTTTAAGAATAGTAGGCTATAGATATAGGCCTACACTTCCAGTCAACAGCATTGCGTGTTTTCCGTAATTAAGTGATTTTAATTGATTGTAATTTAAAGCCTTAAATTACTTTTTAAAAGCAGGTTAAGGAGAGCCCTGCATTGCTTGATTTGTCATAGACTTTATTTTATACATTAAACTGTATAAATAAAATTGATATGGCGAGTTTGTGGCCTGGCGGGTTTTCATCTGGCGAGTTTTGGCCCTGGTGAGTTGTCCCCCGGCGAGTTTTCCCCTGGCGGATTGACCTATGACCCCAGGAAGTGACGGTTCTGCTCCAGGAGTGAACTACCCAAACTGGGTCCAAATCGAATGAAAAGGAGTACTTAGGAACGTCATTATTTTGGGGTTCCCTTGCTATGAGGATTCCCTTCCTACCAGCAATTCACGCCGTGAATTGGCATTGTCGATCGATTGGCTTAATTGTGTGAATTGAATTACAGCAATCCACATCAAAACAAAGCAATCAGCCATAAATCAAAGCTTCTGAAGTGTCATTTATTTATGTAAACACCACTACGTCATGGGGTATCCCAATTTCTTGGAGTACTTCCGATCTACTCCAATCTACTCTGAACTACTCCCGGAAATGCAAAACGAATGATCTGGAGTAAACTACTCCACTCCAAGAGCACTTTGGAGCAGCGAAACGAATGTACCCAATGACTCCGTTTTCCACAATTGTCGTTAAAATGCGGAAAATTGGCGGAGATCCGAAAAAAGTAACCCATTAAGGGACAATTGACCGTTAATGTCAGATTACTTGGTAGTCGTGTTCATCATGCATGCTATGGAAATAACAGGGTCACCGCACTTTTGTTTTTTTCTGCCCCATGTCCCTGTCCTATCTCGCCACGCCCAGTCCTCCCAGCCTCCTTTTAACGAGTTTTGGGAGTAGAGGAATCGAAAGGGCCCAGTGTAAACAACATGGATGCATGCTCCCTCGAGCATGTTTTCAGTCCGGTTGTTGCTCGCCTTTTTGGCGATATTGGCGGCTTATGTTTATCAAAAGTCGTGCATCTGGTTATCCACGTCGAAACAACTCGAACAGGAAGTTCTTGCTGCCTGGGAAAATATAATCAGAGTGCCTGCTAAGAGATATTCACGAATTTCCATTGGGTGAGCATTGAAAACCATAAACTGATTATTATCTGATTATCAAGGTCCTGCAAACAGAGCAGGTTTTTGAGTATGAAGGTAACTCCCAGGACCCTGGCTCCTACTCCCTCAATATTAATGCGCCTCCCAATCCCAAGTCAGCAACTCTACCGTTTGTCTCACAACATGCGAACCTGTGTTTAGCCTGATAGCTCCTCACCTACAGGTCAAACAGCAGTAATACACAAAGTTGACAAACTCACTGGTAGATCAGCTAATTTGCAATTTTTCTGTCACATTTTTGTGAAGTTTTGTTGCTGTTTTTGTCAGATATTTGAAAACGACCGCCCGTTCCAGAAATGAGACAGACTGTAGTATTGAGTAACTAAGTCTGAGTGACTCCGACGCAGAGTCTCTCACTGCGAATCTCCTACTCCCGAGTCTTTTATTTAGTTTTTTTAGGCGTAGCTAATAGAATGGATGATGAGTGTTTGGGACTCTGTTAACCATTATCATGTCAACCATAAGTACATGGACTGCAGTGAGAACTCCATCAAGATGACACAACATACAAGTTCTCTCAATTATCATTGAAGTCTGTCTTTAACTTATAGTCTGGCAGCCAAAGCTGATTTTCTGGCTGAACCCTGCACCGATCGATAAAGTTTTTTTTTCAGTGGAATCCATGTCCCGAGACCCCCTAGAAAACATTTTTGGCGGGTACCCACGTGGTACCCTTGGGGAAATTGAGAAATCCAAGATGGCCGCCGAGGCATCCAAAATTGCTCGGAATGGGACAACTTCAAAACTATTTGACCTAGAATCAAATGTGATACCTCTTTTTCAGTCAAACCTGGTGTAGGGAATCCATTTATGGGGTTATTTTGGCAATTGGGGGTGACCCAAAAGTCAAAGAGAGCAATTTGTGTCATAAATCAAAAAAAGTTAAATTCACCGAAAAGTTTTGGGAAACGTTTACAAAGTCTTTGTGACAGTTGATTCCACTTCCTTAAACAATTCCAAGAACAAATATGTTGGATGACAGTGTTATATCCTCAAGCATTCTGGGAAATTCAATATGGCCACCAAGATGGCCGAGTTACAGATTGGGCATCACAACATTCTTAGTATTGCATATACAAGCAAAAGTGACCCATCTATTACAGCTAATTCCTACATGAGGAATCCATTTTTGAGGTGTTTTCTTTAATTGGAGGTGATTAGAAGCTCAAAGAATCCATTCAAATGTATTATATATGAATAAATGCATTTTCATATGGGTGTTTGTACCAAAAGATGCGATTCAATCCTATTTGTCTTAAGTAATAACTTATACTGGATAAAATAACAAAATCATAAACAAGGTGGGATGAGACAACTGACATATATTCAATGTCTCACATGTTTGGCAAATATTGCACACTCATGTGTTGTCTCACATAGTCCTAGCCTTCTATGCACAGTAAAGATTGTCTTTGGAGCAGAATGAAACACTAAATAGATTAATCAAAATGTAAATTTTTTGATATGTACTGTAAAATTTCTATGAAAAAGTGCAGATTTCACAGATCCTCCAATGTCTGTCAAAATAAATGTTATGTGATTTTGATGAGTTCAAATGGCCCTCTTCAGTTCTTCGAATTCAGTTTGTTCTCAAAGTGTCATTTTCAAAGCAAGAAACTGATAAGCGGAGTTACAGAGAGATTTTGGATGAAACGTCGACATTCGATAACAGTTGAGTGACTTCATAGGCATCAGGATAACATTATAAACTCACTGGCCGCACTGCCCAAAACTCAAAACAACAGTTTGATTGACCAAGAATTGTCTAAAATTACATTGAACAATTAGAATGGCAAGATCCACAAATGGTGTGATAGGCCTATATTTTAATTTTCTTTTGTGTAATTTCGGACCATTTGCAGACCATAGTGATTAATATATATATATACTTGAGAGATTAGAGGAAAGATATTGTCCCTGTTATCAGTCCTGCTAGGTTGTATGCCCCTCCTTGATTGGTTATGATATTATGCACAATAGGGTGCATCAGCCGCCCCTTGAAAACTAAAAAATAGAGCTAGATAGCTGTACCTTGGCATGAAGTTGTGATTCGGTAGCCAGATGAACATACTAAAAAATCAGCTTGATCAATTAATAATTAGGGGTGCCTCCGGAAGCATATTTCCTAAAACATTTTCAGAAAAAATTATGTTTCCGTAGAATCGCGGTTTGCGATATCTTGACTAATATAAAAGATAGAAGAAAAATAATAACATATTTGGATTCTGCAGAAAATTTCCTTCAAAATGAATACCTGGAAGCCATACTTTTGCTGAAACAATGTTGATGCCATGCTGCAGGATTTGTTTTTACTTGAAATATTTTATACAACTTCACTGATAGGTGTCCCCTTTTTTGGAAAGTTTTTCGGATCAAGCTCTTCTTGGGCTCAGTTGTGCCTCTATGTGTACAAAGTTCCTACACCAAATTTCAGCCAAATCCATTAAGGTTTAGACACCCCCCTCCCCTCATCTTTGGAGGGCCCTTTGAGGGACCAAAAAATTACTATTTTCGAGCAGAAAAAGTGGCTATTTTCCTGCTTGAAATCAGTCAGTGCCACTGAAAATGGTCAATGAGGTATTTTTGAGGGTGTCGAGTTAACCCATAATGATAATGAATCACCCAGAGGTCTAGATGATGTCATAACATGCTGTAACTGGTCAATTCAGCCTCGAATACCCAATAATGACTGTGTTCAAGCATAAAAAGTTGCCATTTTCCTACCTTAAATCAGTTAATGCCACTGAAACTGATCCAATAGGGGTTTCTGAGGATGCTGAGTTCACCTATGATGATAATGAATCACCTAGAGGTCAAGATGACTTCTTAACATGCTATAATTGATCATTTCAGCCCTCGGATTACTAAAAAATCTTGCCTGAAATTATAGTGCCAAGAAGATGGGTCCATGTACATTGTACAATTGTGCATAATTTTGCAAATTAATGAAATATAAATATTGTCTGAACAGTGAAACATTCTATATTTTCAGGAAGACCAACATTTTTGGAGTATAGCAAGGACTATGTTTAGCGAGACTGTCAATGTATATAATCTGTACATATATGGCAAGGTCTAAGGAGGATCTATATCGTAGAATTAATGTGTAGTCACAATTCCATGACAAGAATAGAAGCTATTGAATAAATGTAATAATTATTTAACATTTTCACTATGTGGTGTTTCAAAAAAGGTATGGTGACATGGACCGACCTCTCTTTGAACAAAAAGTATTAGGGCTAGTCTTTATCAGGATAAAAAAAAGTGGGACTTATCAACACATAGCAAACTTGTTTTTTTTTTCTTCATAGTCATAAAACATTTAACAAGATCACATCATCATGAATAATTGAAATAGCTCTGAGAGATAAAATGGAATACTGAGTAAATGATTGCTCAAATTTATGAAACATAATTAATATGAAGTGAAAAGCAAAGACTAATTACCATGCAGTCATATAAACAGCAACTTATGTACGACAGTGACGTCGTACATAATTATCGAAGTAAAAGCATATCTTGCAGTTCATGACCACCATAATGTTGACGGAAACATAGCTTCCAGGTATTCATTTTGAAGGAAATTTTCTGCAGAATCCAAAAATGTCATTAGTTTTTTTCTGTCTTATATATTACTCAAGATATGGGAAACCGCGATCTTACGGAAACGCAACTTTTCCTGAAAAATTCACAGGAAATATGCTTCTGGAGGCACCCCTAAATATTCATCGATTAAGCTGAAATTTTAGTATCTTATTTAATGTGGTAAAACACAACTATGGACTGAGGTACAGCTTGATCGGTTAATGTTGGGGCGGCTGATGCACCCTAATGCACAATGCTTCAAGAACCTCATTTGTTTCCACAATTTGGAAGAAAAAAAAAAAGAACCAGCTGCATCCCTCATCTTGTTGAAATAACATTCTTCTGAACAACCATAAGATAATTTTTTTAGGTGTATGTACTATGTAATTACAAATGGCTCCTGATTTTCTTAGCAGTCTTAATCTAATATAAATACATGAACCCTCCAGTAGCTCTATATGTTATAGCACAGCAAATTAGCTTTTGCAAATGATTTCATAACATCTCAGGGTCATCAACACATTTTTGAACCAGCCTGGTATTGGTCAGTTATGCAGTGCAGCTTGCAACTGAACAAACCATTTGATGATTTGATAAAACAAACATGGGATACCCTATTACTGCAGATTCAGTGATCCTCCATGAGTTGTGCGAGCCACTCGTATACTTTAGCTCCATTGGATGGCTCATAACAGTTCTTTAGCAAGAAGGTGTTGCAAACTGGTGGCCATATTGAATTTCCCAGAATGCTTGAGGATATAACACTGTCATCCAACATATTTGTTCTTGGAATTATTTATGGAAGTGGAATCAACTGTCACAAAGACTTTGTCAACATTTCCCATAACTCTTCGGTGAATTTAACTTTTTTTGATTTATGACCAAAATTGCTCTCTTTGACCTTTGGGTCACCCCCAATTGCCAAAAAAACCCCATAAATGGATTCCCTACACCAGGTTTGACTGAAAAAGAGGTATCACATTTGATTCTAGGTCTAATAGTTTTGAAGTTGTCCCATTCCGAGCAATTTTGGATGCCTCGGCGGCCATCTTGGATTTCTCAATTTCCCCAAGGGTACCACGTGGGTACCCGCCAAAAATGTTTTCTAGGGGGTCTCGGGACATGGATTCCACTGAAAAAAAAACTTTATCGATCGGTGCAGGGTGCACCCCTCTGGCTGCCAGACTAGGGCCACATGTTCTCCTCATTCATCAATCCAGCTCACAGAGATGCACTATATAGCACTTTGAAGTTATTGAGAGATATATACAAGTAAATTTTCCATCTGTTTAGACTTAAAATGGGCCATTTTCTCACCCTTTATTGCCTTAAAATCCTTAATTTTGGCGATATTTGGACCAGAAAAAGACTCACAGTATCACAATTAGGTGAGAAAAGCTGCTATCACTGCCCTCCTTGTCTCAGATCGAGATCTTGGTCAGATCTCCAGGTGAGGCTCACAGTGAGGCTTTGACTCACATTGAGGCAGGTAGCGGGAATTTTAAAAAAAGCATGCAATGCATGCACCGTGTTAATAACCCTTATAACTCAATGGGATATGATCATTACACTAAGGCCACACTTAATTGATCTTTAGCTTCTCGGATCCTCTCAAGGCACTTTTTCTAGGGTCGGTCGGTAGGAACAAAAAAAAAAAGGTAAAAAAAAAATTTTTTATAATGTCAAAAAAAAAAATTTTTTTTTATTTTCAATTTTTTTTTTCCATCGGCAGCATATCTATTGTGTCGGCGGGTCCGCGAAGCTAAGAATCAATTATGTGTGGCCTAACACATCTCTATAAATTGTTAAAAGTTGCATTCTATCTATAGATCTATCAATCTACCTATCAATCTATCTATCTGTCTATCTATGTGTCTATCTGTCTATCTGTCTATCTTTAGTAATTGGCTGAAGCATAAATCTCAGGTTGTGGTGCACCCCACTTTGTCTCAGGGCGGAAGGGCCAAAGGGAAGAAGAAGAAGAAGATGCTTATCAGAAATCGTCTGCTGAGCAAGGAGGAATTTGGGGGATTAAAGTTAAATATTTAGAGCAGTGAGACATAAGATTAAAGCCAGGGCATCTAGTACAACAGTGTAAACACTGGGCATCATAATGGCATCATAACTTTGGGTTGTTCTTGCATCTGTGAAATGCTTTTCGATCCACACCAACTTTGATATGACAATCCCATTGATGACGACAAAGGGCCCGAGGCCCTGCTCTCGGACACAAAAACCCCTCTTAAAGAGGTCAGGGGGTAGCGAGACGTACATGGGGCATCAAAGGACTTCACAAGTGATTACCAAAAACATTAACTATAAAATAGGTCTGAGCCACTTTGGCCCAGGCTTAATATGCATGAAAGATAATGACAGTGTGAAAAACATTTAGATTTTGTGATAATTCAATGATTTCACTCCTTCCCTTGCACCCCGGGGGGGGGGGTACTCACTCTATAAGGGTGTATATAGAGGCGCCGCTGGATGGTAATGGTTTTTTGGCCTTCTTGGATTAAAATGGTTTTGGTTTTTTGACAATTCTGATTAATTTGGTTCTGGTTTTCGCAACCCCAACATGTTTGGTACCGTTAGAATCGGCTTTAAAAGAGGATTAAAATGGTTTAAAAGCCATGAAGATTAAATTGGTTTGCAAAAAATTTTAGTGAAGGATTAAAATGGTTTGTGGTTTTGGCCCAGTTTCTGGATTAAAATGGTTCTGGTTTTCAAAATTGCCGTGGCGCATCCGTATGTAAAAGTCCGCGAAGTACCCCCCCGGGCCTTGCACCTGCCATGCTCAAAGTGCCATACAACGTGCCCCAAGTATAATTTAAAAAAAATTATGTGCATGTAGTTTGTGCACTTTTTAGGCCAACAGAAGAAGTGTAAAATTCACAAATTGTGAAAATATCAACTTCCTAACCTTTTCGTTTCTAATGAAGTCATGCAATGCTTATAAATATGAACAAATTGAATAAACATGAAAGAAACATATCTACAAATATGCTTTATGCACATACAATGTAGTTCTGACTCAGGGGGCCTTACCATTCTAAACTTTTGACAAGAAATCTCAAAACCCCCTTTTGCTCAAATCTAACCTCAGTGATGTAAATTAAAGGAAAGAAATTAAATTAATGTCTGCCTGCTTTTATAAATTCATAATATTGCATAAAAACTAAATGTGATCAAACAATGATTGCAGAAATGATTCCACTAAATACAAGGTTATTTATAAATTTACTTGGCATGCAACAAAACCTTAATTCTACGAATTTCAATATTTCATTTTATATCCTAAGATATTTAATGTTGGATAAATCTGAATTTTAATTAATGACAAAACTCAACACAAGCATATTTTAGCATCTTGAAGACAATAAGTGTCACTGCTTTGTTGGGGTACAGGGTGCAGCTTTTGTTGAATGGACATTATGTAACATGATGTCACTAATCCTCCCCAATGACCAAACCCAAGAACGAAGGGGAGAGTACAGAAGCAGTTAAATAGCACCCCTATATTTCTAACAAAATTTCGTTTTTCCTTAGAAATATGTTCAAACTGCATTGATAGCCTTAGTTTTTTTATCTTAAACATTATAATGAAATTTCCTATTTTTAAATAAGAAATATAGGCCAAGTAGAAGTTGAGATATGACTTTTTATATCCCATGCAGGCTTTTTTTTTTGCCTTTTCAGCTATTTTTTTAACTAATACAGCCAATTTTGGAACTATGGTTTCATGAACAGTAGCAGTAAGAATGGGTTTAATTGTCTATGATTTAGTTGATAGGTATTGATGCTATGTTGCTTGGCCACAACAGTCACATTTTAGATGCTTTGTTTAGTAAGTGCGGCCCACTTGTGACAGCAGGGAAATAGTCATTATTGTGGTTCGTTGTAGTTGTGACTGACCCCTGAATGCAAGTCAATGTGGTCGGTCCAGACTCGCCTGTTAACAAAATCCATAGCAGCAGTACTATATACATGAAGTAACTCATTGAATAGATGTTTGATTTAACGGTTTTTAACAAAAATTAGCATTTTGTGTCTAGCGGTCAGTCTAGACACTAGTGCACAGGTGCAAACAAAAAACAGCTTAAAAAAGTGCTTTTTGTTTTTCCAAATTATAAATTTGTTCTTTCTACACACGTAGCATTATCTCATTTATATTGCTCCATTTATTAACAGTTATACTGACAAGCACACTGAATCATTTTACTAATTAATAGTAATTATCTCTGTTAGGAGACAGAGATTTTGCTAGTCCTGGCTTCCCCAGCTTGCTTTCCCCTGTCTACTAGCTTGCTGTCCCCTGTCCACTAAACAGGGGACTAGAGCAAAAAATCACCACTAGGGGAGCTGATATTTACTTGAGAGGCCAGTCTTGCAAAGGGACCAGTAATAGATAGGTAGATAGATGGAAAAATAGATAGATTAAGGGGTACCCTCCTGGGGGATACTCCAAGGGTGGGGCAACCTCCGGGGATACTCCAAGGGTGGGGGCACCCCTGGGGATACCCCAAGGTTGGGGGCACCCCCCCAGGGATACCCCAAGGGCGGGGACAATCCCGGGGACAACACCGGGGATACCCCAAGGGTGGGGACACCCCTTGGGCATACCCCAAGGCCAAGGGCGGGGACAACCCCGGGGGAGACCCTTAGGGCGGGGACAACCCCGGGGTAGACCCCAAGGGTGGGAACAACCCCGGGGATACCCCAAGGGTGGGGTCACCCCCGGGGGATACCCCAAATGTGGGGTTGCCAGGATCCCAGATTCGTTGTTTCATAGTACAAAATCTGGGCGTCCTTCTCAAAATCTGGTCGTCCTTCTCAAAACACTATCTGTCTGGCAATCACTGCTGACCCCCTGCTTGTCTTGCACATTTTCATGTGCACCCATCTAGTTTATTTCACACAAGCCAGGTCACCAAATATTCATTCCTAAATCAAGCTACACCTCGTTGACAGGTGCCTACCAAAAATTATTTAGTTCAAGACAAGTAAAAAAGAATCTATTTATTTTGCAAGGAGGGATACTTTTGTGCATCTCATGCACTCCATTCTAGTTAATTATTAATAATAGTGGATAATTTTTTGTGACATTGCCTATGCCCATCACCCCACCCAAAGCCATCCGGCGCATGCAATGAAAGCTTCAGTTAAATTGTGAGAGGTCACAACCATATAGTTAACGACCTAACAAGTCTACAAGTCTACAAGAGAGTAAACTACTCCAAGGTTGGTCCAAATCGAACATGAAGGAGTAGTACTTAAAATCGTCATTACTTGAGGATTCCCCAGCTATTGGAATCCCCTAGTTAATGGCCATTATGCTGTGAATCGACACCTTCAATCGATTGCTTTTAATTGATTCGATTGAAATACAAAAATCCACGCCAGAAAAAAGCTTTTTTTTTTTTTTTTCGGGAATTTTTTTTTTTTCAAACATTTTTTTTAGGAAAATGATTTCTTTTTGGGAAGATTTTTTTTTTTCTAAAATTTTTTATTTGCGAATTTTTTTATTCTTTTTTTTTCGAACATTTTTTCTTTTTGGAAATTTTTTTTTTTTTTCGAACTTGTTGGTAGTCACGCGTGATGAGAACAGAGTGCCAGGATCATATTATGGGATGTCTGAATCACTTCTTTTGATTGAACCATCTGGTTCACTCCTCGCATGTTTGCCATAAGGGACGAGACACCTCGCTCCGCTCGGTGAGCCGCTGGCTCTGTCCCGTCTATTAAAGATGTAATTGTCATTTTCATGCTCAGCTTATAACAGTGATCATTGAAGTTTAAAAAAATTATGTAGTGTCATTGTCTTAACGGGGTGGGGGGAATCTATGAAGATGATTGCTAATTTTGCTAAGGGACCGTTCAGAATTTATGACTGGGGGGGGTTGGAGTTTTGGCCGAGGGGGTACAAACATTTCACACATGTTTCAAGGGGGGGTATTAATTTTTGACAACACTTCCAAGGGGGGCAAGAAATTTTAACAAAGAAAAAATGTTTAAAAAACACGCATAAACTCATTTTATTTGGTCTTTTTTACGCGCAAAAGTCCGCGAAATGACGTGAATCTGTACCCGTGGCCGTGTATAACAGTATAAATGTGTGTATTGCTTTGTATGTCGAGGGGGGGGTACTAAAATTATGCGTGAAACCTAAGGGTGGGGTACTAAAAATCCAGTACATAATGAAGAAGAGGCTCATCAGTACCCGAGTCACAATACTGACAAAGTTGGGCAATGGGCATGCCTGACCGCTGTCTCCCACTTGCATTTGTAGCCTAGACACAGTCTAGCAGCACGGCGCCATGTGAGGGGTCTTGAAGTGAGAAGTGATCTTATCTGGAGTTAGCTTGGTGCCACTGGTGTTGGTGTTTGGAGGTGACTTGCGATTTGAGATAGGATTTGGAGGGTTGGGTCTGAGCCTGTATCTCAGGAAGTCTAGTCTAGTCCAGCGCAAGCTAATCAACATGTTCATTGAAGAGTATGCCAACGTTTGAGGAGCTTTGTTAGTTGCAGCTCATTCCACAGGGGAACCTCCAGCTACCCAGATGCATGCATCTCAACACTAGGTACTTGAGCTGAGAGCTGCTGAGTGCAGCTGCTGAGCATGTAAAATTGCTTCTATTCTTATCCCAGGATAGATATTGTATTATCTCTAACTCTGGCCAGAGAATTACTTGTGACAGGTGGCGAAATTCTTAAATTAGCATGCTTTAGCTGTCAATAGCTATCATAATGGGTCAAGAAATCTCTCTTTCAGTCTTTGAAGACATGAAGTATCAAATATTTGTTTAATTCAAATTAATGTAAATATTTATTATTAATTTAGTCAGCCAAATCAAATGAATTTAAATAAGCCACCTGTTTATTTCAGTGTAAATAGCAATGTAGATCTGGTAGTGAATGGGACTGCTCTGCTTCATCACCTGAAGGTCCAACCGGGTGGACTGAGAGATCATCCCATGCCAAGGACTTTGGATGAACTGCAAGAATTATTTCATCTGTCGTTTTCCCGTGGAATAGCCATTGAAAGATATTTTGCAAATCCAGACCTGTTTCTTGAAATTGTGCAAGGGGCCACTGAACTGGTGCAAGTAGAGTGGTCTGTTGGAGGAAATGCAGCCTTGATGGCCCAGAAGATTGCCGGAGGGTTCCATGGCACGGAGGTAAATAATGAGGGTCTGGCAATCTCTTTATTACTTAATTAAACTGTTTCTTTTTGTTGATACATGAAATACTTCTCGTGATTTGGCATAAGTTTTTACAGTGAGTTTATGAAACTTTTATGATTTAAGTTTTAAATGTACAGTTGACATACATGTGTATTACGTTGCTTTTGGCAAATTTACTGGCACCCGTATTCTGAAAAATTATTATGATTAAGACAAATAATAAGTTGCCTTCAAAGTATTCATGTGGCCTTTGATTCTGTGAAAAATTGTTTCTTTGTTAACATTGACTGACTTTGTCGTGAATGCCAACAAAAAATATTGATTTAGAACTTAATTTTTGTTAAATTCAGGTTGAACTCGTTGGCCCAATCGGAACTAGACTGAAAGACATGCTTAATCCGAAGATTGGAATTCCCCCCTACAGTGTGATGCCGGATGATGAAGTGCACCTTATCATGGAGTTCCGGGCGGGAGAGCAGTGGGGAGAGAGCAGGGCACCTGTTGCCACTAGATGCATCATTTCCAGTGATATCTTCAACAGCCACCTCTCTCACTTGGAGGCGTTCTACAGCAGTCATGCTAAGTTCAGACCAGAACTGATTATCTTGTCAGGACTGCATTTGCTTGAAGCAATTGATGAGGAAAAAAGGAGGGACAGGATAACACGGACTGTGCGCCAGTTGAAATTGGTAAAAGGTCCGTGTCAGTATCAGTTTTCATCTATAACAAGAGTCTGGGGGCATATTTCCGTGGTGCCATACTGGGCTGCCTCCTCATTGAATTTGAATTCATATTTTCCCCAACACACTATGAATATAAGGACGATAATAAGGTGCCGACGAATGTCACGATTTTAACTGACATCTAATTTTTTCTAATTTTTTTTCCAAATTTTTAGTATAAGTTAAAATCGTGACAGTCGTCGCCAACACGGTAAAACGGCCGACTTCCTGTATTCTGACCAATCAGAGAGCCAGATTATTGACACATTAAACTGCTTGAAGTGTTGCAACGACGCAAACGGAACCCACTGATATTCATAGTGCAACAGGGCAACCACTGTTATTCAGTATGGTTGTGTGTATCATTATCTTTGAAACAAAACTGTTCAAATCACGATGGAAGTCATTCTGATGTGTACAGTGTCGGGATATGTTTCACAATTAAATGTTTGATCACATTTCTTACGAAAACAAAGATCTTCACAAAAATGATGATTACTTTTTGCTGTTTAGTTCTTAAAAGTTTTAAACAATATTCTAGCAAATTGCAAATTGCACTTCAGTTCATGCATTTGCCTCTCTTCCGGTAGTCTTGGAAAGATTTTCAATTACAGTCCTATAAAAAGCAGACGTTTCATCCTATGCCACATGGCACCATGCCTGATAAGCACAATCTTAGCATGTCCATAGATCAGGTTGGGCCCAGTTATGAGTGTGGAGATACAGAACATACTTTTGCAGTACAGGCGGAGTACATTTGGTAATTCAAATAATTTGAGCGCTTCAAATATGCTTTTTTTTGCTTTGGTTTGGTCATTTTGCCACCCACCCATTGTCCAATATCCACAACGCCATCAGCCTGTGAAATTGTACGATAGTGTTAAATGTGTAATTTTGGTCTTCCGTTATTCTCATTGTCCCAGCTAATTTGAATCTATCTGGGGTTTTGTGCATATTCGTATTTGTTTTTCAGATACCCCTATGCATCTTGAACTGGCCAGCATGGCAGATCCTGAGTTTGTAGCTGTTATTTTGGATCAGGTAAGTCAAGCTTTTTCCCTTTAATTGTTTCTGAATATTGCATCATTATACTGGTCTCTTGGTATTAATGGAGCAATGGGGAACATTGACTTCATGTTAATATAAATTCATATCCTTTTTTCAGGTCATTCCAAAAATGAATGCTATTGGCCTGAATGAGCAGGAGATGGCATTTGCATCCTTTGCCGGTGGTGGTCCTCATTTTGACCTGAGGGAAGAGAAAGCGCAACCCCCCGTGCACAAGGTCACAGACATTATGGTCTGGATGCTTAAGAAGTATGGCCATTCTGTTCACAGGGAAGACTCCAAACTTACGAGGATTCATTTCCATTCTCTGACATATCACATCATAGCCGTAGTTCCTGGATTCTGGTTCAACATCAAGTCCGCTGTCTCAGAAGGGGCAAGGACGGCTGGAAGACAAGCGTGTGAGGATCATGATCCGTCTCTCTTCACATTCCGAATGCCTCTCAATTTTAAGCTCTCAAGCCATTTACCTGAGGAAGTGCACTTCAATGCCTCACAGCCTGTGATAGAGTTTGATATTCAAGGTTATAACTTTTACCTGAGTCCTGTGTTAGTATGTGACTCTCCTGTTAAAACTGTTGGGTTGGGTGATGCTATTTCTTCTGCTGCTCTATTGTATTCCTACTATGGACCCACTGCTTAGCTACATTTTTTATAGGAATGTAAAATCTTATGATACTGCATTATACAATTGTTATTGATTTGTAAAACCAAGATCTGATTTCGTTTTTGTTATCTCCACGTAATGGGATGGGATCCCAAAAGAATACTCCAAATATTCCAGCTTTAGTTGGCACATTACAATCACTTTAGTATGAAAAACTTATTGTGAGCCACCATTTTTGCAAATGAGAATCGTGAGAGTGATCAACTGAAATACGTAAAACTGCAGGCTTGTTTCAACTAAAAACGTCTCGCTGCTTTTGCAGAGTGATGTGTTTGAATTTACCACTGTTTTAGATATTTCGCCCATCATGCTTTCATGCTTTCTCTAGAGGCAGGGTTAATGCATTAAAATCATGATTTAAATCTCAAACAACCCTGTCTGGAAGGTACTTTAATTGTGATAAATTCCATTGTCAGCCATGTTTTTATTGTATCCTTTTTACTTGAAACTTATGCAGATGTCAATCATGGGCAAAATTCACAGATCTCAAATTGAAAATTGAAATTGTTGTGTAACTCAATTGTTATTATTAATTGCAGTGCTTTGGAAATTCTTTGTTCATATCTAAATGGTTTTTAGACAATTTGTCATGAGGTGTGGATTTTATATAATAAAAATTGCTGTAATATATTATTAAGATGATGAAGTTCTTAACTAATATAATAGTCAATGTGAAAAATGCTCTTGAAAAGGTATTTTGATCTTGGAGAGTGCAAGATGCAGATGCGTACTATTCTAGCATTACTGCAATTTAAAGAGTGTGAAATACAGGATGTAAAGCCCCAATCATCTATCCATAGCGAATGGCAAGCTTTCGTAAAAATGCTTTGTCCTCATAACATGTGAATCTCATTAAATGTGAACTCTGTGATTTCTTTTTTTGATTTTTAACACTTAGATTCTTTTAGCAGCCTGTTACTCAATTCATTAAATTTATTGGACCTAAGAATATTAAATAATAGTTTTGGCTGGCTGACTCCAGGTGGTGAACTTGCAACTTACTACACCAGAATATAGAGCTAAACAGGGAGTTAACAGCATGCTATTGAAATGCCTTTTCCACAGGGCATTTCAATGGAATGAGATGCGGGAGAAGAAGATTAGGAGAAATAAAAAAATGAACAAGAGCCAGTTTTCAAAACAAGAAACAGACAACTAATGATGAAATATAATTGAAATACCATGATTTAGGATTAGCTCAGCAGTCAGCATGCCTTATAGGTATAGCCCAACCAAATGTTGAAGAAGTGTTAAATGACTAAAATTCCAACGCACACATTTTCATTAAAACTAGAGCGAACATTCGGAGAGTACACGATAGCTCCGCCACCCCACCATTAATGTTCTATCATTTAATCCTGCTGTATAATTATCTGACAATCTATTTATCAATATATATCTAGCTATATGTATATCTGGGTCAAAATTTGATAAGTCTGAAATTCTTGTCTCCGGTGTTTAACAATAATTCATGATGGCAGGAAGACCAATAGAGGACCTCTTGTTGTCATTTGTCATAGACAAGGATATTAGCAAAGCATTTAACACAAAAAATATGTGGCAGAATATTTTTATCCCATCCAAAAATAGCATTGAAGTGGCCTACCCCTCTGAAAATGGCCTGTCTCCAACAACATTTTCTTTGAAAGATCGTATCACAATAACTAGTACAGGATCCTAATTCAATTAATTATCACCTGGTTGGCTGTGAATATCACTGTTTACAGTCAAAATATCAGGGCCTATGATATTGTAAAAAATACCACCCTTCAAGGGCGATATTTTGTAACAATGGTTATGACATCACCCGCATTTCAGCTGCCTGATGATGTCACAAACCAAACAAGGGCCAGAATAATGAGATTGTGACGTCATGTCCATTGTTGCTCCATGGTGACGTCACATTTTTGTAATGGCAGAAAATAGTCCCACTTTATAACTGAAAATTTGAGGTAAAACCAGGTGATAAAAACAAAACAACCACGCGTCAGGGCACTTCGTACAATATCACTCGCTGTTGTGTGAATTAATATCACTCTCGCCCTGCGGGCTCGAGTGATATTAATTCACACAACAGCTCGTGATATTGTTACTCAGTGACCCTGACTTGGGTTGTTTTGTTATAACACTTCCACACATGGAGACTTGACTGTCAGTCCTCTAAAATCTGGTCACCAATAGCTGAAATAATATTCTGTATAAGAGCAGGAGGTTGTTGTGTCGATGTCTCCAATATTGCGTCATTAGCATCGCGCCGGATTTGTTTCTTAATGAAAATTAAAGGGACACACATTCTGTGAGAAAACTTTGTGTCTGATGTTGTCTGAGAACCCAAGAAAATAACTGAACTATCTGTAGCTCTGTATCATTTACGTAAACCAACATATTAGAGTATTTCTGTTGGCATGTCAGTTGTCCTATCTCAATTTGTCATTGGCAAACGCTTTGCTACTCTATTTTGACTAGATATTTCTGGACCAAAATCACTGTGAACATGTTTCTAGTGTTCATAATTAAGGTCATTGCATGCTCATATTGCCAGACTGCCAGTTATCTACTGTTCCCTACAAAGATTTTTACTGTAATTATCATTAGCATCACACTGTCATCAGCATCATGTCAAAAATGGCTTATTGCCTTTACCTCACTAAAATTTTGTTGTAGGTGACTGGAGTTGAAATCAGTTGAATATATATTATCAATAAATGTTTCAACAGACTATTACATAACATTTTTGCATTTTCCTTGCATCTGACATGCTTAGTATGAAGTTTTATGCTTCTCTGAAACTACTAACCAAGTATGGGGTGCCAGGAACATTTTACCATTGTCTAGCATCTGAAATATGGTTTAGTAAAGACACTGGGCACTGGAGGAAGTAGTGGAAATCATCTTTATTATTCAGAATCCAAACTATTGATGAAAAGAGAATTTTTGTTTGTTAATGCAGGTGCGCATGCGCAACTGCATTATACCAGTCACTTACCATATAATGGGTTTTGTGGATTAGAACATGCACCTCGATATTGCTATCAAATATTGAATTTTCGTGTTCGAAAATCAGATTTTCCGTTAGTGGAGAACCCCTAGTTTTGTGCGCAGAAGCATTTTGGATTATGTATGGGTTATTTTTATAAAGAAAATCATATTTGTGACAATATGGGGTAAAATGATGCATTTCTGCCGATCAAAAAAGTTATATATAATTTTTTCTAATCCCCAATCTAAGAATCAAGAAAAACGTATGTGGAATATATATCAGGCAATCTATATACTAATTTTCGCTTTAAAAAATCCAGTGGTTATTGCTCTAGGCCTGTTGACAGATTGTTTCTGTAGAAAAATGGGTTTTGTGGATTGGGACGAACTTCTTGATCTTGCCATCTAAACAGCATTTTCTTATTGGAAAGTCGCATTTTCACATATGGAGAACATCTACAGTGGTGTTTAGGATTATAAGTAGGGTATTAAGCGACAGATGTTCTCATTTATAGCCAAAATTACAAAAGTGTTTTTATGATGGTCCGGAAAAAGTAAGATTTCTTTTTTCCTGTTTTCCTTAGGGTAATGTTCTTTGAGTCGGACAGTTGGATTCAAGCCATTTTAGAAAGTGATATCTGGCCAGGTTAAAGGGTTATAGGTTATATTAACCAGGGTATCAAATTGAATGTTTTCATGAAATCTGTTAAAAAATTGACAATTTGCATAATTGGAACACTGTGTATTGGGTTATTTTTGGGAAAAAAGAGAGGGGTAACCTTGAGTCGGACAGTTACAAGGCATTGAAGTACATTTGTTTAAGATCCTTCCAATCCATTAATAGATGCCATATTAGAGCACAAAATACATTGAGCTCAGTACTAACCATCTCGATGACAATCTGAGGTCAAATCAATACCATAGACCTGAATAAAACCCTTCAATCTGGAGAAATTTTACTAAAATACTTAATTTCTGACCAAACTAAAAAGTGAAAAATGGGAGTTTTTACCCCATTTTCAGGGTCATGAAAAACAGACTATTCTTGTTTGTATCATGCTGAAACTTTTTGAACAGATAAAAGAGCTCTTAAGCTAAAGATTGGTACCAAATATATTGGTACAGGAGCTCTCAATTGGCCAATACAACCCAACAAAAAGTGTCCGACTCAAGGTTACTCCCTCTAAGTGTCCGACTCAAATAACCTTACCCTATGTGTAATAAATAAAAAAAATACATTTGAGATGTACTTCAGACATTCTATATACCTGTTTTTGCTTACAAACGTGTTCAGTGCTCCATATCTGGTTACAGATTGTTTTCGTAGATGAGTTTGTGGATTGGACGGAGCACCTTGATCTTGCCATTTGAATGTCATTTTCAGATTTTCACTGATGGAGAACATCTGCAATGGCATGTATGAGCATTATGGGATGTGTATAGGGTATTAAGAGGCAGGATTTTCTCATTTATTGACATTAACAAAATGATGCCCTTCTGACAGCTGAAAAATAAGACCAGAAACAGTTGTTTTTTACCAAGGCCTGAAGTTTCAGAACTCATATGCATATGAAAATCCAAGTTTTGAAAATATTGTGTCAAACGCAACCCTACAGTAGAAAATTCCACCTGCATTATGCAACCCGCGGGTTCTTGTTTTTGTAAATTTCTGGTTCAAGGACATGTTCTATCTCAATGACTATTGGTCATAGAGACCTGAAATATAGCTCAATGTGTGCAGAAAAGCCACTTTCCTATTTGTTGGTAATTCTTTATTCAGCCCTAAGTGGTACGGATTTCAAGTTGTAGGCATGATGCTAATGACACACATATTTGGTATTTTAATTGATCAAATGCAGTTTCTCAAAAATAATTGGCACTAGAGACCTGGAACTTGGCCCAAAATGTGTAAGCAACTTGCCTAATCATTGACAATAGATTGTTTAGCCCTAAGTGGTTAGGATTTTATAGCTAGAAGTGTGATTTTAATGACAATCAAAAAACATTACAGCTATGTTTATCATCTCAGTACAGATCAGCCGGTCATTTCGACCCTTGGACATGAAAGTGCAGTGATAGCTGATTGTTTGACCCACCCAACGCAAACTTTAAAAGGCATTTCTGGAACGAAAAATTTTTTTGTGGTGAACATTGATTTTTGAGGGGGGAATTTCACAAGGCCCTAGCTTCTTGATTGTTATAGCAAAACAATAAATGTCTATTATTTAAAGATCCTTTTCCATAGTCCAGTTGGTGTAGATCCCGAATTTCAAAGCTCAAGGTTGAGTATTAAGTGATTTATTGAGTAAAGAATGTAGTTGTGGTCAAAACGATGCCTGAAAAGCTGGTAAAATGACCAATTTTCAAACCTCAGCCAAATCATGAAAAATTTACCAATTGAGCTGAAATTTTCAAGAAGTTCATCTTTTGAGACATCAAACAACATATAATTTTTTCAGCCAATTCGCAGACGGGGTGGTGGAAAATTTCTTGAAAATCTGATGATTTGACACGGAATGACCCTCCATCTTTTGATCTATCTATCTATTATATATTTTTTCATTTCTTTCTTCCTTCCTTTGTTCCTTGCTTCTTGTCAGTCATTTTTCATGGAGGTGTGTACACACCTCCATTTATATAGACACGATAAGACTCATAAGAGAATGGTGGGAAATTCGAAATTGGAGCATTTTTAGAATGTCTTTTTGCTATAACTTGGCCATTTGCAATTACACCATGATAACAGCTGGTTCTGGGCAATCAGGGAAATAGTCTTTTTCTGGGGATGTGAACTACACCACTTCCATTTTGAACCCTTGGGTTCTTGTACTAAATTGAGTTCCTCAGAATTATGATCCTGGATTTGTCTAATTTGAGAAAGGAGATATCCTTGATTTTTGTCACTTAAAGTGTATTGATGATTTGCCCTCTTCCCCGAAAGAAATCATAGATAGGTACACCACTGTGCTGGCTGGAACTGAGCTGCTGCTGTAGCTGCATGTCCCACTGCAGCAGAATAATGGAGCAAAAATAAACACTTAGCAGCATGGTAGAGGTTTATTTTCAATAAATACTCTGTGGATATGTCACAGAGAGCAACTAAAATTGAAAAGGGCTTTCAATGAACCACAAGAAAGCATAATACAAAGAAGTCACACTCAAAAAGTCTGCTCATCGCAATAGCTCCTCGCCCCCAGGGGCGGAGCTAATAAAATTCGGTCCTGACATAAATCAATTAAATTGATAGAAATTGTTTTCAGTGTCCAAGTGGCTATTCATTTTAAAATGCTATTCTTACAGCATTGTTTTAGCATAAACTGATTAACATGCTCAGTTCTTACAAAGTGGCTATTCATTAAAATGCTCAGTTGTTACAGCATTGTTTTAGCATAAATTGATTTCAGTGATAGAATTTAGTTTTCATAGTCAAAAGCTCTATATTCATGAAAATTCTCAGTTCTCGTAGCATGTTGATCTCATTAAATTTGGCCTTCACCACAATTGATTTTATTCATAGAAATCAGTTTTCATTGTCAAGTGGATTTTCACCTCTCATAGCATGTGAATATCATTATATTTGGCCTTGACAGCAATTTAATTGACTATTCATTACAATGCTCAGTTCTTATCTATGCAGTGTTGGAGGTCTCGAGGCCAGTCTCGTCTTCGGAACAGGGCCGTATTTTGACGGCTAGGCTTTGGCTCTGTCTTGGATGCCAAATCCTTGGCCTTGCCTTGGTCTCGGGTGTCTTTGGGCCAGTTTTGAAGGCCTTGAGACAGGCCTCGTCCTCTAGGCCCGCCTCAAAGCCACATTTTGAGGGCCTCAGTCTAGTCTTGGAGGGTTATGCTCGGCCTCGGGTGACCTTGCCTCGACTATGTCACTGTCTTATAGCATGTGAATCACATTAAATGTGATTTTGACACAAATTAATTTTAGTTTAAAGAAATCAGTTTTCATTAATTATCAAAGTGGATATTCATTAAATGCTCAGTTCTTGTAGCACGTGGATCTCATTAAATTTGGGTCACACCACATTGATTTTAGTTATAGAAATTAGTTTTCATTGCCAAAGTGGCTATTCATTAAAATGCTCAGTTCTTGTAGGATGTGAATCTCATTAAATTTGGCCTTCACCACATTGACAATGAAAACTAATTTCTATAACTAAAATCAATGTGGCTATTCATTAAATTGTTCAGTTCTTGTAGGATGTTGATCTCTATTAATCTGGACTTCACCACATTTGATTTTAGTTATAGAAATTAGTTTTCATTGTCAATGTGGCTATTCATTAAAATGCTCAGTTCTTGTAGCATGTGAATCTCATTAAATTTGGGCTTCACCACATTGATTTTAGTTATAGAAATTAGTTTTCTTTGTTAAAGTGGCTATTCATTAAAATGCTCAGTTCTTGTAGGATGTGAATCTCATTAAATTTGGGCTTCACCACATTGATTTTAGTTATAGAAATTGGCTTTCATTGTCAATGTGGCTATTCATTAAAATGCTCAGTTCTTGTAGGATGTGAATCTCATTAAATTTGGGCTTCACCACATTGATTTCAGTTATAGAAATTAGTTTTCATTGTCAATGTGGCTAAATTAGTTTTCTTTGTCAAAGTGGCTATTCATTAAAATGCTCAGTTCTTGTAGGATGTGAATCTCATTAAATTTGGGCTTCACCACATTGATTTCAGTTATAGAAATTAGTTTTCATTGTCAATGTGGCTAAATTAGTTTTCTTTGTTAAAGTGGCTATTCATTAAAATGCTCAGTTCTTGTAGGATGTGGATCTCATTAAATTTGGCCTTCACCACAATTGATTTTATTGATAGAAATCAGTTTTCATTGTCAATGTTGCTATTCATTAAAATATTCAGTTCTTTTAACATGTGAATCTCATTAAATTTGGGCTTCACCACATTGATTTTAGTAATAGAAATTGGTTTTTATTGTCAATGTGGCTATTCATTAAAATGCTCAGTTCTTGTAGTATTTGAATCTCATTAAATTTGGGCTTCACCACATTGATTTTAGTTATAGAAATTAGTTTTCTTTGTCAATGTGGCTATTCATTATAATTTCTCAGTTCTTGTAGAATGTGGATCTCATTAAAATTTGGCCTTCACAATTGATTTTATTGATGGAATTCAGTTTTCATTGTCAATGTGGCTATTCATTAAAATATTCAGTTATTGTAGTATTTGAATCTCATTAAATTTGGGCTTCACCACATTGATTTTAGTTATAGAAATTAGTTTTCTTTGTCAATGTGGCTATTCATTAAAATGCTCAGTTCTTGTAGCATGTGAATCTCATTAGATTTGGGCTTCGCAGTTCATTGTCAATGTGGCTATTCATTAAAATGCTCACTGCTCAGTTCTTGTAGCATACGAATCTCATTAAATTTGGGCTTCACCACATTGATTTTAATTATGGAAATTAGTTTTCATTGTCAATGTGGCTATTCATTAAAATGCTCAGTTCTTGTAGGATATGGATCTCATTGAATTTGGCCTTCACCACAATTGATTTTATTGATAGAAATCAGTTTTCATTGTCAATATGGCTATTCATTAAAATGCTCAGTTCTTGTAGCATGTGAATCTCATTAAATTTGGGCTTCACAGTTCATTGTCAATGTGGCTATTCATTAAAATGCTCAGTTCTTGTAGCATGTGAATCTCATTAAATTTGGGCTTCACCACATTGATTTTAGTTATAGAAATTAGTTTTCTTTGTCAATGTGGCTATTCATTAAAATGCTCAGTTCTTGTAGCATGTGAACCTCATTAAATTTGGGCTTCACCACATTGATTTTAGTTATAGAAATTAGTTTTTATTGTCAAAGTGGCTGTTCATTAGATGCTCAGTTCTTGTAGCATGTGAATCTCATTAAATTTGGGCTTCACCATATTGGTTTTAGTCAAAGTGGCTATTCATTAAAATGCTCAGTTCTTGTAGGATGTGGATCTCATTAAATTTGGCCTTCACCACAATTGATTTTATTGATAGAAATCAGTTTTCATTGTCAATGTTGCTATTCATTAAAATATTCAGTTCTTGTAGCATGTGAATCTCATTAAATTTGGGCTTCACCACATTGGTTTTAGTTATAGATATTAGTTTTCATTGTCAATATGGCTATTTATTAAAATGCTAAGTTTTTGTAGCATTTGAATCTCATTAAATTTGGGCTACACCACATTGATTTTAGTGATAGAAATTAGTTTTCATTGTCTATGTGGCTATTCATTAAAATGCTCAGTTCCTGTAGCCTGTGAATCTCATTAGATTTGGGCTTCACAGTTCATTGTCAATGTGGCTATTCATTAAAACGCTGAGTTCTTGTAGCATGTGAATCTTATTAAAATTGGGCTTCACCACATTGATTTTAATTATGGAAATTAGTTTTCATTGTCAATATGGCTATTCATTAAAATGCTCAGTTCTTGTGGCATGTGAATCTCATTAAATGTGGCCTTCACCACATTGATTTTAGTTATAGAAATTAGTTTTCATTGTCAAAGTGGCTGTTCATTAGATGCTCAGTTCTTGTAGCATGTGAATATCATTAAATTTGGGCTTCTCCAAAATTGATTTTAGTTATAGGAATTATTTTTCATTCTCAATGTGGCTATTCATTAAAATGGTCTGTTCTTGTAGCATGAGGATCTCATTAAATTTGTTCTTCACAACATTGATTTAAGTTATAGAAATTAGTTTTCATTGTCAATGTGGGTATTCATTAAAATGCTCAGTTCTTGTAGGATGTGAATCTCATTAAATTTGGGCTTCACCACATTGATTTTAGTTATAGAAATTAGTTTTCATTTTCAAAGTGGCTATTCATTAAAATTTCTCAGTTCTTGTAGAATGTGGATCTCATTAAAATTTGGCCTTCACAATTGGATTTTATTGATGGAATTCAGTTTTCATTGTCAATGTGGCTATTCATTAAAATATTCAGTTATTGTAGGTTGTGGATCTCATTAAATTTGGCCTTCACCACATTGATTTTAGTTATAGAAATTAGTTTTCGTTGTCAAAGTGGCTATTCATTAAAATGCACAGTTCTTGTAGGGTGTGGATTTCATTAAATGTGGCCTTCACCACATTAATTTTAGTTATAGAAATTGGTTTTCATTGTCAATGTGGCTATTCATTAAAATGATGAGTTCTTGTAGGATGTGAATCTCATTAAATTTGGCCTTCACCACATTGATTTTAGTTAAAGAAATTAGTTTTCCTTGTCAATGTGACTATTCATTAAAATGCTCAGTTCTTGTAGGATGTGGATCTCATTAAATGTGGCCTTCACCACATTAATTTTAGTTATAGAAATTAGTTTTCATTGCCAATGTGGCTATTCATTAAAACCCTGAGTTCTTGTAGGATGTGGATCTCATTAAATTTGGCCTTCACCACATCAGTTTTCATTGTCAATGTGGCTATTCATTAAAATGCTCATTTCTTGTAGTATGTGAATCTCATTAAATTTGGGCTTCACCACATTGATTTTAGTTATAGAAATTAGTTTTCTTTGTCAATGTGGCTATTCATTAAAATGTTCAGTTTTTGTAGCATGTGAATCTCATTAAATTTGGGCTTCACCACATTGATTTTAGTTATAGAAATTAGTTTTCATTGTCAAAGTGTCTATTCATTAAAATGCTCAGTTCTTGTAGGATGTGGATCTCATTAAATTTGGCCTTCACCACATTGATTTTAGTTATAGAAATAAGTTTTCATTGTCAATGTGGCTATTCATTAAAATGCTCAGTTCTTGTAGCATGTGAATCTCATTAAATTTGGCCTTCACCGCATTGATTTTAGTTATAGAAATTAGTTTTTATTGTCAAAGTGGCTGTTCATTAAAATGCTCAGTTCTTGTAGCATGTGAATCTCATTAATTTTGGGCTTCACCGTGCATTGATTTTAGTTCTAGAAATTAGTTTTCATTGTTAAAGTGGCTATTCATTAAAATGCTCAGTTCTTGTTGGATGTGGATCTCATTAAACTGGACTTCACCACAATTGATTTTAGCTATAGAAATTAGTTTTCATTGTCAATGTGGCTATTTATTAAAATGCTCAGTTCTTGTAGGATGTGGATCTCATTAAATTTGGCCTTCACCACACAGATTTTAGTGATAGAAATTAGTTTTCATTGTCAAGGTGCTGTTTATTAAAGTGCTCACCTCTCATAGCATGTGAATATCACTATATTTGGCCTTAATAGCAATTAATTGACGAATTATTAAAATGCACCGTTCTTATAGCAGTGTTGGAGGTCTCGAGGCTGTCCTCAGCCGGGATCACGGGGCCATATTTTGATGGCCTCGGCCTTGGCTCTGTCTTGAATGCCAAATCCTTGGCCTTGCCTCGGTCTCTGGTGTCTTTGGGCCTTGGGACAGGCCTTGGCTTTGAGGCCACGTTTTGAGGGCCTCTGTCTAGTCTTCGAGGGTTATGCACGGGTGATCTGGCCTCGACTATGTCACTGTCTTAAAGAGTTTTCATTGTCAAAGTAGCTATTCGTTAAAATGCTCAGTTCTTATAGTGTGTGAATCTGATTAAATTTGATTTTGACACAAATAAATTTTAATGAAAGACATCAGTTTTCGTTAATTATCAAACTGGATATTCATTAAAATGCTCAGTTCTTACAGCATTGTTTTAGCATAAGGCTTGCAGCATGGTATTGTGCACAGTGGCTTTTTTCAGACTGGAAAGCTTGTTATTTCGACATGATGTGTCATTTGGACATGGCATGTATCTGGTTGACTAGAGGAGAATGTATAGTTTTCAAAAATATATGGTTTTGCTATGTTTTGGTTGATTCGCCTATCGCCATAAATCAAAATTCTGCTCAAAAGTCAAAATACGCCTTTTTTTCCTTGTTTATAGCTCATTCACAAATAGTATTGCTTATAAAGGGTGATGCTTTTGATATTTTGACAATTTTCAAAATGAAATAATTGGTTCAGTATAAAAGACTGAAGCACAAAGAACATATTTAGCTAAAAAAATTATGGTTTTACAGTGTTACTGTTAGCGTTCACCTAGGGAATTTTTTACATGAAGATGTCACATAGTTTGAAAACAATTAATTTTCTTACGACAAGGTTCAAGATTTGAGTCAGACATTTGGGACATTTTGGTCCAAAATTTTATTTTTGAATCTCTTATGTAAAATTTCCTCAGGAATCTGAATCTGAAGTCGGAAATACAAAATCTTTCACCATTTTCATTCTACGGATGTTTTTTTATAACTTGTCAATTGGAACCTAGCATTTTTTGGAATATTTTTTGGAATATCTCTCACTTTCATTGCATATATCTCAGTAGTACTCCATTTTTGTCAACAAATAAGCCTAACACAGTACCAAAGCACTAAACAACTGCTTATTTTTATCCTGTAACAACCAGGCACTTGAATGAGATTTTTATACATTTTGCATTAATAAAGTGATTTTTGGCACGGCTGTCCAAGACAGCGACTCTGAAATATAGAATGGAGGTAAAAGAAGACTGCAATAATGACCAGTCACTGTCAAAAGTAATTGTCATGACTTACAAACATATTTTAGGTCAATCATGCATATTTTATATTGCCCTTACATTACCGACTGAGCCACAGATGGCTAAAATCCTTTAAAATTTGGTCGCAAAAAAACTCCAGCTATCCTCTGCCCTCATATTGAACTTTCTAAACATGAACTTGTTGTAGCCAATATATCTGGGCACATCAAGTTCGATTTTGGTGACTTTCCAACAAAAATTGCAAGAGACTGAGTTTTTTTTTTGCGACGCCATATTTTTTTTTCAACTTTTCAAAATTTAGCAGACATAAGTTAGAAAATGGATTGTTGAGACTCAATAAATATTAGCAGCGACCCAATTCTTGGTACTATCGTATTCTATATTAAATTTGGAAGATATTGACGTATCATACAAATTTCTATTGCAAAACATAGGCTGCGCAGCAGCAAACCTTCAGCGAATAACACCTTTAGAAGATTACAATAATATCATAAAATTGGTGCGTTTACGAAATTGCTTATAGGTAAGCAATAGCGGTCGAATAGTGGCCTCCCATTATCTCTATTTTTCCAATGATTCATTAAGTGTTATACGCGTCAAAAAGCACTGCTAAATTAATTGCATAGGTGATTTGTTTAGAAAAATGCATTACTGTATATGCAATAGTGGGGAAGTTTTGGCTCCGATATTAAAAAAATTCTTTTAAATATTTTTTCTCAATATTAAAAAAACTATAGAATAGCCATCTGTCAGACCATGAAAAGGCACAACTAGACCATACAAGCCATATGTGTACCAAACTTCATCCATGTATATGGAATAGTGACCGGATGTTGGGCCAGAAACAAAAATAATAATTTTAATGTTTTTTTCAATATTTGAAAAAGTATATAATATTTTCCATCAGACCTTTCAAAAGGCACAACTAGACCATATTGACCATATGTGTACCAAAGTTTGTCCATGTACATCCAATAGTGAGCGAGTCTTAGCCCAAAAAACAAAAAAAATATGTTTTTATATCTTTTCTCATTTTTTCAGAAAGTATAGAATATCTGTCAATGAGACCATCAAAAGGCACAACTAGACCATATAGGCCACGTGTGTACCAAATTTCATCCATGCATATGCAATAGTGTCCGAGCCTTGGCCCGAAACGAAAAAAATAATATTTTTATATTTTGTTAATTATTTCAAAAAGTATTTAAGATCTATTCATCAGACCATCAAAAGGCACAACTAGACCATACAGGCTAGATGTGTACCAAATTTCATCCCCATACATTCAATAGAGGCTGAGTGCCGGGCCGGAAACGATCTATCCGCCCGCCGCCCGACCGCCCGCCCCCGCCGCCCGCCCCCGCCGCCCGCCCGGCGGACGGACAGCATTTTTACCCAAGTGATTACAATACCTTCTTCGAACTTCGTTCGCTGAAGGTAAAAATGACAACACTGTGTGCTATCAAAGTCAGCAGCTTTACCTCAATCTGCAAAATTCTCAAAAAAATTGTCACCTGAGGTTTAGTCGAATATCCTGTTAGTCTGAGTACATGTTTAGCTGAAATATCTCAAATTTACATGTAATTAGAAGCAAACAATATAGGGAATTATGTCAAGGTGAAATGAATTATATAGAAGTGTTACTTTCCAAGTTATAGCCCCTTACATGTGACACTGTGAAAAATTTTGTCACCCTAAAATATGCATTTTTGCCTGTTCTCGGACATATTTTGCTCAAAAACATGATAAAGGGATGAGATCTCTTCATTTCTGATGCCTTTATTGGAAAGTAGACAATTTTTGCCAGAAGGTAAGTTTAAAACCTTGTTCAAAAAATGAAAATGAGCATTCAGGATTTTTTTCTGTCAAATGCCCCAAATGTCTGACTCAAATCTTGAACCTTGTCTCACATGCACTTTTGACCTCCCCTGAAATATATATGCTTTATATATGGAATATACCTAATGGCAGCGTGGAAGCCCCATAGTATCCCTCTTCGAGACCAACACTTCTTCAGTTCCTGAGATCGTTATAAGGGCACATTTAGGATACTTAAGATTGATTATGCAAATGTTCACAAGTATGTCACGTTTTACAAATTCGTAGGTTTAGATGTCAAACTTTTAGGGGCAAGGTTGACATTTTTTTACAGATATTTATCCATCAAACTGCGATACTGGACAAAATATTAAGTCTCTAACCATCATATTGAACTTGTTAGAGCTGATCTTTCTCCGTTCACAAGTATGTCGCGTTTTATGAAACCGACACTTCCCGCTGCTACATCACCTTGGTTGTGCAAATAGCATGGATACTTGTGAATAATCATTAGAAAACATATTTAAGAAGCAAAAAAAAATTTTTTGAGCGAACTCAATTATGCGCAAAATTAGCATATTTTTTAAAATATGATGAATGAGAGAAAATTGTCAAAAACCATATTTTGCTCCTAATTATGCTTTAGACAGGTTATTCTGGATTAATCCAATATCAATAATGCCAATTTGAATTATTTTCTTTAATGGACCATGCATTTATGTTTAAATGAAAATTACTTGGGATATTTTGGGGAGAGTCAAAAATCTGCTATTAACTTGGAACAGAACCCAAGACCCAACATCCAAAATCAAATACTATGTCCAGTAATCTGGTTCCCTAGAACTTTTTCTAACTGATTTGGAAAATAATTTCCTTATTTTGATACCTTCATCTCTATATTATATCACATGATTTCTTGTTGATTTCAGGGAATTTATCGTTATCACAATATTGTGTTTAATCATCATTTACCAATATTAAAAGGTTGAATTGATTTTCCACTATGTTTTAACCATGTTCATTATTCATTTCATATTACTTGACCCCCAATTTCGTTTATTGTGCATTTACTAATCATTCACTTTCATCCAAAAATAACACTAATTTGACTTTGGCTTGGTTTCTGTTGAGCATAGTCAACGCTGTTATGGCTATGGTTACCATTTTTTCCAAAGTTGATCAACACTATATCATGAACGTTTCCTGGTGGTTTGGTGGCTTTAATACTTTTTGTGGCACAAGTGTTTTGAACAACTGTGGAGAATTCAATTTTTGCAGGGCGAAGCTTAAGGTGCAGCTCCTCACTGCCTGCAGTTAGAAATGTAAAATCCCAGCAAAATGTGCTCCAGTATGTGTATTATAAGTTGTTCCGAAAATTAACTTCCTGGATTAAGTGGAAGTAGTTATTTTTTAAAATAAATAAACCATATTCCAGTTCTGTTACGATTCACCCCAGCGTACCAATTCACCCCATATTATGGAACAACGAAAGCTCATTAAGCTCCATCCTTCTGGCTTTAGTTTCCCTAATATATTAGCTATCAAAATATAAGAAGTACTTAATTGTGCTACAACTTTCATTTTTCATCATCGGTGGCCAAAATTTGTACACAATAGTTCTGCAGATGAGACTGAAATGATGCGAAAGCATGTTTAATGTACTCCACCAACATTTTGCCCCTTGCAGACATGACGGAGGCCTTTAACTTTACTGCGACGGTTGGGATAACTTGCTGGATTCTGTCTTCAAAGTTGCCCATACCAAGTAATTCACTGGGTCAGGAGACAAGGGGTGGCACTCTACCTTGCTCAGCAGGTTTGTTCTGAGGCACTCTTGAGTCTTCTATGCAGTATGAACAGGTGCTCCACCTTGTTGGAATATGATTTTGCCAACCAAAGTGTTTCTTGCCTGACGCCATGGCATCACAAATTCATCAGGATTGTTATTATAAACATTTGCATTTATTCCAGTGCTCCGATCAATGGCTATTTCAGACATTTTTGTGATTTTCTTGTCATCAGATGACCCCATGCTGAATACCATGTGTTAGATCCTGAATTTGAATTATTGGCAACTGGAGCATCAGCAAATGCCCACTACTCACAAATGATTCATTCCTTCTCTTATAAGCACAATATATTTCTCATAAAAAAAAAGAAAAACAGGACGACCGTGGTCAGCTTGGAGCAACGCAAGCACTTTTGCATAATATATTATCATGCTTCCATTTTACCTTTAGTAGTGATCTAATTTACAAATAAACATATTTGCAATAGATCTAATATGGCTGACTCTCAAATCCATTCTTATGTCAGACTTATTACCAAATTCTGAACTTATAGGAGCGGATCAAAATATCTGTTTAGTAATTTTGAGAGAATTCATCTTTGTAAAAAGGCTATGCAAAAATGAGATACTAGTTTAACAACGCATTTTAAAGAGATGTGAAATATGCTTTTTTTCTCCTCAGGAAAAGTTGGCATAATTGTTAGAGAAAACTCTAAATGTAACCTGTAACTCAATTAATATCTGATTGTTAGTATGATGGCAATGTTTATTTTTTTGGAGGGCCATATCACCATGATGATCTTATTCAATTGTGTCAATTATTTTCAATGTGGAGCCCTATTTTATTTGACACATGTTGACTTTTCAATAATGGAAAATGAATAATGGGATTTGCCTTGCAAGGTGTTGCCTCATATCATAGGCCCAAGTTATATAATGTGCAATTGAGCAGACTAATAGATACAAAGAGTTTTGTCATCTCGATTTGCTGTTAGAGACGTTCATGGCTGACAAAGTATTACACTTTTCATGAATTTCTCCATTCATGTATTCGGCAGTCTGTGGTATCAAGGATCCTGATAGAAGACACATGATTAGTCTGATGACTCAGCAAAAAGGCAAACAAAACAGCAATTTCCGTTTAAATCACAGGAAATCGTTTTCATGCCCCTAGGTCAGCTCCAGGTCAACCTGCGTTTTCTTTGTTACGCTCCATTGTGTGATATTTTGAAAACAAAAAACCAAAGCAACCGTAACAAATTTGTAAACAATCAAAAGGATCTCTATAGTGTGAAGAAACAATGAATGTCAAGTAGCCACACCTAATATACACAAATGCCACTCCCTATTTCTGGAGAATAGAAATAATATTGTTTTGTGACTAATGATGTTATATGAAATATGCATCTTGTAACGATGCAGAACAAGACATCCTCATTCTGACACATATACTGTTTCTCTGAGTCGATTTTGAGCCTTGAGTTGTGCTTCCTTTCTAAAACGACAGATTATGTGTTTTGTATCACATATATCAATTTGTAAAAGTAATCCTTGGACCAATTTGCTGTGACTGAATCACTGACAATACCTAATTAATTCTAAAACTGACACTCTTGCACAGAAGTGGGGGATCGATTTAAAAACTAGAAATATCAGGTGGAGAACATTAGTTGTGTTTTCTGTTTACACTGAAACTGCCGTGGTAAAAAAAACATAATTATATGAACAGACCAATCTCCCTTCCACCCCGTGGGGTGGTAAATCTCTACACAATAGACAGGTCATTGTGGCTGTCTGGTGCTCAGTTTTAAATCAGCACAGTTCCAAAGATAATTAATGAAATGGATATCAACCACATCTGGCTGGTATCTATGACATGTGTTTAAATGTTTTTTCCTGCTCCACAAAGACCGTTTTACGTTTAATTTTATGTTAACTATATAAGCAGTTTTTTCTGGCAGTCACGATCCTTTTTTTTCCAAAATGGATTCAAAATGATTATTGTGTATATTATTTGTTTTTGAAAGATAATTTACTTATCACTTTTTAAAATGTCTGGAATCTATGTGTCCAACTCAAGGAACATTACCCTAGATGAGGTCTCAGAGAGGTGTCTTCAGAAGGGCTATAACATGTGGGGTTTTCTGAAGAAGTATTTGTGACCCCTTGGAGATTTGATTTGATCAGCCAGGATGTAACCGTGAGGTCACAGTAAGATGTCTCTAAAATATGTAATTTTATTTGCTTTGTTGGCTGCTGGATAAGAATGGCTTGTGAAAGGTTCATCTGATTATGGCTTTGATATGCTTGTGAAACTGGCGGATATCAATTTTAATCAATGATATACACCATGTTTGGATGCTTGTATACCTTCCGATGAAAACAACCATAAATACATTCAGACTGATTCAGTTGCATTGGAGGTATACCTTTTCTGCATTAATCAGTTACGTGGCCACTGTGTTCAATTTGGTCAAAAATTAATAACAAACTCTTTATTTGCTTTTGTCAGTATCAGTTTTATATCACAACAGTATACCTACAAAGTACATTTGGTAGTTTTACTGAAGACAACCACCCATTTGTCTGTGTTCACATCCAAAAAATAAATTAAATTCAATTGCCAAGTATTCTTAGAAATTAGCATTATCAGTCATGATCAAATAATGCAAAAACAGACAAATGAGCCTTCAGTTTTCCAAGTTCAGTAAAAAGGCAACATTATAAAAGCTGAGGTTTTATCATTTCTGTGTATATCAATTGTTACGCATTCATTCACGTAAATGGAATAAAAAAAGACATCACTGTGGTTTTTACAATCTATTTACAACTGCAGGGTTCCCATCACCTTTTTTGCATCAATAGCTCTATATTTTAAGACTTTTTCTTGATATACGTATTTGATGTTTGTCTTGATTGTACACAACAGAAAATCGTGTGAGATTGACAAAATATTTGTCAGCTAATGTCATTGCAAAATATTAAGCTAAACTATCAGTTAGAGCGGACAAACTTCAAGTGCTTACATCTGGCTGTTTTTAGAGTATCAATGATGTCATTGAAGGTGTTGCTCCAATCTTCGCCACTGAAACAGGTGGTTTTTTCACTGACTCATAGGGAACTTAGGGACATGTATAAATTGTATATGTAACAGTGATGTGTATCACTGCTATGCTGAACATAGGAGAGGTTACATGTGAGTCAGAAGCAGAGCAGTTGATGTGTCATATATTGCGCAAACTTAGCAATGTTTGTTGGAGATCTTGTATATCTACTTCCAACCAATTTATAACAATTATCCTACAACAGCTTTGAATCTAAAACATATATACATGAATATCATATATATTATACAGTTATCGCACAGCACCTCGTGCAATATCAGTTTTTATGGCACCGAGGTGACTAATATTGCACTCGGGCTGCGCCCTCGTGCAATATTAGTCACCTCGGTGCCATAAAAACTGATATTGCACGAGGTGATGTGCAATAACTGTTATATCATATGGTTTTTTTGTGTCAAATGCAAAGAAAAGGGCTGGAATTCCTTGTCCAAACTTTTTTTGTATTTCCTTTGATCCGCCTTTTTATAATGTATCTCGTCAAAAGGCAATAAATATTTCACTCACAAAAAAAATTTCACACTTTCAGAATGGAAAAATGATTAACTTGACGATAGATTTTATTTTACATTTTTTTCTGAAACTTTATAGCAGACTTTAGACCTCTAAACACAAAAAAAATCGGCAAAAATGCCACTTATTGCTTTATTCTGGAACTGCCTCCATTGCTGTACAGTGCACTTTTTACTAAAATCTGAAAACACGAATTGTTTGCCAGCCTGTGGCTGCAGCAGCACTGAAACGTTGTGCTTCCTCTCAGGTCGTCCAATCTCTCACATGTTAAAATGAACGTGCAATATAATGCGTGCAATATCGTAGAATATTGCACGACTGTCAGCCAACGAGAAGCGAGTATTTCCGCTAGCCATATGATATATATATTCTTTTTTCTGTTAGCATTGCAATCTATCTTGGTAATGTCTCTTTTGTGTAAGATCAGCAACAATCATCCTGCGTGTTTTTACTCATTATTACAGTTGCGTACAACTGTGAAATTTTTGTCCCCCCCAAAGCACTTGCAGTCTCAACAATCAGAAATCAGTGAGGTCATTGGTGAGCCTACTACTCACATGCAATTACATGGTATGAATAGGCTCTGAGTCACTGAAAGATAGATGAGTAATAACACAATTTCCGAACCGGAAATGGATTTTTGCGGTGTTGGCGAATCCTCAGTTACTGCCTGATTCGCGCCAAAACACCACGTTTTGCTTGATTTCATGGACAGATTTTTAATGCAGGTGCGCATGCGCAACTGCATTATTCCAGTCACTTACCATATAATGGGTTTTGTGGATTAGAACATGCACCCCGATATTGTTATCAAATAGGTAATTTTCGTGTTTGAAAATCAGATTTTCCGTTAGTGGAGAACCCCTAGTGTTGTGCGCAGAAGCATTTTGGATTATGTATGGGTTATTTTTATAAAGAAAATCATATTTGTGACAATATGGGGTAAAATGATGCATTTCTGCCGATCAAAAAAGTTATATGTAACTTTTTCTAATCCCCATATCTAAGAATCAAGAAAACCTATTGTGTGGAATATATATCAGGCAATCTGTATACTAATTTTCGCTTTAAAAAATCCAGTGGTTATTGCTCTAGGCCTGTTGACAGATTGTTTTTGTAGAAAAATGGGTTTTGTGGATTGGGACGAACTCCATGATCTTGTCATCTAAATAGCATTTTCTTATTGGAAAGACACATTTTCACATATGGAGAACATCTACAGTGGTGTTTAGGAGCATTTTGGATTATAAATAGGGTATTAAGAGACAGATGTTCTCATTTATAGCCAAAATTACAAAAGTGTTTTTATGATGGTCCGGAAAAAGTAAGATTTCTTTTTTCCTGTTTTCCTTATGTGTAATAAAAATAGAAAAAACATTTGAGATGTACTTCAGACATTCTATATACCTGTTTTTGCTTACAAACGTGTTCAGTGCTCCATATCTGGTTACAGATTGTTTTCGTAGATGAGTTTGTGGATTGGACGGAGCACCTTGATCTTGCCATTTGAATGTCATTTTCAGATTTTCACTGATGGAGAACATCTGTAATGGCGTGTATGAGCATTATGGGATGTGTATAGGGTATTAAGAGACAGGATTTTCTCATTTATTGATATTAACAAAATGATGCCCTTCTGACAGCTGAAAAATAAGACCAGAAACAGTTGTTTTTTACCAAGGCCTGAAGTTTCAGAACTCATATGCATATGAAAATCCAAGTTTTGAAAATATTGTGTCAAACGCAACCCTACAGTTGAAAATTTCACCTGCATTATGCAACCCGCGCGTTCTTGTTTGGAATTTATCCTGTCTTACCTCAATTCCAAGGGACTGCCGGGTTTTGGAAGTACGCTAAGTGTTTCTGGACTTGACTGACGTGGACATTTGAGGCCGAGGACGTTTTGCAGTGTGCCCTGAGCTTATTTTGTTGGAAAAACTTTCCATGGCTGCATTTGTGCTTTAACCACAAGATGGCGTCTTAGTCTTTTATCTCGTGGACGGTGGCGCACCTGGCTGTAACTGCGGCTTGTGAGTGGCTGTGGAGCAGCAGCTGTCAAACAAACACACGTGTTGGAAAACTGTGAATATTTTTTCTGGGAAATCTTGGAATTTGAGGATATAAACTACACTGCGAAATCTACAGGGCAAACTGCTGTATAAGCCACAGAAGGTCCCGAATTCAACTGCTGCTGATGAACATTTTGCTGGGACCATGGTCCATGCCTGGGACAGTGCATGGTGACACTGTGAAAAAATTGTGTGATTTTCAAATCTCACGTCACCATTTCTGATCACCGTTGTGAACAGTAAACTGCTGCATTGAAGAATTGAAGAGGGCTCATGCAGGCATCTGAACATTTCACCACTGCAGTGGCAGCTTTCATGGTGCCTAATTGTCCCCTGCACTTTCTGAATTTTCATCCTGGACTTCCAGACCACTTTGTGAAGTTGGACTTTTAAAAACAGATTGGGATTACTTTGTTCACGGATTTTTGGCTTCTTCTCTGAACTTCGGTAGTGTGATTTTATAACACAAGTCTATGCATGCTGTCATACTGACCATGACGGCTGACTCTCCTGATACAGTGACTTGAATCATTGACTGGGACTGGTGCTCTCCCTTTTGGAATGACTCATATGAACTGGATATTCGCCTTCATCTTGGGCTGCGGGCTGGTGCCTAGATCATATTACATCTGGACGTTTCGTACCCACCTAGGATTGCTAGCAGGGCCTGTGTCCCTATCACGGCCTGCACATCTGGATGGTTCGTTTCATTTTGGTCTGCTGGCTGGTGCCGAGACCATGTCACACTGACGTTAGTCTCCATCGTGGATTGTTGGCAGGATCTGAAGTCCTAACATGGTTTACAGAGGTTCGTCTTCATCTGGGTCTGGCTGGTGCCCAGGCCTTATCACGGTCTACCAATCTATACATTCGCCTCTGTCTTGGTCTGCCGGCTGGTGCCGAGACAAGAAAATTAGTGGGACGCCTGTCTACGTCTTATTATATCAAGGACAAGGCAATTTGCACCCCTCCGTTTCACATCTTTGCCGGATTTTCCCACCTACGACACCATAAATGTCACAAGAACTTTCAGGATTATTATGTGTGATCCAATGAATGTTATCATGTAGGGGACATTCTCTCAGCTGTCGAGATACATTGTGTTTCCGAGGTACTGTGCTTTTTGCCTAAGTTGTGTGTGTCTTGTAGTCTCTTCAAACCAATGTGCATCCACCAAATTGCTTTGTTATAACTGTTCTAAAGTTGATGTTATAATGTGTGCCCTAACGATGTACCGTTGTGTGTTGTACTTGTATTCTATGTCTTACCAATGTACCATCAGGTTTCTACATGACATTGTATTCTGTTTATTATCAGTGTGCCATCCTGTTTGTACTGGTATTCTGGGTATCATCAACTCGACTGTATTTATGCGTTTTACATGTATCCTATGTACGGCCAGTGTACCATCATGTCTCTACCCTGGCAGCTCACTTTCGCCTGCGCCGATAGGACATTCAGGCAGGGCTGGACTCTCAGCAGACACATCTGGAGGTCCCTTCATCTTTCTTGCTGCAGGAGCTTCGTCCTGGGCGTCCGTCTCCATCATGGTGTACCCCTCCGGACATTCGCCTTCTTGCACTGCCGGCTGGTGACGAGTGCATGTCATGGCCGACACATCCGGCCATCCGTTTACATCTGGGACTGTCAGTATTCACCGGGACGATCATCTTCTTTGCACTGTCGGCACGTGCCGAGTGCAGATCATGGCCTTCACGTCAGGCATCTATTTACATCCGGGTTCCGAGTCCACATCATGGTCCACTCATCTGGACATTCATCTCCTTTGTACTGTCGCCTGATGTCGAATGTGTTAATCTGTTATGTTAACTGTTATAAAGATGTGGGGTGCTGTTATGATGTTACAACCTCGTAAAATTAGTGTACACCTGTTTTGTGCTTTTGCAATGTTACAACCTTCTATGTTATAACTCTTGTTTTAAAGTGGGTGTGCGCTTTCCAATGTGTGCCAAACACTGAAAGTATGCGTTATACAATGGACAAATCTTACTTACTAGACTCATCACTCCAACTTCCCCCAGGTAGATACGCCCGTCTTCATGTTAGACTGCTAGCTGGTGCTAAGTCTCCATCATTGCCTTTACATCTGGGTTCACCAACTTCGCCTGGCGCCACATCAATAGGTTCGTCTCCTTTTTGGCCTGTGACCTGCTGCGAAGTCCTCATCGTCTACACATCTGGGCTCGTACATCTGAGACTGTTAGCTGGTGCTCGTACATCTGAGACTGTTAGCTGGTGCTAAGTCCACATCATTGGCTACACATCTGGGTTCAACCACTTTGCCTGGCGCATTGTCCTTCACATCAGGATTATTTCCAAGCGATATATATATATTTAACTTATGTGTGGTGGGCCTGGTGCCCTTGGTTGGGCTTTTTAGCCCCTGGTTGGGCTTTTTAGCCCCTGGTTGGGCTTTTTAGCCCCTGGTTGCTCCTCCCCTACGGAGCGAGTTGGAGCTGATATTTTAGTTTGAGCCAGTGCTGCATAACTACAATGAAAGTTTCTTTTTCAGCTCCGTCTGTTCATACCACTTAACTACTGTGATGTCCAATCGGTCCGACCGAGGTGGCCGCAAAATTTATTTGACAATTGTTTTTTCAGCGATATTTATCTGTATACCCACGGTGGACCTTGTGTCCTTGATTGGACTGTTGGGCCCTTATTTTGGCTTTTTAGCCTTTGGTTGGGCTTTTTAGCCCCTGGTTGGGCTTTTCAGCCCTTGGTTGGGCTTTTTAGCCCCTGGTTGGGCTTTTTAGCCCCTGGTTGCTCCTCCCCTACGGGGTGAGTTAGAGCTGGTTTTGGGTTCTTTTAGCCCCTGGTTTATCAACTAAAATATAATCTATGAATCATTTTTATTCAGATCAACCATACTTCAACAGTCAACTGTCGACTTGTCTTCATGCTTCCTATTGTGAGCTGTGGTCCTCAACTGGTGTGTGTTCGATGTCAACGGGTCTCGACGAGGTGCTCGACACGGCATCGTGCTGAGTTGGTGATCATCTCCTGCCACAATGATGCTGGTTTACTTCTCTGTGTTGACAGACACCTTCCCTTTCAGCCCTGTCCTGCTCCTTATGTCTAATTTACTATTTGGGCTTGATTCATTTCAGCTTTATCATGTGATTATCATAGTCAATAATCCACGGGTATCTTCCCATCTGCGTCTCGCACTGGTGAGCCTTACTAAGGCTTAGTGCCGATTACAAAAATACTTCATGATTTGATACTCTTGAGCCAAGTTTCCCTGAGGGAACTTCCCTCTCTCAACAACAATTGGTTTGTCCACTTTTACATACATGTATTATGTATAATATAATTTTCAGTGGGTGCTGGTCCAGTCCCTCTGCCCCTTTTTTTCTTTTGCAGGTTGCCGGCTGTTCGGTGGGGGGGGGATGTGGCGGTCTGTCCTCCACCTTTGGACTGTGTCACCTGTTCGGCATTTGCTTGTATGACTTTACATTGTACATTTGTAATGTTGCTTTATTTCCGTCATTTAATAAAATGACATTTTCAACCAAATGCCTGCCTCGGTTCCTTTGTCCAAACGAGTTCACAGCCAGCAACAAGCATAAAACACAATTTCCGAACCGGAAATGGATTTTTGCGGTGTTGGCGAATCCTCAGTTACTGCCTGATTCGCGCCAAAACACCACGTTTTGCTTGATTTCATGGACAGATTTTTTCCCACCCACCCACTCCATTATTCAATTTCTATGCTGTGTCTTTTTCCAAATCGTATGTGTATTATGTTCCTCTTTGTTTTTCCTGATATGTAGATTTTCTGCTCTCTTACGTATTCCAACATTGTAAAAGGTTGCCGATCCATTTACATTATTGCTTTTGTACTGTTTTTGTAAATTTTGTGGCGGTCTGTCCCCCACCTTTGGACTGTGTCACCTGTTCGGCATTTGCTTGTATGACTTTACAATGTACATTTGTAATGTTGCTTTATTTCCGTCATTTAATAAAATGACATTTTCAACCAAATGCCTGCCTCGGTTCCTCTGTCCAAACGAGTTCACAGCCAGCAACAAGCATAAAGAAAGCATTGGCATTAACATGGCAGGTATAAGGAATGACATCATTGACAGCCTGAAAGAGTAGTGAATGTAAGCATTACTATTTCGTCTACTGTAATGGCTGATATGGAAGAGGGATGCAACTGACAAAAACACATATATTAGAACCCAAAAAGGAGATGCCTAAATAGCATTGACCTCATTCAGTTGTTTGACTATGTCTTTGTATAGTTATTATTGAAAAATATACTTTAAAAGGGATTGTTTATGACTGTACACAATAATGCAGTTTTCTACAGGGTAGTCACAACGCAAAGTGATCAGTTAGAGCCCAGTTTTTTCCAAGATCATAATTAGTGCTGCCCTGGGGGTGCCCTCCTTGGGCAAGCACTTGGTTTCATAAGGAAGATTTTTTGCACACACTGAAATTTTCACATTCTAGGCCTAATTTTATGTAAAAGCTACTGGACACCAGCCACCACTTTCAATGCCCTTGTTCACTTGTATGTTCATTCATGTCATAAAGTGTGTCCTAAAGTCTTTAGTTTTTCCATTTGTGTCCTTATTGTGTCATTTATGAACGATTTCTCCTCCACCACTCTGACCAATGTCTTCACACACACTCTCCCAGCGTGGATATGGCTGCAAGATAGACTGCATGCCTGACTTATAAGTGTCAGTTTTGAGGGGGGCACTCTCTGTCAATTCAGTGAGAAATGTTTTCCAGCCTTTTGGGCGGCAATTTTCCACTATTCAGCAGTTCCAAACGATCAAGTTGTGTCCATTTTAATTCAGTGTATTACCAATAAGTTAATTTCACAAGGCATATACCCATATAATTACAATATTTAATACACTGTAGGCCTACAAGACTAGGGGGTTACTCTTGCTAATTTTAGAGAATGAAGTAACAATACAGCTAAGCTGTTTTACAATTGGCCCCAGGAGTATATAAAGGGTCTAAATATATTATGGGATCCCAAAAAAAATCAACTGAATGTGCTTTGTGTGTAATATACATTAGGCCTATGGTGCAAATTGAATTTTACAAAGTTTCGACATAAACCTAGGCCAATCTGGATTTTTCTAATAAACAAATTAAAACTTGATTACTCCACATATCCCCCTTTCTACAGTCTAGCTCCCGGGGACAAGCTGACTTTGCTGCAGCCCCCCCATTGCCAGTTGATGTCGGGGGGGGGGGTTGTCAGGATAATTATGCAGTCTACTGGAGGTGGGGGAGGGGTGCTGACATCCATTCGAGGAGGAAGTGATAGCTTTGAACATTTTAATCCAGAAAGATACAGTACATTAATCACATTAATCATTATACTAATTAATGAAACAACACGAGTGCATTTGATGTTATACTGCAGTTGCGGAAAGACGTGCATTTGATTTTTATTGAAGAAGAAGATAGACATTAAAGTAACATCAGGCAGGAAATTCCCCTGGCTGCTTGTTGGCCTGCTCTGCTATTCTCTCCCGCTGTTCTGTCAGGGAGAGGAGCTCATATTAGAAGGTACAGATTTTCATAAAATTTAATTATAATAACAACTGCTCATTTTATCTATTACTCCATAATGTCCACATATATCCCCCTTTCAGCAGTCTAGCTTCTGGGTCTAACTTACAACATCAGTTGTGCCACAATAGCATCACCACATATAATTTTACGACTCTGTTATTATTGTATGTATGTTAACAATGGCTTAAAATCTATGTTTCATTTGCTAAGTTAGAGCAGCGCAACACTCATCTCCTAGCGATTAGTACATGTCTAGTTATTATCTTAGTGATGTGTAAAGAATTGTTTAAAGTGCCCATGGTGGGTCGCTTGGCTCTTACATTTTAACATTGTTTTATCACTGGGCCATGTGATAATATGCATGAAATAAAATCAAACAAAACAGGAACCTGAAAAATTAATTTCCTATTTCTTCAGTGCATCCCTCACCTATAGAAATATTAAAACTCCGCTCTTCATGAGCAACTTAAAGTTAACCTATCCACATATAATAAAATTCTCAAAAAGTCTATCAGATCAGCAAAATTTAGTTATTATCACAATCGCTTAAAGAGTAGTACAAATGATATAAAAAAGACATGGTGCACAATAAAAGAAATCATCATTAATAAAAGAAACACTAAAACAGATGCTCCAGATAGTCTAACAATAAATGGAAATAATATCACAGATCAATTAACTATTGCCAGAGAGTTTAACAAATTCTTTGTAAATGTTGGACCAGAATTAGCCTCTCGAATCCCTGTACACCCAAATGACAACTTTCAACAATATTTAAGCACTCCCGCTAATACAACCTTAAAATTTAATATAGTAAGTGAAGATGAAGTGCTTAGAATAATTAGTAACCTAAAAAATAAAACAAGTTTCGGCACAGACAATATCTCAACTGTGCTGCTTAAGAAATTAAAACATGTTATTAGTGAACCTTTAACTATTATCATAAACCAAATGTGTTTGAAAAGGTGATAGCACAGCAGGTTCATAACTATTTTAAAACTAATGACCTCTACTATGATAATCAATACGGTTTTCGTGAAAACCACTCTACGCAACATGCAGCAACAGAACTAATTGATAGAGTAGTCAGCGACATGGATATAGGGAAAATTCCACTTAACATCTTCATTGATTTGTCAAAAGCGTTTGACACCATTGATCATGATATACTACTTTACAAACTATATTATTATGGCCTGAGAGAAAACTCGTACAACTTACTGAAAAGCTATCTGAAAGACCGACATCAGTTTGTTGACATAAATGATCATAAATCTGATAAAGTGTTAATTACTACTGGAGTCCCACAAGGCTCTATCTTAGGCCCACTATTGTTCATAATTTATATCAATGACCTTCATGTATGTTCTAATGTATTAAGAGCTATTAGCTATGCTGATGACACAACCTTATATATATCATTAACAACGAGTGATCTGGGAGAAGTTAGCAACCGAATCAATAATGAGCTTTCTAAATTTAGCAAGTGGCTTGATTTGAATAAGCTATCATTGAATGTCTCCAAAACTAAATTTATGTTGTACTACCCATCCAACAAGAACGTTACTCACCCACAAATAGAAATTAATGGCCAAGCTATCGATTGTGTTCAGGAATTTGATTTTCTGGGAATTTTACTTGACTCAAGGCTGAAATGGCACTCTCACTTAAGCAAAATATATTAAAAAATTTCAAAAGCAATAGGAATTATTGGAAGAGTAAAAAATTTCTTACCTACGAATACCTTACGAATCTTATATTTTGCTCTTGTAAACTCACATTTGGACTATGGCATATTAAATTGGGGTCACAGTGCTAACATGCTGATGACCTCGCAAAAGAAAATAATCAGAGTTATTTCGAAAAGTAAATATAATGCCCATAGTGAACCACTCTTCAAAAAGCTCAATATTCTAAAAATTTCTGATATTTATAAATTAAAATTGTTAAAGTTCTATTTCAAATTAAACAATAACTCACTTCCAAAGTACTTTTCCAACTCAAATTTCCTCATCTTACAACATACCACTCATTCATACGACACAAGGGGTGAAAACTTTCTAAAACCTAGAATTTATCATACTTTTGCCGAAAACAGTGTACGTTACCAGCTGCCAAGTCTCCTGAACAACCTTCCCATCCAGGTGATTAACAAAGTCGATACTCATAGCGAATATGGATATAGCTCCTATTTAAAGAAATACCTAACAAACCAATATAGTAATACTTGTTCCATAAGAAATTGCTACATATGTCAATCGTAAACACAAGCTCCCACCCACCTACACCCCACTTCCCCCCCCCCCCCACTATTTTAATTTGAAAATGTCAAGTATCTGACAACAGAATGCTCAACTTGATTAATTACTACAAAAGTTCCATCTATTTTGGTTATGCTCATATTAAAATTATTATCTTAAACATGCTTACAGGGGTTGCTTACGATAGCGCCTATTCAATTAGGCAAAGAAAGCATCGCCTGTGCCTATATGGATTATTACATTAATTTATGTATAATTATGTAGATGTTGTATATAATTTTCATATTTGGCTAAATAAAAACTGTTTGTCTGTCTGTCTCTGTCTGTCTTGTCTATAGAGAATACCTGTTAGAGTTGCAAATTTCAACTTCACTCCTTTTTTTGGAGCAATGGGAACCCTGTTAGTAGATCTGTTTATATTAGCACCGGGGAAATAGTAGATATTATGACCTAATCAACAATATCTGCATATATATGCAGCTTACGCACTCTTACTTGTAAGTCATTACGTACGAATATATATTATCACTTGGGCAGCATGCTCACAAAAATTAACACAAGTAATGTACAGGGCATTGATTGCACCAGGCAGTAGTTCTTGGAAGTTGATGAGGAAAGGAACACTGTGATTTGAGATTTATATTATATACATAATATGCCGTCTTCTTTGACTTCTGGAGCCAGATCAACGGTTAGTATCCCTTCCCTCTCTGTCGCATAATTAGTAATATGCATAACGAAACAAACAGCTTTCACAGGTTGCTAACATAATTCAGTGACATCACGGACCCGTGGCCTAATGGTTAAAGGCGCTTGTTTGTGCTACCACTGGCTGTGAGGTCGTGGGTTAGACTCCCACTCCTGGAACTCAATTTGGTCCGAGCCCATGGGACATTAAATGGAGGCGGGTTGTATCCAGTGTTCTGTGCTGGGGCAACTGAAAGACCCTGGACATCCCTGAATTAATAGGGTATGTACCAGACTCACAGTCTTCTCATCACTCATCATACGGCGGTCACCAACACTGGAGAATGCTAAGGCATGGGAACCTTGGGCAATGTTCCCCTTGTCTCTGCCCATGGGCGCCGTACTATGGCTGCCCTGAGCTGTATCATTGTGGAAGGCTCACCACGAATTTCGTGCCTGCATTGCAGTGCATGACTGAAAGTATATTCAAGTTCAAGTCAAGTTCAAGACCTCATCACCAAAAGATTAAGCATCTAATACAATTCAGGAAATGCTATACACAATGTGGGAAAGGTTTTCCCTGACGTTGTATTGAATCCACTAATGTGTACCAACCCGTCCAGGAACCTGTGACTGCCTGTATGGCTTCAAAGGTAATTTTTTTATGAACCCATGGCATGCTGAATATTTACCCTGTCACACCAGAGCAGAGAATCCTTTCTAGCCTTTTGAAAACATACGCTGCACAGCAGCAAACCTTCAGCAAATAACACCTTTAGAAGATCACAATTATACCAAAAATAGGTGTGTTTACCAAATTGCATAATTATAGAGATGCAATAGTGGTCGAGTCATTTGCTCGCTGCCGTTCCATCTGCCCGTGTGCTTGCCAGGGTTGTAAAACCTGGGCAAGGCCCTATTGGACTAATTTACGCATATTATGGTACAGTTTCGCACATTTATGAAGTATAGAGCAGTTATGAGCTGTCAGTTGGAAACCGAAATATATAACGCTGTTATACTTTTCTCAAGTTTTTCAAATCATTCAAAAAGTGTTAAATACACATGAAAAAGCAGTGCTACATTGTGTAGGTGATATGTGTAGAAAATATCATTACTGTATCTGCAATAGTGGTTAAGTTTGGGGTCCAATATGAAAAAAAAGGTATTTTTGATATTTTTTCTCAATAGGCCTATTACAAAAAATATAGAATATGTATCAGTCAAACCATGAAAAGGCAACAAGTAAAACATATAAGACATATGTGTACCAAACTTTATCCATGTACATGCAATAATGACAAAGTCTTGGGCCAGTAACAAAAAATAAATTATTTCTTTTTTTGTTTCAATATTTCAAAAAGTATATAATATTTTCCATAAGATCTTTCAAAAGGCACAAATAGACTATATAGGCCATATGTGGACCTAACATTATCCATTTAAATGCAATAGTGACCAAGTCTTAGCCCGAAACCAAAAATTATATATTTTTATATTTTTTCTCATTTTTGCAAAATATATAGAATATCTATCATTGAGACCATCAAAAGGCACAACAAGACCATATGGGCCTCATCTGTACCAAATTTCATCCCTGCATATACAATGGTGACTGAGTTTTGGGCCGGAAACAAAAAAGTTATTTTATTTTCTTTATTATTTCAAAAAGTATGGAATATCTATCGATCAGACTATCAAAAGGCACAACTAGACCATACAGGCTATATGTGTACCAAATTTCATAAATGTACACTCAATAGGGGCCGAGTGCTGGCCTGGAAAAACTCATTCGCCCGCCGCCCGAACGCCTGAGGGGGACGGACAACATTTTTACCCATGTGATTACAATACCTTCTTCAAACTTCGTTCGCTGCAGGTAAAAAGCTAATATTGTTTTTGCAAAAAAAAGAAGAGAACAATCACGGGGTTGTTGAGCAAAATGCTGCCTTTCAATGCAATATTCAACAATAGAACTAAGTGTAAAAGTAAATTAAGAAATAATATTTTTCCTGATTTTGAATATAATTAATCAAGAGTCGTCACTGTTAAAAAAAATAGTTAGGTAAAACTTATATGCAACACTACCTTCCCCTTTCTGTCCCAATGTAGGCTTATATGCAACACTACCTTCCCCTTTCTGTCCCGATGTAGGCTTATATGTAACACTACCTTCCCCTTTCTGTCCCAATGTAGGCCTATGCCTTCAGAAAGTTGATTTATCAGGTGATGAGGAAATATAAAACCATGGTTTTTTTGGGCTTGACTGGGCAGATCTGCAAGATTCATGTATAAAAGAGGTTGATGCTGAACCCCTATTAGGCGTTAGTTGTAGAAATGTCCTACGTTTGTTTAATGACCTCATTTGAATGCTGGTTGACTGATGTACGATGGCCCTGACATACCTGATGCGGGGACTGAATGAACCATTATTTGCAGACTGCCTCCAAAATTGTCTTCTGGAGAGGTCTTTCTTGTCGGACTGTCCTGAGGAGTACCTGGAGGGCTGAGAGAATCTTCTGGTGTAGCTAGGGGAGCTCTGCTTGGCTGTGGTGGGTAGTCCAGGTTCATCTGGCACTGGAGAACTGCTTTCCTTCCCTTGCAGGGCTTTGAGTGATGAGGAAGGATGGGAAGCATGCTTGAGCTGGAAGCAGGCTTGGGGTCAAGTACATTGCAAAGTACTTGAGTCCAAGTACAAGTACATGAGTATGTTGCAAGTACAAGTCCAAGTCCAAGTACACAATTTGGCCTGAGTACTTGACTCCAAGTACAAGTACTTTTAATCAAGTAAAAGTACAAGTACAAGTACTTTCAAAATTTAGGTCTACTCAATGAAAGACAAACGAGATGACTTCAAATGTACATACATTTAATTGAAAACAGAGAAAATGATTCATGTAGCTTTCAAAAAAACAAATGAACCAGCATTTGCAGTTAAATAGCAAAAGTCTCAATGAAATTCACTTTAAAATCACAATAAATGTCAATAAATGTAAAATGTCAATGTCTTTTGTTATCAAACATTCAAACTGCATCATGGTTGCACTTGATGAACAGAGTTTCAAAGTTGGCCTCTGTCATTCTGCATCTCTCAGGACGGAAGACCTTCCCTGCAACACTAAAGGTTCTTTCTACGGGAGCAGATGAAGCCATGATGCCAAGGTACTTTTCAGCAAGTCCAGCCAAGCGAGGATACGACTCCTTGTGACCCTTCCAGTACTCCAGAGGATTGCTGTCTGCGAGACAAGGTTCAGATAGATACTGAGAAAGTTCGTTATCTGGAGTACTGGTCGGGGTGGAGACTCTGTCAGTAGTCATGAAGGTGAAGAGTTTTGCTCTTTTCCGGGGTGGCGATGCGGTTGGAGGAGGGGACGACGGCTCATTCTCATCTAGCTTGCACTGGAGGATGGTCTTCAAGGATGCAGCTTCATCCTCACTGCACCAGTCGAGTTTTAGCCTGAAAATAGATAAATGTCAAAATAAGTTGCTATGTTGTAGAATGTCAAAATAATGTTCAGCTTAATGCATCATAAATGTGGTCAACTTGTCAACCAATGACAGTAAATATTTGTAGAATATGCTATTGAAATCATCTTATTACACATAATTATTATAGGATTGCATGATTGGGAAAATTCGCATCATTCATTAATTGCATTAAAATTAATGGAATTCACATTGGCAATACAGAAATTGAGTCAAATTCGTATAAATTTTCAAATACAACTTATTTTAAATTGTCAAGTTACCTTGGATCTAGGGCTGATGCTGACTCTCAGGTTTTCGTTGTTTTCATACTGGGTCAAGCGTTTCTCGATTGACTGGAGGAGGGCCGACTTGAGACTGTTGTTGTATCTTGAAGTCATCTGGGAAAGTGTGTGGCGGAGTTCCTTGATGGAGGGAATCATCAGGCTAGATTAGACACTCTTCTGAAGTTGTGCCGTGTCTGTTGCCTCCACAAAGGGCTGCAACAGTCTGACCATGTCTCTCAGTTGATTCCTGTCAAAGGTGTCAAGAGGAGGAGCACCTTGAACTTCACTCAGTTTCTCTTCAGAAACTTTTAACACAGAGTTTATCATAGTCACTTGAGAGTTCCACCTGGTACGACAACCACTCTGAAGTGTGCTCTCACCATCAAGCACGTCTGCAGCGATGGTCGACTTGTGAACGAACGAAACAAGTCTCGAAGCCTTTCGCATGGCTTTGTTCAAGTGTGCTGCCTTTTTCAGTCCGTCTTTCACAACGAGTTGGAGGGTGTGTGCAAGGCATGTGCTCTCCAGGGATGATTTCTTCAACATTGAGGTCATCTGTGTCGTCTTGGTCTTCAGTATCACTGTCATCTTCTGAATCATCTTCTTTCTCTGATGTGTATCTTGGCAGAGAAAAGGCTGATGTCATGTTTGAAGCATTGTCAGTAACAATCACAGAGATTTTCTTCGCGATGCCAAACTCTTCGAGAGTTGACTCGTGCTGACGAATGATGTTGTCGGCAGTGTGACGTCCACGAAATCTCTTGCAGGCAAGCACTACACTACGTAAAGTCCAGTCCGAAATGTAGTGTGCAGTGATGCCCAAGTATGATCGCATCTGACGACTAGACCAGATGTCCAGGGTGACACAAACATGTGATGCGGAAGCCATGCTTGATTTCACGGTTGACAGAAGCGAACTGCACTTTTCTACGAGAAGCTTGTTGACGAGATGTTTACGACTTGGAAGCTGATAACGAGTGTCTGCTGCTTCCATCAATCTCTTGAAGTGATCGCTGTCAACGACTGAAAATTGTGCAAGGTCGCAGGCTATGTACATAACCAGTGCATCTGTGATCTGTTTCTGACGAGGGGCTTGTGAAGAATATTTCTTTGGAGTCACGAGAAAGCTCTGCATTGTCGTCTGTTCTTCTTGCACAGGAACAGGGACAGATGGCTGGTCGTAGATATCCTTGTGCTTTCTCTGTAATGACAAAAGAAAAGACTGTCAGAATAAAGTAATCAAGCATGAAAGTATTACATGAGAAAAATAAACAGAAACACCAAAAATATCACAATTTCGATATAAGATTCAAACACAAAGTGTAAAAAATAAACAGAAACATCAAAAATGTCACAATTTCCATAAAGATTCAAACAAAAAGTGTAAAATCAAAGAAAGAATGAAGTACATTCAACGGATATTTAAAGCTGAAAAAAAAAGAACAAAATTTCAAATTAATGTGATCCATCTAGATATGACAAGGGATTAGAAAACAAACAGAAACATCAAAAATGTCACAATTTCTATAAAGATTCAAACAAAAAGTGTAAAATCAAAGAAAGAATGAAGTACATTCAACGGATATTTAAAGCTGAAAAAAAAAAAAAGAACAAAATTTCAAATTAATGTGATCCATCTAGATATGACAAGCGATTAGAAAACAAACATAAACATCAAAAATGTCAAAATTTCTATAAAGATTCAAACAAAAAGTGTAAAATCAGAGAAAGAATGAAGTACATTCAACGGATATTTAAAGCTGAAAAAAAAAAAGAACAATAATATGAAACATCAAGAGCCAATAACACAAAATAATAGTGAAATACGTTAACAAATGGTTAAAATAACACGATGCGGATTGGTCAAATATATGAAACAACACAAATTAGTTCAAAAACAAACTTTCTAAAAGCAAAATACATCAAAAGCATAAAACCAGAAAATGTAAACTACATGTTGAAGAAAGCAAGACAGTCAATAATATAATCATCAAACAAAACAATCAATGGCAATTAAATGGAAAATTAGACAATCAGGTTGTAATCTACAAATAGGCTACACTAATAAAAATAAAACAATAAAGTTAACCAAACTATCATAAGATCATATTCATCAAACATATCAATGCAATATCAAGAAAACAAGAAGAAACAAAAGATAACAAAACGTAAATCAAAACTAAAAAACAATATTTACACATAACAGCCATGGATATTTCATTTGCTAAACCTGGAAGTGGAAGGCGTTAGTTCGGTGCATATTGCAGAAGTTTGAGGAATCTTAAAAAAATCTTTGTGGTGAAACTCACAGAAAATTTTGTATTTCATTTATTCAATGAAATTTAGTTAATAAAAAGAAAGATCATTAAAGGCATAACTTTCTGTAAAGTTATTATCAATCACCTGAATGGACGAAATTTCGATTAGACATATCTAGGTTATTTTACTTTAAATAGAATATCTAATTACACTTGTGTATTGGTGTTGGAAAATGGTAAAAAAATAATTTGTTGTCTCTGGCGCTAATGCCAATTTGCCGAGGGAATTGCCACTACACAGCTCATATGTCACAAGCTTTTAGGCATGTAACTTATTGTTTGGGGAAAAGGATCAGAATACATACTGAGGACTTGGGGTGTCTTTCGTGTTCCTTGGGCCGTGGGATCAATACGAGACTGCCTTGCGAATGCTGTGTCGAAAGTTCTTGTTTAGAAACCAGTAGAGGACAGGGTTAACCGCACTGTGTGCATGTGCCAAGCATAGTGTAAAGGGCAGTATGAGGGCATCAGTGATGTGACTGGAGACGTCCAGACTGAGTGAGAAGATGTTGTAAGGTAACCAACAGGAGATGAAAAGAGCAATCAAGACGATGAGCATCCGCGCCACTCTCTTGCGGCCCATCATGACTGTAGAACTGCTGTCAGAAGTTTTGCGATGCAACTCATCAGAGCAGAGCATACGACCAATCAGTGAGTAGCAGACAGAGATTATTAAGATAGGAATTGCGTAAGTGAGCAACAAGAGGAAGATGGCATAGGATTTGCGATGTATGCCTTTTTGCCAAAGTTCTATGCACACTGTCACCGTCCAATTCAAGGTTAATCCTATCATTTTTTTCTCACCTAAAATTAACCCAATATACAATGTTATAATTAGGAAAATTGACAATTTTGTAATATATTTTTGTCCATTCATGGAAGTGAGTTGAGGTTGAAGATCCTTTCTTAATGTTGTTCTATTCCTTTGAGAAAGTTCATCAGTAAGTTGTTTTTCAGGAAAGTGAAACAAGAGCTTGTGAAAGGTTCATCTGATTATGGCTTCGATATGCTTGTGAAACTGATGGATATCAATTTTAATCAATGATATACCATGTTAGGATGCTTGTATGCCTTCCGATGAAAACAACCATAAATACATTCAGATTGATTGTATACCTTTTCTGCATTAATCAGTTATGTGGCCACTGTGTTCAAGTTGGTCAAAAATTAATAAAAAACTATTTGCTTTTGTCAGTATCAGTTTTATATCACAACAGTATACCTACAAAGTACATTTGGTAGTTTTACTGAAGACAACCACCCATTTGTCTGTGTTCACATCCAAAAAATAAATTCAATTCAATTGCCAAGTATTCTTAGAAATTAACATTATCAGTCATGATCAAATGATGCAAAAACAGACAAATGAGCCTTCAGTTTTCCAAGTTCAGTAAAAGGCAACATTATAAAAGCTGAGGTTTTATCATATCTGTGTATATCAATTGTTACGCATTCATTCACGTAAATGGAATAAAAAAAGACATCACTGTGGTTTTTACAATCTATTTACAACTGCAGGGTTCCCATCACCTTTTTGCATCAATAGCTCTATATTTTAAGACTTTTTCTTGATACGTATTTGGTGTTTGTCTTGATTGTACACAACAGAAAATCGTGTGAGATTGACAAAATATTTGTCAGCTAATGTCATTGCAAAATATTAAGCTAAACTATCAGTTACAGTAGATAAACTTCAAGTGCTTAAATCTGGCTGTTTTCAGAGTATCAATGATGTCATTGAAGGTGTTGCTCCAATCTTTGCCACTGAAACAGGTGGTTTTTACAGCTGCTTGCAGCCTGTATTACCGGAGGAGTTCCAAGAAAACTTATGACAACTCCCCTGGTCGTGTTGTTTCACCTATGTCATTAAAACTTTGCTTGCAGCCTAAATATAATTTTATCTTGCTTCCATCAACTTTTGGTAAACTTCTGTGACATAAAAATTTTTATTTACGAAACTAAAATGTTCGTTTTTGGCGGGAGTTTCAAATGATCAGCTGCAGTGAAACCAGCAGCAACAGCTGCAGCCAAATACAGTCTTTGCAGATTCAAAAGAAAGAATGAAGGAAGGAATGAAGGAAGGAAAAAAGGCAGGCAAAAAGGAAGGAAACAAGGAAGAAAAAACGAAAGTATAGGAAGGAAAATATGGGAAGGAAAAAAAGGGATGGGGGAGATAGATAGATAGATAGATAGATAGATAGATAGATAGATAGATAGATAGATAGATAGATAGATAGATAGATAGATAGATAGATACTAAGTGTATCTACAAGCAGCTGTTAAAGTGCTTGCACGTTATTTTTTCACTGACTCATAGGGAACTTAGGGACATGTGTAAATTGTGTATGTAACAGTGATGTGTTTCACTGCTATGCTGAATATAGGAGAGGTTACATGTGAGTCAGAAGCAGAGCAGTTGATGTGTCATATATTGTGCAAACTTAGCAATGTTTGTTGGAGATCTTGTATATCTACTTCCAACCAATTTATACAATTATACAATTATCCTACAACAGCTTTGAATCTAAAACATATATACATGAACATCATATATATATATATATATATATATTCTTTTTTCTGTTAGCATATTTTTGGTAGCTTTGCAATCTATCTTGCTAATGTCTCTTTTGTGTAAGATCAGCAACAATCATTGTGATCCTGCGTGTTTTTACTCATTATTACAGTTGCGTACAACTGTGAAATTTTTGTCCCTCCCAAAGCACTTGCAGTCTCAACAATCAGAAATCAGTGAGGTCCTTGGTGAGCCTACTACTCATATGCAATTACATACTATGCATAGGCTCTGAGTCACTGACAGATAGATGAGTAATAGAAAGCATTGGCATTAACATGGCAGGTATAAGGAATGACATCATTGACAGCCTGAAAGAGCAGTGAATGTAAGCATTACTATTTCGTCTACTGTAATGGCTGATATGGAAGAGGGATGCAACTGACAAAAACACATATTATTAGAACCCGAAAAGGAGATGCCTAAAAAGCATTGACCTCATTCAGTTGTTTGACTATGTCTTTGTATAGTTATTATTGAAAAATATACTTTAAAAGGGATTGTTTATGACTGTACACAATAATGCAGTTTTCAACAGGGTAGTCACAACGCAAAGTGATCAGTTAGAGCCCAGTTTTTCCCAGATCATAATTATTATCCTAGTGACGTGTAAAGAATTGTTTAAAGTGCCCATGGGGGGTCTCTTGGCTCTTACATTTTAACATTATTTTATCACTGGGCCAGGTGATAATATGCCTGAAATAAAATCAAACAAAACAGGAACCTGAAAAATGAATTTCCTATTTCTTCAGTGCATCCCTAACCTATAGAGAATACCTTTTAGAGTTGCAAATTTCAACTTCTCTCCTTTTTCTGGGAGCAATGGGAACCCTGTTAGTAGATCTGTTTATATTAGCACCGGGGAAATAGTAGATATTATGACCTAATCAACAATATCTGCATATATATGCAGCTTACGCACTCTTACTTGTAAGTCATTACGTACGAATATATATTATCACTTGGGCAGCATGCTCACAAAAATTAACACAAGTAATGTACAAGGCATTGATTGCACTAGGCAGTAGTTCTTGGAGGTTGATGAGGAAAGGAACACTGTGATTTTAGATTTATATTATATACATAATACATAATATGCTGTCTTCTTCGACTTCTGGAGCCAGATCAACGGTTAGTAGCCCTTCCCTCTCTGTCGCATAATTAGTAATATGCATAACGAAACAAACAGCTTTCACAGGTTGCTAACATAATTCAGTGACATCACGGACCTCATCACCAAAAGATTAAGCATCTAATACAATTCAGGAAATGCTATACACAATGTGGGAAAGGTTTTCCCTGACATTGTATTGAATCCACTAATGTGTACCAACCCGTCCAGGAACCTGTGACTGCCTGTATGGCTTCAAAGGTAATTTTTTTTATTAATGCATGGCATGCTGAATATTTATCCTGTCACACCAGAGCAGAGAATCCTATCTAGCCTTTTGAAAAAAGCTTATGTTATTTTTGCAAAAAAAAGGAGAGAACAATCACGGGGTTGTTGAGCAAAACACTGCCTTTCAATGCAATATTCAACAATAGAACTAAGTGTAAAAGTGAATTAAGAAATAATATTTTTCCTGATTTTGAATCTAATTAATCATGATTCATCACTGTTAAAAGTGATAACCAACAATCATGAAGTAAACTGAGAAGTGGAATAGAACTGTTTGAGTATGAATTTGAAAATTGTCTAGAATCTTTGCTTTGAACTATTAAGGTGGCTCGATACTCGTGAACTTTCCAAGATAGGATTTCTTAAAAACGGTTTAGAATGATCCAAAATGTAGTTTATAGCAAGGATATGTAAACAAAAGAGGTCGCTACCAGCCTTTAAAGAAAAATAATTGGGGTTATGTACCAGAAAGTCAGTCCACGCAAACCTGAAAAACTAATTTTTTTAATTTTTTTTCTTACTGGGAAGTTTGTTCTGCCATTCAGTGGTCATGCATCCCATATTATGCAATGAAGCATGAAATTAAAGAAGCGACTTTCATGGAAAAGGTGATTACAATTTCAAAGAGATATATTTAGTTTAAAGGACTTTCCAAGGGGCTCGGAATATAAGTTTCGATTTTGACAATTTTGACTTTTTTTATAAACCATGGCGCTAAAAAAAATTGACGTGATAGAATTTTTCAATTCTTTGTCATTTATTGCCAAAAATAGTTGGGAACAATATGATGATATAGACCAGCCTTCCTACCACGCTTGAAATTGATAAAAACATTTATCTATATCACAAAGTCATTTTTGAGAAATAAGACCTGCTTTCCGAAAATCGCCTGTAAAAATGTTGTGTTTTGAGTATCAAGTTGAATCTCCGGCTGTATATAGTACTCTTCATGGCGCATCTAATGCTCCAAACGAGAAGTCTCTAACCCCAATAGAAGTGGCGCAAATTGCAAATGAAGCGGCCGACGCAGGAAATTCTTAAAATTAAAAAAAGATCTTGAAACAGTGTCAGTACAGTGGTGACGTTACGATAGATAGGGCCTGCCTGGCTGCGCGGAAATGTGTGCAGGTGACGTAATTTCGTGGGTAGCGAGCCACCTTAATACTGTATAGTAATGCAAATGCATTATACGGTCAAATAGTGTCTAAGAATGACTATAAACAATGCACACTATCACTGAATTTGGTGAAACTTCTCCTCAATCTCTTTACTTATACAGCTCCTTTGAAAGGAACTGCACCCCTCTGTGGTTTCCTCGTCCATATACACGTACTAGAAATGCTGGTATATCATGGTACAAATTTCTGTAAAGGGGTCTTTTAATCTGGGCTGGGTTCAAATCTTGCTGTACAGAAGGTGCTGCAATCCAATTAGCTGAACTTGGGTCATATATGGATGGTTCCTTAATAGTATATTTTCCTAAACCCAAAAATAGTTAGGTAAAACTTATATGCAACACTACCTTCCCCTTTCTGTCCCAATGTAGGCTTATATGCAACACTACCTTCCCCTTTCTGTCCCGATGTAGGCCTATGCCTTCAGAAAGTTGATTTATCAGGTGATGAGGAAATATAAAACCATGGTTTTTTTGGGCTTGACTGGGCAGATCTACAAGATTCATGTATAAAAGAGGTTGATGCTGAACCCCTATTAGGCGTTAGTTGTAGAAATGCCCTACGTTTGTTTAATGACCTCATTTGAATGCTGGTTGACTGATGTACGATGGCCCTGACATACCTGATGCGGGGACTGAATGAACTATTATTTGCAGACTGCCTCCATGAAAATTGTCTTCCGGAGAGGTCTTTCTTGTCGGACTGTCCTGAGGAGTACCTGGAGGGCTGAGAGAATCTTCCGGTGTAGCTAGGGGAGCTCTGCTTGGCTGTGGTGGGTAGTCCAGGTTCATCTGGCACTGGAGAACTGCTTTCCTTCCCTTGCAGGGCTTTGAGTGATGAGGAAGGATGGGAAGCATGCTTGAGCTGGAAGTGGAAGGCGTTAGTTCCGTGCATATTGTAGAAGTTGGACCGAAGGTGACTCGAAGAAGGCGTTTGGCGGTCGTAACCTGGCTGACCTGGTGCCGGAGTATTGATGTTGGAAGAGGTTGTATTTCGTCTTCTGAGTAGGGTGAGTCGAAGGACATAGACGAAGATGTGGACAAAAGATGAGGTTTCCGCTTTTGCCTTGGCTGCAAGTATGAGGGGGAGGTCATTTCCATGTCCTTGTATCTTGCAACCTTGACCTGCAATGGCTGCGGCTGCAGTGGTGATGATCGCAAGTACTCTGGCTGCTGGAAGTAGCGCGGTCTTGGGGTTAAATGGTCTCGGCCTCCAACGTCCCTGCTGAAAAGAAAAAGGCAGTATGATATCATGTTGATATAGTGAATGTTGCAAGTTATTATTCGGATGGGACCGCTTTTGAGCCAGTCATTTTAAATGATCTATAAGTACATGTAGAGCATAGCATCACCTGTTTCACTTACTTTAAAGCAGCACTGCATTTCTTCTCACAAAGTTATCACACGCACTGTTATCACAATTGATCAGGGCCTACACAACAAATAAATACACACCAACATTACTCACACATGACACACTGTTTCACCCTCGGCAATACTTGGATTAAGCTCGCACAAAAAAATCAATTCTGTACATACTTTTCCATCAGGCCAGTTTTGAATTAGACACCACACTGTTTTGCATCATGTTGTAAAATATCAGGCTATAAAACTCCCTAAATATTAAAGTATAAATATATATTAACTTACCTTTAACTCCATGTATATCTTTCTAGCATATCCAGCAATATTGTATATTTACAGTTGATGCTACATTTTCCCAATTTCAGATCTGCCATGTGTGTTTCATTAATTATTGCAAACTGCACCTGGCCAAGCCAAGCTTGGTACTTGAGAATTAATCATGTATGTATTAATTGATTGGGACAGAACTTGTCCATGGGTGATTCAAGCCACTGTATTAATGTGATTGTTCGCAGTTGAGCAGATGCTTGACACTTAAGCATGTTATATCATATATACCATTGTATTTGCAGATTGAACCTCTGGGGAATTGATTAGTTGTATTGATTGTCATTAATTGAATGTGCTTGTGATGTTGTGATGCTGGCAGCTTGACTGCCAGCTGTCATGTTGTAATTGCTTGGATTGCTTGCTGGCCACAGGCCATTGGTTGATGGGTTTCTCCCAATGATATAAATATGGGAGTTTTACCAATAAACTTTGGATTCTATCTGACTAGTGAAAGAGTATATCTTGCATTTGTGTTTATTCCATCTGATATGCTTTTACTATTACCTGAAATAGATTCTATATATAACTGGAAGTTCTACAGAGCCTTGTTGGTTAGTTCTCCATGCATTTAGGATTCACTTAGGAGAATGCCAATAGCTTCCTTTTATAACTGGTGATCCCTGACCTGAGTCGAACACCTTGGAATCTTCACAGGATCATCTTGGGAAATGAGGATCGACCCCCCCTGGAGCCACATGGACCACCGAGGACTCCCCATGACTGACCTGTGATCTCCACGATCTCCAGTTGCTGATGTGAAGTAATCACACTCATTGTTGCCACAGCCATCCATCCTCACGTGCACAGGACGTTCCTCTCACTTCCTTCTGCAAGATGCCTCCCAACGACCCTGCCGCAGCAGCTCAACAGGATCCAGCCCAACCTCCAGCAGGACAAGCTCCTCAGATCCCAGGAGCGGCGGCTCAACCTTTGATGGTCCAGGACTTCACGACCTATCTCCATCAAGACAGGACCCTTCGACTTGATGCAGATACGCAGAGGCAAACGATGTCCAGAGAAGCGGAAGAACGTCGCAAAGCTGAAGACCAGGTTAAACGTGTACCATCCTGCGACGGCAATACCCCCCAGGCAGTGAGGGAGTGGATTCGCAATGTGGCTCTCACCAAGCATTACTCTGGTTACACGGTGTACATTGCTTCTCAATCAGCAACTGGACCATTAAGGCGGGAGTTAGAGCACTTCCTCGACTCGCAAGAAGCTCGAGACAGGGTGACCTGGGATCAGCTCCGAGATCATCTCCAGCAGGCCTTTCTCTCGCCACACGAAGACGACAGATTAAGACATGAGGTGGAGAAAACAAAGCAAGGGGCATACGAAAACTCCGCCTCATACAGTCGTCGTTTCCGGGAGGCGGTCGATCTCGCCTACCCCCCAACAGAAGAGGACAGGAACGTGGACCTCAACAGGAACCTCCTGAGGTCCTATCTACGCGGCCTTCGAGATCGCCACCTCGTCGAACGTCTGGTCAAGGAGGGACGTCCAGCCACTTTCTCCGCAGCCATGACGTTGATACTGGCATATGAAGCCGACAACTACAGGCTTCAGATTGCCCTCGATGAGGACGTTCCTGACAGGATCGAAGAGCCGATGGAGATAGGAGCCTTCAGCCGACCTCCTCAGGAAGCCAATAGGACCTCGTCATCTTCAGTCCGACCCCCCTCCGAGGATCGCTGGACCAAAGGCCTATGCGACATGCAGAGGCAAATCACAGGCCTGACTTCACAGTTCACCAAACTTATGGCAACGTTGGACAAGAATGCCAGGCAGGAACAGAAGCCCAATCACACCAGCCGAAGAGACGATCATGGAGGGGCTAGACCAAAGACCAACTCAAGGGCAACCAACTCCGACGCAAGAGATTACAACGCCTTCAACGAAGAGGGAGGTCCCATCTGCAATTTATTGCAACAAAACGGGCCACATCTCTCGACAATGTCTCAAGAGGAAGAGACGAGAAGCCTCTCGAAGACACCCTCGTCCATCGAAGGACCAGGGAAACTACTAAACGCCGTGGCTGGCGAGGGCGTCTACGTGGAGCTTTCACTGCACGGAAGGACCACGCACGCGCTCATCGATACGGGGGCATCCCGTAGTTGCTTACGGCGTGCAGAGTTTGACAATATATGCAAAACGATCGACAGGATCCCACTACTTCGCAGGACGGTGCAATTGTGCGGCGTCACGGGCCATGATATTGAAGTGCTGGGGTCTACAGAAGTCAAGGACGACACGTTGGGACCGATCCCAGTCATCGTCGTGGAGAACATAGCCCACTCCATGATATTGGGCAGGGACATCTTGGCCAACGATGGGGCCCAGATCAGTTACGAGGACGGTACATTGACCTGGAGGAATCACACATTGCCGCTGCTCCCAGCAGCCGGATGCAGAAGCCTTGCATCACTCGGTGAACGACCTCCAAAGATGGACAGACCCAGGATTCAACAGTGTGTGAGGGCACACGAGGATCTCTTCTCGGCCAAGGGCGAGGACTTAGGCTGCCATCCAGATATTGCCGTGCGCATCGAGACTGAGGGACCACCCATCAAGCGCCGACCGTATCGTCTCGCGCTCTCAAGAAAGAAGGCCCTGGACGACAAAATCAATGATTTATTGGCACAAGGTGTCATAGTCCCATCGTCGTCACCCTGGGCCTCTCCAGTCGTACTGGTGGATAAGAAGGAGTCGAACGAAGTTCGTTTCTGTTGTGACTTCACCCACTTAAACAAGGTCACGAAGAAGGATGCCTATCCCATCCCACTCATTCGTGACATATTTGACCAGCTGCAGGGAGCCAAGATATTCTCAACGCTGGATTTGAAGTCGGGATTCCACCAGATACCTCTACACAAGGATGACCAAGAGAAGACGGCCTTCATTTGTCATCGCGGACTCTTCCACTGGACCAGGATGCCGATGGGCCTATCGAACGCGTCGCAATTGTTCCAAAGGGCCATGGAGATTGTCCTCAAAGGGCTCATCGGTACGATAGCGATGCTGTATATTGACGACGTGGTTATATATAGCAAAACGGAAGAGGAACACTCGCAGCATCTCGAGGTCATCTTCGACAGGATTCGGCGCTATAATCTGAGGCTCAACCCAGCCAAATGCGTTTTCGGCCTGGAGGAAGTCAAGCTGCTGGGCTATATAGTCAGCGCGGCAGGCTTGAAGGCAGACCCAGATAAGGTCTCTGCGATCGTCAGGATGGACGCGCCCAAGGTCTCTGCGATCGTCAGGATGGACGCGCCTTGGGATGGCTGGGTACTACCGCACCTGCATTCGGGACTTCGCCAAGATCGCCGAGCCCTTGACAGCGCTGACCAGGAAACATGCTCGCTTCGTCTGGACCAAGGAGCACCAACACTCCTTCGAAATATTGAAAGATGCCCTCGTCAGCGACAGCGTCATGGCACACCCGAGGACAGACCAGCCCTTCCTGCTCTATACCGACGCGTGTGACTACGCTGTGGGCTCAGTATTATGTCAGAAGGATGACCTCGGCGTGGAGAGACCCATCGTCTACCTCTCCAAACAACTGACCCCAGCACAACGAAGATGGGCGACGATAGAAAAAGAAGCTTGGGGTGTCGTCTACAGTCTCCAACAACTTAGGCCCTACCTCTGGGGAGCGTCGTACCGGACGTTCGTCGACCACAAGCCGTTACTTTCATTGTTCACGAAAGAAATGACGAACACCAAGATCCAGCGGTGGTCGGTACTGCTCGCAGAGTACAACTGTCGGGTGGAGTACCACAAAGGCAAATTGAACGTTCGGGCAGACATGCTCTCCAGGATTCGACAGAAGGACCCACCGAAGGACCTGCAGGACGACAGGATGGAAATCGGGACCTTCGACACCGAATACTGGCACTTGGAGGACGCCTTGCCTGACCAGCAACCTGACGAACCATCCCACAGCATATATGGGCTAGATCTCCATGGCGTCACCACAGAACAGAGGTCCATGGACGAGTACGAAGCTGCGGAAGAAGACGAGGGCAACTACCAATTGATCCAAGGGCTTCTCTACAACATCCAGAGACCTCATAAGTTCGCCGCTGATCACCCTCGACTGGTACTGCCACCATCGGTCAGGAGGAAGGTCATCACACAAGCTCATCAAGACGTGGGCCACATGGCGGCAGTGAAAACTCTCAGGAAGGTCCAGGAGACATTCATGTGGCCAGGCATGACAAAGGACACGAAGGACTTCGTAGCGCAATGCCCAACGTGCATCCTCCATTCCAAAAGGGCACCAAGGGCACCCATGGGAACGATGCCACTGCCGAAGTCGCCCATGCAAATCATGGGAGCAGACCTCATCGGTCCAATGGTGCAGTCCCCCCAGGGGAACCAATACATCCTCACCATCATCGACCATTGTACAGGATGGGCCGAGGCATACCCGATTCCAGCCAAGTCTAGCCATGAAGTATGGAAGTGCTTCACGAGGGACTTCTTGCCTCGCCATGGCCACCCCGACGCTATTATCACGGACCTCGGCATCCACCACAGGAGGACCACGAGCTACAACCAGCAGGCAAATGGCAAGGTCGAGCGGTTCAATGGCACCCTGAAGCAGATACTCTCGCGACTCATGAACAACATGAGGGACACGTGGCAAGACCAGCTGGGCAGCTCGTTGATGGCGTACAACAACTCGGTACTGGATTCCACTGGGCACACGCCATTCTTTCTGCTCTACGCCAGAAGGGCACGCCTGCCCATCACCAGAATGCTGAGACCAGAAAACCTGTTGGACCCCAGACTGCAGGACGTTGCTGATGCACTCCAACACGCCAGTCAAGCCACTGCAGACAATAGGAGGTACAACAGAGAACGACTGCAACGACAGGCAAACCAGGGCGTCATACAAGTCGGAAATTCAGTCGTCATCAAAGCTCCCGAAAGACTCACAATGACGAGCCACTGGGACCCTCACTGGACGGTGACGAGGACCAGGAACAAGGTCGTCTGGCTGAGACATCAACAGACAGGAAAGCAAAAAGTCCTTAATGTCAACAAGGTGAAGTTGGTGGACCCCAACATGGTCTGGGACGAGGTCAACCCCAGACCCATCAGAAACACAAGGCAATCCACCAGGATCACAGGGAGACAAGGACCGGTATTCATCCCAGGACCCCCCCTGGATCCGCCACAGACGACCAGGGACCCTCCTCCACGAACAGATCCAACACTGCGCCATGGGGACCCCCCTCGCTTGCCAGACACTGTGAATCCGCCTCTGGACTTAGGCCCCCCTCCACAGCCTGGGACGTCCACGGATCCGCCCATGGACATCGACCCAACACCGATGGACTTACACATGGACACGATGGAGGCAGGCGATCAACCCCAACCTGGGACCTCCAAGGATCCGCCAATGGACATCCCAAGGCCAGAGGCGCCACAACCCCCCATGGATCCGCCACTGCCAAGACATAGAGAGGGACAGAAAAGACCACTGCCATCCAAGAAAGTCACCAAATCGGCCAAAACGCACAAGACCATGAATACGCCACTGGCCCGAAACATGGTCTCTCAAAAGACCATGAATCCGCCCCAGGAGAAACACATGGTCTTGACCCCTGCAGCGAAGGATGCCACGCCACAGCTGTCTGACACCTCTATCAGTGACGCAGCCATTACGCAACCTCTAAGCCAGGGACAACAAAGCCAGGAACCTATTAAAGGCCAGACTTCGAACAAAGGCAAAGGCAAAGGCAAATCCACACGTGGTCAACAGGTGCAATCTCAAACGAAACGCAAGAGGGGGCCGGACAAGGGGCAGGGACAAAGAGACGTCCACTCACGTCATGCACCCATGCCCCCAGAGCCTGTGCGCATGCCACATGGACACAAGCCTGACCAACAGACTGCCTTAAGAGACAGCCACAACAGACCTCCACCACAGAGACCCCAAAGTTGTCACGCTGACCACTTGGGCTCACATACACTGGGAGATACCTCGCCTGACAATTCTGCATTGCAAAATTCACAAGAACAGCAGACTACTCCAGTGAATTCATCTACTCCAGTGAATTCATCTGCTCCAGTGGAATTACCTGCTCCAGTCCATCCACCTGATCCAGTCCATCCACCTGATCCAATCCATCCACCTTCGCCAGTGCCAGTTGTGGTGCCAGGACCATCAACAGGACCAACACCAGGACCATCCACACACTGTGAGAAGAGTGACAGAAAAGCTGCAGCAGACAGAAAGCACAGAACTTTGCCATACAACACTGCTTCCAGGAAAACATCCAAGAATTCCAAGAAAAGCTCTCGGAAAACACAGGGAAGCCAGCAGCCGACACTCAACGCAGGACAGAATACGTCTGCCTCACAGCCGAGCAGAAGACAGTCGAAACGACAGAGAGACCCCGACTTCGAACCCTCAGGCAAAAGATACAGGGAATTCTTACCCAGAGGAGCAAAAAGGTCATGTTTGGCCCCGTCACCGGCCATTCAAAAGAAGGCCAGGATCAACGCCTTGGAATGCGTTCGCTCCTTCCTGGGCTCTTAGTTGGAGCTGGCTGGATACATTGGACTCTCATCTTCATCATCAAAACATTCTTCATCACCACGACATCCTATGCAACGATCGTTGGGACCACACACTTGCCTATGAGGATCACAACGATGCCCGATGGCATATCAATCCGAGGACACGAGCCTCTGCGCCAGATTGTGGCTTCTTGGGACGTATATGTAACCCTTGACCCGCCACCCTTCCCTGAGGACCTCGCTGAACGAGTCAACCATCTTCCAGTGACCTTCCGACGAATGGTCGAAGCAGTCGAAGTAGCCTCAGGGTTGCCACTCGACTTGACTCCGTTTCAGCTCAGACAGGACCGATTGCAGCAAATACTCAAAGTGGGACCTCATCAATCCAGGGTAAAGAGAGGCCTACTTGACATTGGAGGGACCGTACTCCACCATCTCTTCGGAGTAGCGACGTCCGCCGAACTCCAAAGATATGAGGCTGCACTCAAAGAAACCAGGGGAGCACAGATTACACTGGCGCATGCTTACACGAGTCTCGCAACAGTCGTTAACCAGACCAGGGCGTACACCAAGAAGCTGACGTTGGAGACCCGCCACTTGCGAGACCAGGTCATTCGATTGGATTCTGCCATCATCGCCTTGGGGACTGCCGCAAAGGAGCAAGCTCTACAGATTCGAAGACTGACGCTCATCATCGACCTCGATCGTTACTTCGACATGCTCGACATTGCAGCACAGCATTACCTGGAGCAGATGGCCCTCTTCAATCAACAGAGATCGAACCTAGAACGTGGCCATCTGACCAGGGCGCTCCTTTCGGAATCACAGCTCCAAGACATCCTAAAGCAGGCGAGCTCACAGCATAAGGTAATCGAATCTTTGGCATGGTACTATCAATTTCTAGCTGTTTCTCCCTTCTGGCGTAACGAACGCTCTCTTTTATACAAGATAGAATTGCCTCTGATAGACCCTCATCCCTTCTTACTGTATCTCATTTTGACCCTTCCTGTGCCCATTGCGAACTCGCCATTCTCAGTTCACGTTCAATTAGAAGATTCCTACGCCACAGATACCACTTCCGGTCTTGTCTATATCCCCCAGAAATGCGTAGGCCGATTTCCGGCGGCGTGCCTTACAGGCCCGGGTTATGGCGTAGGAAGACAAAATTGCATAAGGGGACTCCTCAACAATAGGACCGAGCTCGTCAACTCTTGCCGAGTGACTTTGCGAGCCTTCGCCCATGAGCCCATTATCACTACACTTGACATTAATCAATATGCCATTTCAACCCACGGCGTAGACATTGCTCTTCGTTGTCCTGGTGCACCTGAAAGACATTTTACACTGGCACGTGGTACACACAACGTCACGTGCCTACGACCATGCACCTTAGCAGGCAAAGATTTCACTATTACCTGTGTCGACAGGCTTCATGTCACAAGACGCTATGTCCTCCCAATCGTGCGGGTCACGAGCCATTTTAACTTTAGCGCTCATGTTAAGATGGGGGATTTGTCTGTGGTCTTACCAAGCATGAAATCTGCCGATAACGACCCCATAGAAGACTTGGATGTGGACACTCTAATCAATCCTGTTCTGCCACTGCCCACATTTCCACCCCTCGCTCTTTCAAGGCAGCCCTCCCTTTTAACTATCATAAACATAGGTTGTTTTGCCATAACGTTGTGTCTAGTATCCTTCCTGTATCTTCGCTACCGTTTGGCCAGACGTGGGCAAGATCAGAAGGCCCCCTCTCGATCCATTGAAGCTGGATCCGCCCAAGAGGAGATCCCATTGGGAGAAATCGAGCACGCTCACGATGCCAGTGCCTCTGGACCACCCCCCCCTACCACCCCAGCTAGATTGTGGCCCCTTATTCCGCAATCGCTAATTTGTGGCTCTGGTAGGCCCTCTCAGGAGACCAACCCCTCCGCCCCAGAGTACTGACCCCCCCCCTCCTGCCTCTGCTCATTTCTCGGCTAGGCGCTTAGCTTCACTGTCGATTACCTTGAGGTAACTCATAGTACTGACCCTTTAGCACCTAGCTCTGACGTAACTGATTCTTCGCAATGACCCCCCCCATTCTGGGACACTTGTCCGCCCCTGCTTCTCTATTCTCACACTATTTACTTTGGCGAACCGGTCTTAGCTTTTCGCTCAGTCGTAATCTCTATTGCAGTAATGCTCATGTTAGCTCTGCCTTATTAGCGTCTAGTTATGTACTCTTTATATCTTCGCTCTGGTGAGAATTCGTTTCCCCCCCCTATCTATCTACCCCCCCATTCAGAAGGCCAGTCCCACACACTTTGCGAAGCTTGCCTGGCTTTGCGCTTAGCTTTATTCCACTTTGCTTTGATCCACTCCTTAGCTCAGTCTCTGCTAGCGCTTAACACGTTATCTGCTATCCTTCGCTCTGTGTTTCTATCCTTCGCTGGCTATCCTTAGCTCCGCATCCTGGGGCCCTATCTAACATCATTGCTCTCTTTGCTAACAGCCTTACCATGTCAAATTTTCACATGCCTGCTGTGACAGTCCCACAACTGACGATCATCATCGATTTCATGCAGCACTCGTATATCGTATCATGTAAGCTTTAGGAGTCCACACTGCACCAACGAACTCTCGTCAAGCTGCCCTCACAGCTTCTGATGTTAATTCAGTGACTCTAATATTCGACTTATTAACTGGTTGCATTAGTGTGGGGTCTCACATGCTTACTGTATTATTTTTTGTGGTCTCTCGTGGGTTTCGTCTTACTCCCATCCTTAGCTGTTGGACCATCGGACTCACGAGGGCCACACATGTATTTGCTGTATCTCATATTATTCATCATCATCATAATGTATTTTAATAGTGTCTCTGCTGGGTCCGTGTTTCTCCTATCCATGGTTGTTAGGCCATCAGACTCAGTGGGGGCACACATGTATTAGTTAGTACATTAGTTACTTTTCAATTTACTAGCTTAGCTACCCTGCCGTATTTTTTTTTTAAATTTGTTGTCTCCTTATACAAAAATTTACTCTTTCACAAATTTTTTTTTTATTTTTCTTAATTTTTACATTTGTTTTTGTAGGCAGCTTCCTGCACTCGTTTAGATTATATATTTACTCAAATTATCCTATTTGGATCAATTTTAACAGGATCTGCTTAGGCATATCACTAGTGAGTCTATCACCTCACAACACATTAGGATAAAGGTTTTAGCTAGAATATAGCATACAATCCTTATCACGAAGGGCTCAGCCCACAATTTAAATACACAAGTATACTTAAGTCTAACACCTTTATGCATTCAATAGAGCTTATTTCCTCATTATGTAAGTCACTAGGTAACTAATTACATAGCTCTGTGTGAGTTCATTACATAACTATGTCAGCTTGTCAGCTCTCTATCTTGAGCCTATTCATGTTTGAACCTACTCATGCATAAGCAAGCCACTTAACTTACAACTCAATGGGAGGCCCTATCAGGCTCATTTATAAGCCTCATTTACACAGGCACTTAATGCTGCCCATTCATGCATTGTACATTAGACTTAAGTCATTTCACCATTTAGTCACCTTTATTACCTGATATTTTGTTTTATGTGCACTTTTACACATATCTACATTTTACAAGTTCTATAATATTTACTCGCTTGCTTCTCGAATAATTACAGAACTTTTTCCATGGGAAGGCAGTGCTGTAAAATATCAGGCTATAAAACTCCCTAAATATTAAAGTATAAATATATATTAACTTACCTTTAACTCCATGTATATCTTTCTAGCATATCCAGCAATATTGTATATTTACAGTTGATGCTACATTTTCCCAATTTCAGATCTGCCATGTGTGTTTCATTAATTATTGCAAACTGCACCTGGCCAAGCCAAGCTTGGTACTTGAGAATTAATCATGTATGTATTAATTGATTGGGACAGAACTTGTCCATGGGTGATTCAAGCCACTGTATTAATGTGATTGTTCGCAGTTGAGCAGATGCTTGACACTTAAGCATGTTATATCATATATACCATTGTATTTGCAGATTGAACCTCTGGGGAATTGATTAGTTGTATTGATTGTCATTAATTGAATGTGCTTGTGATGTTGTGATGCTGGCAGCTTGACTGCCAGCTGTCATGTTGTAATTGCTTGGATTGCTTGCTGGCCACAGGCCATTGGTTGATGGGTTTCTCCCAATGATATAAATATGGGAGTTTTACCAATAAACTTTGGATTCTATCTGACTAGTGAAAGAGTATATCTTGCATTTGTGTTTATTCCATCTGATATGCTTTTACTATAACCTGAAATAGATTCTATATATAACTGGAAGTTCTACAGAGCCTTGTTGGTTAGTTCTCCATGCATTTAGGATTCACTTAGGAGAATGCCAATAGCTTCCTTTTATAATGTGATATAGATAACTATATGATCTTAACAATTATATAGGAATCTTAAAAAAATCTATCTGGTGAAACTCACAGAAAATTTTGTATTTTATTTATTCAATGAAATTTAGTTTATAAAAAAAAAATCATTAAGGCATAACTTTCTATAAGTTATAATCAATCACCTGAATGGACGGAATTTCGACTAGACATATCTACGTTATTGTACTTAAATAGAATATCTAATTTCTCTTGTGTATTGGTGTTGGAAAATGGTAAAAAAATAATTAGTTGTCTCTGGTGCTAATGCCAATTTGCCGAGGGTGTTGCCACTACACAGCGCATATGTCACAAGCTTTTAGGCATGTAACTTATTGTTTGGGGAAAAGGATCAGAATACATACACGTCATACATACTGAGGACTTGGGGTGTCTTTCGTGTTCCTTGGGCCGTGGGATCGACACGAGACTGCCTTGCGAATGCTGTGTCGAAAGTTCTTGTTTAGAAACCAGTAGAGGACAGGGTTAACCGCACTGTGTGTAATGTGCATGTGCCAAGCATAGTGTAAAGGGCAGTATGAGGGCATCAGTGATGTGACTGGAGACGTCCAGACTGAGTGAGAAGATGTTGTAAGGTAACCAACAGGAGATGAAAAGAGCAATCAAGACGATGAGCATCCGCGCCACTCTCTTGCGGCCCATCATGACTGTAGAACTGCTGTCAGAAGTTTTGCGATGCAACTCATCAGAGCAGAGCGTACGACCAAATAGTGAGTAGCAGACAGAGATTATTAAGATAGGAATTGCGTAAGTGAGCAACAAGAGGAAGATGGCATAGGATTTGCGATATATGCCTTTTGGTCAAAGTTCTATGCGCACTGTCACCGTCCAATTCAAGGTTAATCCTATCATTTTTTTCTTACCTAAAATTAACCCAATATACAATGTTATAATTAGGAAAATTGGCAATTTTGTAATATATTTTTGGAAAACGTTCAATTTGAGGGCCTGGTTGATATAACATATAACCCTTGAGACTGCATGGCCACATATCACTTTTTAAACTGTCTGGAATCTGTGTGTCCAACTCAAGGAACATTACCCTATATGAGGTCTCAGAGAGGTATTGCAAAGTTGTCTTCAGAAGGGCTATAATTTGTGGCGTTTTCTGAAGAAGTATTTGTGACCCCTTGGAGATTTGATTTGATCAGCCAGGATGTAACCGGGAGGTCACAGCAACATGTCTCTACTTAAGATGTAATGTTATTTGCTGTGTTTGCTGCTGGATAAGAATAGAAATAGATTTTCACTTTGTGAGGGACAACATTTTGAGAAAGCTTTGAGGTTATGCTGGTGTGTACATATTTCATTTTTACTTCTAACATCACACAACATTGTGTCATCAGACTTTTTGAGAAATGATTCATATGCCAATAGCCAGCTCAGGACATATGATACATTGATACAACAGTGTTTAGTTGCATGCATTGTGACATCGTGGTCCTCATTTGCATGGGGCATGTGTGAATGTTTGCTCAATCAAGTGCTGTACAGTCACTGGAAGTAATGAGCCTTTTAAAAATTACAATCAGACCCATCCCCAAACATTCTATAATCCTGAGTCTCTGCAAATGCATTGTGATTTTCCTGACGATGTGGTTCTTCTTTTTCTCCATTGTGGCCTATTTTCCTTTTTGGAAGTTTCATTACACCTGAAATGTTTCCTTGCCTATTTGGTCTTTGCAATTGGATTAACTGCCAATCATTGTCCTATTATTATTAATACTCATATAAAATAAATTCTGTCAACCTTGTGTAAGTTTGATTTTTGTTATTTCCCTGAAAGCGTTTTGAATATTTTATGTCCATTCATGGAAGTGAGTTGAGGTTGAAGATCCTTTCTTAATGTTGTTCTATTCCTTTGAGAAAGTTCATCAGTAAGTTGTTTTTCAGGAAAGTGAAACAAGAGCTTGTGAAAGGTTCATCTGATTATGGCTTCGATATGCTTGTGAAACTGATGGATATCAATTTTAATCAATGATATACCATGTTTGGATGCTTGTATGCCTTCCGATGAAAACAACCATAAATACATTCAGACTGATTGTATACCTTTTCTGCATTATTATCATTTTCATAACTTCGTTTTGCAGTTAAACCGTGACATCAGAGGGTATCGGTGAATGTGATTGGTCTAATCTTCAACCTGTGACATATCAGTTTAGAGTTTGACATCACAGATCTTGACAAAGGAATCTAAAACTGCCAAGCAATGTTTTTTTTGTGTACAACCACAACAAACAACTTCTGTCTAAGCCGAGTGATGCACCTCCCCAAAAGAGTCTCAATGTTTTGCAAACAAAGTGTGTCACTGTTTTTCACAAGACACTAGTTATCACAATTTCAAACAAATTTCCAGAAATTTGTTGTTAGTCATGGCAAGGGACCATTCAGAATTTATGGCTAGGGGAGGTGGTAGTTTTGCCTGAGGGGGCACCAACTTTGCAGACATGTTTCAAGCGGTGTACTAATTTTTGATAACATGTCAAAGGGGGATAAGAAATTTAAAAAAACAAAAAAATCCAAAATGCACATACACTCAGTTTATCGGCGATTTTTATGCGAAAAAGTTCGCAAATCTGTACACCTGACTGTCCAAGGGCACAAGTATAACGGATTGTAATGGATGGATGGATGATTGGGGCTTTACGTTCTGTATTTATGCACTTGGTAGGCTAATTAGGACAGGGGGAGGACACACGCAATGAGGCGAAGGTTGATTGAAACAGCCGTCCAACATAGGACCAGGTGACTCGGCAAGAGCTCGATTCAAACCCTGGACCCACCAATTGGCAGTCCAGCACGCTACCACTAGAGTGGGGTACTAAAAGTCCGCATGAAATTCAAGGGGGGTATCAAATTTTGACAGGAAGTTCTGGCAAAACTCCCACCCCCAGTCATAAATTCGGAATGGTCCTAACTGTCCTTTGCCGATTTAATCTGTTTGATTCAGTTATAGTTCATTGAAGCATCTATCAACCAGTGAAGGTGTCAAAGCCAAACAAGCTAAACATACATAATCCATGTGTCAATGCATTTGGTCAGTTTCTTGAAATATGTGCTTGTAATATACAAAGTTATGCAACTAAATCTGTGACATCACGGTTTTGAGATAAAGCATAGTACAAACTTGAAAAACACACAGCTATGAAAACGATAATAATCAGTTACGTGGCCAATGTGGTCAATTTGGTCAAAAATTAATAACAAACTCTTTATTTGCTTTTGTCAGTATCAGTTTTATATCACAACAGTATAGCTACAAAGTACATTTGGTAGTTTTACTGAAGACAACCACCCATTTGTCTGTGTTCACATCCAAAAAATAAATCCAATTCAATTGCCAAGTATTCTTAGAAATTAACATTATCAGTCATGATCAAATGATGCAAAAACAGACAAATGAGCCTTCAGTTTTCCAAGTTCAGTAAAAAGGCAACATTATAAAAGCTGAGGTTTTATCATTTCTGTGTATATCAATTGTTACGCATTCATTCACGTAAATGAATAAAAAAAGACATCACTGTGGTTTTTACAATCTATTTACAACTGCAGGGTTCCCATCACCTTTTTGCATCAATAGCTCTATATTTTAAGTCTTTTTCTTGATATACGTATTTGATGTTTGTCTTGATTGTACACAACCGAAAATCGTGTGAGATTGACAAAATATTTGTCAGCTAATGTCATTGCAAAATATTAAGCTAAACTATCAGTTACAGTAGATAAACTTCAAGGGCCGATTTCACCAACAGAGTTAAGCCAGGTCAAAGTCTTAGACCTGGTCTTAGTAGTTGAAAATTAAAACTGTAGGATAAATTTCAATGTAAAAATGGCAGCACCTCCTGGTAACAAATTACTTAAGACCAGTGTTAACCGTAAGCCTGGTCTTAGCTATTTTGGTGAAATCGGCCCCAAGTGCTTAAATCTGGCTGTTTTCAGAGTATCAATGATGTCATTGAAGGTGTTGCTCCAATCTTCGCCACTTAAACAGGTGGTTTTTTCACTGACTCATAGGGAACTTAGGGACATGTGTAAATTGTATATGTAACAGTGATGTGTATCACTGCTATGCTGAACATAGGAGAGGTTACATGTGAGTCAGAAGCAGGGCAGTTGATGTGTCATATATTGTGCAAACTTAGCAACGTTTGTTGGAGATCTTGTATATCTACATCCAACCAATTTATAACAATTATCCTACAACAGCTTTGAATCTAAAACATATATATACATGAATATCATATATATATATATATATATTCTTTTTTCTGTTAGCGTATTTTTGGTAGCTTTGCAATCTATCTTGCTAATGTCTCTTTTGTGTAAGATCAGCAACAATCATTGTAATCCTGCGTGTTTTTACTCATTATTACAGTTGCGTACAACTGTGACAATCAGAAATCAGTGAGGTCATTGGTGAGCCTTATACTCATATGCAATTACATACTATGTATAGGCGCTGAGTCACTGGCAGATTGATGAGTAATAGAAAGCATTAGCATTAACATGGCAGGTATAAGGAATCACATCATTGACAGCCTGAAAGAGCAGTGAATGTAAGCATTACTATTTTGACTACTGTAATGGCTGATATGGAAGAGGGATGCAACTGACAAAAACACATATTATTAGAACCCAAAAAGGAGATGCCTAAATAGCATTGACCTCATTCAGTTGTTTGACTATGTCTTTGTATAGTTATTATTGAAGAATATACTTTAAAAGGGATTGTTTATGACTGTACACAATAATGCAGTTTTCAACAGGGTAGTCACAACGCAAAGTGATCAGTTAGAGCCCAGTTTTTCCCAGATCATAATTATTATCTTAGTGACGTGTAAAGAATTGTTTAAAGTGCCCATGGGGGGTCTCTTGGCTCTTACATTTTAACATTATTTTATCACTGGGCCACGTGATAATATGCCTGAAATAAAATCAAACAAAACAGGAACCTGAAAAATGAATTTCCTATTTCTTCAGTGCATCCCTAACCTATAGAGAATACCTTTTAGAGTTGCAAATTTCAACTTCTCTCCTTTTTCTGGGAGCAATGGGAACCCTGTTAGTAGATCTGTTTATATTAGCACCGGGGAAGAAGTAGATATTACGACCTAATCAACAATATCTGCATATATATGCAGCTTACGCACTCGTACTTGTAAGTCATTACGTACGAATATATATTATCACTTGGGCAGCATGCTCACAAAAATTAACACAAGTAATGTACAGGGCATTGATTGCACTAGGCAGTAGTTCTTGGAGGTTGATGAGGAAAGGAACACTGTGATTTTAGATTTATATTATATACATAATACATAATATGCTGTCTTCTTCGACTTCTGGAGCCAGATCAACGGTTAGTAGCCCTTCCCTCTCTGTCGCATAATTAGTAATATGAATATCGAAACAAACAGCTTTCACAGGTTGCCAACATAATTCAGTGACATCACGGACCTCATCACCAAAAGGTTAAGCATCTAATACAATTCAGGAAATGCTATACACAATGTGGGAAAGGTTTTCCCTGACGTTGTATTGAATCCACTAATGTGTACCAACCCGTCCAGGAACCTGTGACTGCCTGTATGGCTTCAAAGGTAATTTTTTTTATTAACGTATGGCATTCTGAATATTTACCCTGTCACACCAGAGCAGAGAATCCTATCTAGCCTTTTGAAAAAAGCTTATGTTATTTTTGCTAAAAAAAGAAGAGAACAATCACGGGGTTGTTGAGCAAAACGATGCCTTTCAATGCAATATTCAACAATAGAACTAAGTGAAGAAGTGAATTAAGAAATAACATTTTTCCTGATTTTGAATCTAATTAATCATGAGTCATCACTGTTAAAAGTGATAACCAACAATCATGAAGTAAACTGAGAAGTGGAATAGAACTGTTTGAGTATGAATTTGAAAATTGTCAAGAATCTTTGCTTTGAACTATTAAAGCTGTATAGTAATGCAAATGCATTATACGGTCAAATAGTGTTTAAGAATGATTATAAACAATGCACACTATCACTGAATTTGGTGAAACTTCTCCTCAATCTCTTTACTTATAGAGCTCCTTTGAAAGGAACTTCACTCCTCTGTGGTTTCCTCGTCCATATACACGTACTAGAAATGCTGGTATCGCATGGTACAAATTTCTGTAAAGGGGTCTTTTAATCAGGGCTGGGTTCAAATCTTGCTGTACAGAAGGTGCTGCAATCCGATTAGCTGAACTTGGGTCATATATGGATGGTTCCTTATTAGTATATTTTCCTAAACCCCAAAATAGTTAGGTAAACCTTATGTGCAACACTACCTTCGCCTTTCTGTCCCAATGTAGGCTTATATGTAACACTACCTTCCCCTTTCTGTCCCAATGTAGGCCTATGCCTTCAGAAAGTTGATTTATCAGGTGATGATGAAATGTAAAACCATGGTTTTTTTGGGCTTGACTGGGCAGATCTGCAAGATTCATGTATAAAAGAGGTTGATGCTGAACCCCTATTAGGCGTTAGTTGTAGAAATGTCCTACGTTTGTTTAATGACCTCATTTGAATGCTGGTTGACTGATGTACGATGGCCCTGACATACCTGATGCGGGGACTGAATGAACCATTATTTGCAGACTGCCTCCATGAAAATTGTCTTCTGGAGAGGTCTTTCTTGTCGGACTGTCCTGAGGAGTTCCTGGAGGGCTGAGAGAATCTTCTGGTGTAGCTAGGGGAGCTCTGCTTGGCTGTGGTGGGTAGTCCAGGTTCATCTGGCACTGGAGAACTGCTTTCCTTCCCTTGCAGGGCTTTGAGTGATGAGGAAGGATGGGAAGCATGCTTGAGCTGGAAGTGGAAGGCGTTAGTTCGGTGTATATTGTAGAAGTTGGACCGAAGGTGACTCGAAGAAGGCGTTTGGCGGTCGTAACCTGGCTGACCTGGTGCCGGAGTATTGATGTTGGAAGAGGTTGTATTTCGTCTTCTGAGTAGGATGAGTCGAAGGACATAGACGAAGATGTGGACAAAAGATGAGGATTCCGCTTTTGCCTTGGCTGCAAGTATGAGGGGGAGGTCATTTCCATGTCCTTGTATCTTGCAACCTTGACCTGCAATGGCTGCGGCTGCAGTGGTGATGATCGCAAGTACTCTGGCTGCTGGAAGTAGCGCGGTCTTGGGGTTAAATGGTCTCGGCCTCCAACGTCCCTGCTGAAAAGAAAAAGGCAGTATGATATCATGTTGATATAGTGAATGTTGCAAGTTTTTATTCGGATAGGACCGCTTTTGAGCCAGTTATTTTAAATGATCTGTAAGTACATGTAGAGCATAGCATCACCTGTTTCACTTACTTTAAAGCAGCACTGCATTTCTTCTCACAAAGTTATCACACGCACTGTTATCACAATTGATCAGGGCCTACACAACAAATAAATACACACCAACATTACTCACACATGACACACTGTTTCACCCTCGGCAATACTTGGATTAAGCTCGCACAAAAAAATCAATTCTGTACATACTTTTCCATCAGGCCAGTTTTGAATTAGACACCACACTGTTTTGCATCATGTGATATAGATAACTATATGATCTTAACAATTTTATAGGAATCTTAAAAAAATCTATCTGGTGAACTCACACAAAATTTTGTATTTTATTTATTCAATGAAATTTAGTTTATAAAAAAAGATCATTAAGGCATAACTTTCTATAAAGTTATAATCAATCACCTGAATGGACGAAATTTCGACTAGACATATCTAGGTTATTGTACTCTAATAGAATATCTAATTTCACTTGTGTATTGGTGTTGGATAATGGTAAAAAAATAATTAGTTGTCTCTGGTGCTAATGCCAATTTGCCGAGGGTGTTGCCACTACACAGCGCATATGTCACAAGCTTTTAGGCATGTAACTTATTGTTTGGGGAAAAGGATCAGAATACATACACGTCATACATACTGAGGACTTGGGGTGTCTTTCGTGTTCCTTGGGCCGTGGGATCGACACGAGACTGCCTTGCGAATGCTGTGTCGAAAGTTCTTGTTTAGAAACCAGTAGAGGACAGGGTTAACCGCACTGTGTGCATGTGCCAAGCATAGTGTAAAGGGCAGTATGAGGGCATCAGTGATGTGACTGGAGACGTCCAGACTGAGTGAGAAGATGTTGTAAGGTAACCAACAGGAGATGAAAAGAGCAATCAAGACGATGAGCATCCGCGCCACTCTCTTGCGGCCCATCATGACTGTAGAACTGCTGTCAGAAGTTTTGCGATGCAACTCATCAGAGCAGAGCGTACGACCAATCAGTGAGTAGCAGACAGAGATTATTAAGATAGGAATTGCGTAAGTGAGCAACAAGAGGAAGATGGCATAGGATTTGCGATATATGCCTTTTGGCCAAAGTTCTATGCACACTGTCACCGAAATACCAAAATGTTCAAAGTCAACATTTTTAAGATTTCTGACATACAGTACAGGAGCCAGGAAGACAGCTGAAAGAATCCAAATTGTTGCAAGACATCCCAGAGCTTGTTTTTTACTACTCATACGATGCTCAGAAAAGGGAGCTTTTAGAGCAAGGTATCTGTCGACACTCAAAGTTGTCAAAGTGAAGATACTAGCCAATACCGCCACACCTGCAAAGAGAGTACAAATAATATAAAACATTCGATACAGCATTTTAGTGAGAACCACAGACTCACAGGTCTTGTTGACAAAAATGTGGCATTAAGTGACCTCTTGACACATGATATGGTAGGCTCTAAAGCCAGTCCTCATGGGCACCTGTGAGTGTTTCGATGACATGGAAAAGACAGCAGGTGTCTTTAAGTTGTTATTCTTTAAAATATTGAAGGAGAAACAGGGAACAAGCTACAAAGATCGGATTGACGTCTCATGCAAGTTACATGTGAAAAACCTATTTGAAAACTGAGTGATTATTTTTTGCTGGTTCTAATAACTTTGTAGAAAATCTAGTAGTTAAACAAAGAATGTTGTACAGGGCGTCTACAGAAAAAAATGACAGTCTACACAATTTGATTTGTTTACAGTTTATTTTGTGCCAAGCATCATCATTCTACAAAACATGATTGGTATATGAACAGTATTATCAGAACAGTCAAATTACCCATTATTCGCACCCCTGGCTGTGGTAACTTTCTGCAGATGAGACTGAAATGATGCGAAAGCATGTTTGAAGTACTCCACCAAAATATTGCCCCGTGCAGACATGATGGAGGCCTTTAACTTTACTGAGACGGTTGGGATAACTTGCTGGACTCTACCTTCAAAGCTGCCCATACCAAGTAATTCACTGGGTCCAGCTCAGGAGACAAAGGGTGTTACTCTACCTTGCTCAGTAGGTGATTTGTTCTGAGGCACTCTTGAGTCTTCTATGCAGTATGAACAGGTGCTCCACCTTGTTGGAATATGATTTTGCCAACAAAAGTGTTTCTTGCCTGATGCCATGGCATCACAAATTCATCAGGATTGTTATTATAAACATTTGCATTTATTCCAGCGCTCCGATCAATGGCTATTTTAGACACTTTTGTGAATTTCTTGTCATCAGATGACCCCATGTTGAATACCTTGTGTTAGATCCTGAATTTGAATTTTTGGCAGGTGGAGCAACAGCAAATGCGCCACTACTCATGAATGATTCATTCCTTCTCTTATAAGCACCATATATTTCTCATCAACAATAAGGAAAACAGGACGACCTTGGTCAGCTTGGAGCAACGCAAGCACTTTTGCAGATCATGCTTCCATTTTGCCTTTAGTAGTGATCTAATTTACAAATAAACATATTTGCAATAGATCTAATATGGCTGACTATCAAATCCATTCTTATGTCAGACTTATTACCAAATTCTGAACTTATATGAGCGGAAAAAAGAAGACAAGTGACTGTCCTCTTTTTCTGTAGACACCCTGTATATGCTGTTTTGGATCAAAATATCTGTTTAGTAATGTTGAGAGAATTCATCTGTGTAAAAAGGCTATGCAAAAATGAGAAACTAGTTTAACAACGCATTTTAAAGAGATGTGAAATATGCTTTTTTTCTCCTCAGGAAAAGTTGGCATAATTGTTAGAGAAAACTCTAAATGTAACCTGTAACTCAATTAATGTTTGATTGTTAGTATGATGGCAATGTTTTTTTTTGGAGGGCCATATCACCATGATGATCTTATTCAATTGTGTCAATTATTTTCAATGTGGAGCCCTATTTTATTCGACACATGTTGACTTTTCAATAATGAAAGATGAATAATGGGATATACCTTGCATGTAGGCAGACACCTTACACATAACAGTCCCGTAAACCCAGAGTCTGACTATAATCTGACCAACTATGGTCGGCATGCAGATGAGGGTCACCAAAAGGTCAGCAAAAGCCAAATTGACAAGGAAAAGGTTCTTCACTCTGAAAAGAGAAAAAAAGGATTCCTTGCAGAATTAGAAAAAAACAATTGCCAATTGAATATCTACCCTCTTTTGTTACTAAGTTAACTCCTCTCACAGGGAATGCCCATCGCAATCTGAACTTATGATTTTTAAATTACAACATAAGAATGACAACTAATAGTTCATACCTTGCAGGCACACAGCTTATTCTTTGTCGTGAATTAAAAAGCTGAAGTATAGATTTTGAACAGAAAAACTAACCTTCTCATGTGGGCATTTCTGAAGACCACGAAGATGACCAGACCATTCCCTATCAAGGAGAGGAGGAACACAGGAATGTAAAGGAGGATGAGGACAATTGTGGAAGGGGAGTGGAGGGTGTACATCTTGTCCAGGAATTCTTTGATATAGCCGAATGCCTCAGCATCACTGAAGTTAAACGTTGATTCGGCATCTGTGAAATTTGCCAACTTCAGAAGGTCGACATACCTCGCCAGGTCCAGCTAAAAACAGAAAAAAAATAGCTAAATAAAGACAATGTAGTTATAGTACATAAAATGATGAGGAAGAACATGAATGCCTATATAGTCCAAATGTAAGACGGAAGTACATTGGTGTTGAGGGCATAGCAATGCTTGGACAGCAATTGTCACAGCGCATTGGAGTGATAAGTGATCTCCTTGCAAGGTGTTGCCTCATATCATAGGCCCCAGTTAAAAAAATTTACCATCTGTGTCAAAAGCTAATGTGCCATTCAACAAACTAATGAATACAAACAGTCGTCATATCTCGCTTTGCTGGTCAGGTGTTAGAGACGTGCATGGCTGACAAAGTATTGCACTTTCCATGAATTGCTCCATTCATATATTCAGCAGGCTGTGGTATCAAGGATCCTGATAGAAGACACATGACTAGTCTGTTGTCTCAAAAAGGCAAACAAAGCAGCAATTTCCAATTAAATCACATGAAATCCTTTTAGTGTCCCTATGTCAGCTCCAGGTCAACCTGTGATTTCTTTTTTATCTCCATTGTGTGATATTTGTAGTAAAAGTATTATTCTATCAATTTGGTTTCAGTTCCATTACCAGATAATATTACATCTCAATGGCTGGTATCTCTAGTCCAATTTATTTTTACTCTTCAAGAGTCTGTTTATATGGCCTGATGACATCTGCTTGTTTGGGCATTTATCATCCTAAATTCTCAAGTGAAATCTATAGCTTTTGGGTATATCATAATATTAATATGAAAATAACACTCTAGCTTGGAGTGGCTAATTGAGCATAATTTCATCTGATATCCCTTGGAAGACTGCAGTGGCTAATTTACAACATATACTGAATGTTTACAACATGCGTATGCATAAGATTACATTTTTTTGTATAAGGAAGCCAAAGATAAACTTGAAATCAAAAAACCAAAGCAACCGAAACAAATTTGTAAACAATCAAAAGGATTTCTATAGTGTGAAGAAACAATGAGTGTAAGGTAGCCACACCTAATATACACAAATGCCACTCCCTATTTCTGGAGAATAGAAATAATATTGTTCTGTGACTAATTATGTTGTATGAAAATTTAATATGCATCTTGTAATGATGCACAACCAGACATCATGTATATCCTCTTTCTGACACATATACTGTTTCTCTGAATCAATTTTGAGCCCTGAGTTGTGCTTCCTTCCTAAAATGACAGATTATGTGTTTTGTAGCATATATCTCAATTTGTAAAAGTAAACCATGGACCAATTTGCTATTACTGAATTTTCATTGACAATACCTCTAATACGGACGTTCCTGCACAGAAGTTGGGGATGGATTAAACTAGAAATATCAGGTGGAGAACATAAAATGTTTTCTGGCATTAACTGATACTGCCATGGTAAATGAAACATAATTACATGAACTGACCAATCTCCCTTCCACCCCATTGGGTGGTAAATCTCTAGGCAATAGACAGGTCGTTGTTGCTGCTCAGTTTAAAACAGCACAGTTCCTATGATAATTTTTGAAATGGATATCAACCACATCCAGCTGCTATCTATGACATGTGTTTAAATGTTTTTGCCTACACCACAAAGACCCTTTTACGAGTAATTTTATGTTAACTATATAAGTAGTTCATTCTGGCAGTCATGATCCTTTTGTTTTCCAAAACGGATTCAAAATGATTATTGTGTATATTATTTGTTTTTGAAAGATAATTTACTTATGAAATTTGATGAGACCCCCAGACCAATTCCAAACATGCCAATGATATTGTTATGAAATTTTACCTGTTCCACAATTGATATGCACGTGGAAATGACAACTGTGGTATTTGAGAGTTGAATATTCTTTATATCATTGGAAAGTCAGCATTAAAATTACAAAGGTCAGATCAGAATCACTGCAATCAAATCTGTACTGAATTAAATCGACATTAAGTGTTCATGTTGTGGCTGAATTCTATGAAAGAATGAACTGCATGTGGAAAGTAATTCAAATTATATTATGAAATGGTTGTCCTGATGTAATGAGAGCAACCAATTGTCTGGCAGACAATTCCGCAATTTTGGCCTACCCTTTTCGAAACAGTTATGTTGCTTTGCATTTTGTGGCCCTTACAATAAAATGAGTGGTTGACTCCAATCAACTACAAGTGCATGCATGGCTCTGCAGTTTCGTCAGATTTCTCTAAAGACAAGACCAACTCGAGAGAGAGACCTCAGGGAAGAATTACAGAGAATAGCACCTACAAGGATTCAATCTGAGTTTCTTGGAAAGCAATGAGCCATCAAGCTCCACCTCAATACATCAAACATTTGTACAAGTCTAACAACATAGTTACAATAAACGCAACATGCAACAATCACTTGCGTCAACAAGAACTTCCTGCATAAAATCCTCACAGATGAGACATAGCATAAATTTTCTCATTCTGCGTGCATAGAAGAAACCTGTCTCAACATGCAGAAACCTCAAAAACACCAGAATATGTTTATTTGTCTACAACTGATGATAGATTACAGGGATGATGGTTTAGAAAGCCTCCTTAATTAATCTTACAATAATTTCAGTTCAAAGTCATCAATAATTAAAGTGAATAAAAATTGAATAAGATATTACATTTTCATCAAATTTTAACAAGGGGATGATAATTATATAAATACATAATACAACCATTTTGAATTTGAAAATATTGAGAATTGCTGATAGACAAAGTTTTGACGTTTCTCAAATGCATCCAGGATGTTCTCGTTAGTATGTTTGATTATCAAATCTCCCATTGGAATTTTAATTTTACTTTCTTTACTCAAAGTATTATGCTGGGCTTGCAGCATGGGAACGGGTACAGATTTGGGGCACAACAGGGTGGCATGCTTCTAGAGCTTATATGTGTTTCAATATTTATTTCTTGCAAATTGCATGAGGTGACAGCTTCTTTGACAGCAGTTGATTTGATATATACTTTTTTAAGGGTAAGGGTCCCACTGTTCTTTGGAGCCAACTTGGCGATTTATAGTGGGAAAATTTTGCATTTTATAGGGACACGCTGCTAAATGGGGGTCAAAGAAGTGATCGGAAAATATTTTTAAACAGTGACCGCTATTTGGAATCACTCACAATACAACTGAAAAACATCTCAGTCCTTTCAGAAAAAATAATCATTAAGAAGGGGCTCATATTTGATGCTAAAAAATCTCATGTTGTTTTAAAATAGCCATATGGTGTACAGCAGAATTATATAACCAGTGCACCTCTCTGCTTTGGAGATCACTCCATCACCATAGCCTTTCTTGACTGTCGCCAAATGTTAAAGAGTACGGTTATTTCATTTATGGCTATGAACAACACCCTGACACCTGCTTTATGAAAGTTTTTTCTGCATAACATAATCACATATGACAAGATTAAAAGTTTTGTGCTACATGGTCAACCTGCAGCATCTTGCCTGCAACAGGGGACCATAGTGAGGTGTTAAAGAGTAGGGTACATTCCTGGACGTCAGAAAACTTGCAACGGTAGAGACATACCAATGATTAAAGGTCACGTTTTCCGTATGTCCAGCGTTGTAGCCTACATGTAGCTAACTGGTGTGACAAAACCAATTCTGAATCATGTCATGAGGTAGAGTGTATTGTTGTTTAGACCCACAATTGGGTATTAGCTTGAACAGTTCAAGCATTAGCAAAAATTTCCACAATGCTCTCACCATGTCTCAGTAAGAATATGTCACATTTTTCGTACATCCCATTTTTGAACATACATATTTGACCAGATATGAAAACAAGCTTTGGAGAGTTATCAATTTTGGGGAAGTAGACATAGCCACAAGACCAAGCACTGGTAATAAAACCATTTTTGTATTGCAGGCCTGAAGTAAAGCCTCTGTCTTGAGTGGATCAAATTGCAGAAAATGCCCCATGTTGTTGTGCTTCACAATGGGAGTAGATACATATCTCAACACACAGGAATTATTAAGCTCTGAAAATTCCCTGGTTGGTGCCTGGGATGGTCCCTTTTGAAATATTGTTTAATGTTTAATATTACAAGACACCAAGTCTTCATTTTCCTCTCCGTGGTGGCCAAAATCTGTACGCATTTCCATGCTACATGATATATATCTTAATTAAGGAAATGAATCTATAGTTGCTCCATATTATCCCAGAACCAGCATGTGTGCGCATTGGGCAATTGGGGGGCAACACTAAGAAGGTCAAGAGACAACTGGATGCTTTGCAGGTGCCTCCGAGCATCTTGGCTAGGGCTCCTTCATGCACCTCCCCAAGTGTAGTGTCTACTGTCAGGCCTGTTCCAGAATATGCTTCATTTGTTCTGATCGGGAGAAGCACATTATTATTCTCTGCTATGGCCAGAGTAGTTGTTCTTCATCCTAAACTGTCTCACTGTGAGTACATGCTCTATTGGTGTCTTTGGTGGGGTCAGAAACCTGATAGGGTTGTCTTACCTGCGGTACAGCAACCAGTGGAGAGTGTGAATTGGGTTCACCAGTGTCTTTTCTTGTATGTTATAAGAATATGCTGAATGTCTGAGATGGATATTGAAAATCAAATAGACACAATTTACAGTTCTTACGGAAGTGGTGTGATATGCATGCTGTCACCTCTCATTCCAACATAATACCAAAAAGAAACAAAATGTGGTCTATTGCATCATGTCATAGACAATTACTTTTTAAAATCATCGTTGTTAGATGGTGTGTTATAAAACAAAGAGTGCTCAAAACATGTAAAAAAGAATGCTCAAATCAGGTTCAGACATTTTGTCCTAAAGAAGAATCATCACAATCAAGACCTGCATCATTCCAGGGACCTGGTGAAATATGATAACTTTGGGACAGATATGCGATATATACAGGCTGTCAATTTATACAAGATAGAATTGTGAGACCATTGGGAAAAATTAAAGGCTAATAATATTGTAGGGATGGCGATTTGCCCTGAGTGACTTTCGCTCTCTCACTTGTTTACCACAAGTTTGTTTTGATACAATAACTGTTTGTCTTCTTTTATCAGTATTTTTACGTTTACTAGGGCTGCTTAGAAAATAGAACAGAACAATATGAAGTATTGTAGAATGTAGAGGTCTCCCTAAGTGTTGCAAAGTGGCCTTGGAATTGATATAATTTGAGACGTCTTCTGAAGAGCTATCAGAGACCTCTTACAGACAAAAGAGTCCAGCGCAGGTGCCACAGAAAGAGATCTCTAACTTAGGGCCGATTTCACCAACAGAGTTAAGCCAGGTCTAAGTCTTAGACCTAGTCTTAGTAGTTCAAAATTAAAACTGTAGGATAAATTTCAATGTGAAACAGACAGCACCTTCTGGTAACAAATTACTGAAGACCAGTTTTAACCTTAAGCCTGGTCTTAGCTATTTTGGTGAAATCAGCCCACAGTGTGAGGTTATTTTATTTGCTGAGTTGGCTGCTGTATCAAAATGGAAATAGATTATCACACTGTGAGGGACAGTGTTTTGCAAAAAGCTAGGAGGTTTGGATAAGTTATGCTGAGTCTTGCTGACGCATAAATATTTTCTGTTTTACTGTACTCGTCACATAACATTGTGTTGTCAGCCGTCCTGTTCCTCCACTTCAAAACTTTGACTGCTGATTAACTGGAAACTCTTTGCTTCAGAAATGATCTGATTCTAAGAAAAGATTCATATGTCAATATTCTGCCCCAGGAGATATGTAATCATACGGGAACCATATCCGCAGCAGCAACAACTGTGTTTGAGGTGGTACGTATTCAACCGTATTGTAACATTTTAGGTCAGTGTAGCCCTCGTTTGTCTGAAGTGTGATGAATTAGTTCATTGCCTAATAGTTTGAGAGGCTGTGTTAAGTTGCTTTTCTTGAATATAGTTCCTTTAAAACTATTCTGAGTGAGCCGGGTTCCTCCAAACGCAATAATCGAGGGGTCTTTGTGGACATGGTCCTTATCACATTGCTGCTCTTTAGCAGCAGGCAAGCTAAGAATTGCCAATCTACAGTTTAATTTCCAGTTGCAATTAAAACTGGCTTTTTCTCAGCTTCATTATGTTGGAAAAAGAGATAAACAGAAAATTTAAACATCTGACATTAAACATGCTTGCCATCTTTCCTGCACCAGCTTTGTCAGCATTTGTCAGCTGGGTTCTGCGATGGAAGAAAATACTCTTTAGAATTCTTCATTGAAGAACTAACAAGTAAACTGAGATATATTGTGCTGTAGAAAGCTTTAAGCTTTGTTAGAACACCTGTGAGGTTTCAATGAAATTCCTCAAAACAAGCAGTTTTCACAAGGGTTGATGAAATAAGCACATTATTAAAAGGAAATGTTCATGGTCTGAAGGAATTAAACACTTAAAGTAAAACAAAATATATATGTAAATTTTATATCTTTCAGAGTGTATATCTACTCATAGATGTGAACAAATACATTTGATTCTGTGAAAGTAGGGGAAATGGACCTACATTGGACCCCCTAACTTCATTGCTCCATTTCTCACACTAATACCTAAGAGATTAATCATGGTTAGTACATGCTTCAGACCAAAGTCTTTACGTGAGGCCAGGTGGAGGTCACATTTGCTATATTTTGCATGAAATGCAAGATTTTGTTCACTGCTGCAATTTAAGGCACACATAACTTGAATTGCACTTCCTGTTCTCTGACTGATATTGGACCAGTGGTCCAATATCTCGGCAGCTACTCCAACATGGGACCAGGGGGTTCAATATGGGTACCAGTGGTTCAATTTAGGTTCACAGTAACTTCACACATCACAACCACCTTTCACATCTGACATTGAATAACATGAAATTGAAGTTGCCATAGCCCTTTAAAATGGAGTTTATGCATGAAAAAGAGGAGTCGTTGCCATATAATAGTCATAATGGGCAATGAATTTCCCCACCCCTTATGGACCACAAGATCAAATATTACCACGGCAATGATGTGGCATAATAATTATTAGTGGTTCAAAATAAGGTCCTCATCAACTTATAGTTCTTGCACATATTCTAAAAATAGCAATACCTTTCAATCTGCATGTCATCACTGAGTTTGTGCAACAGAGAATACCAACTCTATATGTCATCTGTTATTTGTATCATTGTTGTATATAGTGAATGTTTGATTTCTTGGTATGCCATTCAATTTCATGGAATTCTATAAACAATGTGGTGAAATAGATTAATTCCATGTTGGTCACCTGGAAACTTTCTGTACTCACTCTGCAAATTGGTGTTCCTGAAATGTCCACCACAGATCTCTTGTGGTCCAATTTAAGGACAGGTCCAATTTAGGAACACTTCCCTATTTCATGAAATCAGCCTCCTAAAACTGACCATTCTGTCAAGGACAGATAGTACATGGAGAAAATCGATCTTTAAGTTTCTATTCCTTGTCAACAAGCGTTTGGAATGCTGGAAGATTCAGAAATGGAAGGAAAATATAATATTATATAGGCCTGTATATTGGCTAAATTGCGTATTATACCGTATACATTCGTGTATAAGACGCACTTTTGATACCCAGAATTTTGGCCTGTAGGCGGGGTGCGTCTTATACGTGGGATATACTAAAATCCAGAAAATTCTTTATTTTCGTCACTCTCGTCCACCATTTTGAAACACGCGCTGTCAACTTTGTCAAGTTCTCGCTTTCGCGAGACCTTAGGCGAGAGAAGACGTGATGAAGATGGCCAAGATGGCGTCGCATAGACATAAACAATGTGGATTCGAGTTGATTTCTTGCAATTTTAGCTAAAATAGAAGGTAAATTTACCCAAATAAGCATCGTTTTTGTCGGAAATCCAGCAATATTTCGTACGCCACACAGTTTTTCGATGCCAGTCAAATCTAATGCGACTTATACAAGGGTTTCACTGGGAGGGGGGTTTTGGGGGCTTAAAGAATGAGTGCCTCTTATACGCGAGGGCGAATTATATGCGAGTTTATACCGTAGTTCCCACAGGTGTAGACTTTGAGGGCTGCACTAAGTGCACTTGCCATATATATCCATCTATCTAATCTATCTAAAAGTCTCGAAAGACATCACGTTGTTAGAGCATCACTGAAGTGTATTCAATCAAGCAACCATATTCAGGTCCCCATTCTAGGTACTTGCCTTTACTGTTATTATATACCAAGTAGGCCTACCCATTTGCGCCTGGGCGGGGTGGAGCAAAGAGTTATGAAAGATCTGCTAATCTCGCAGGTCTTGGACCCCAACCTACAACATTCAAGCAGCTGGCATGCACACCAGAATATTTTCCACAAGTGTTGTCACCACATTATGAATTTTTCTTGTGATGCGGCATTGTGACAATGTTGCGAAGTTCTATGTCACTTTCCGACGCAATGAATCTTACACAATACAGTGTTGTCATGAAACGTCATCTGCCCGTTGTGACTTATATATTATTACATGGTTTGTTTTGTATCGACCCGAGTATTCTCCCTGCCAGTCCATATTTTCCCGAGGGCCGCCAGGCCCATGTGAAAATATGGCTGGCAGGGAGAATACGAAGGTCAATTCAAAATAATCCATGTACATGATGTAATAATGTCTTTATTCAAGGACCTGTTTTTTAATAACAAGCCAAAATATCAGTAGTAATATTGGTTTCATTCTCTCCATTTAGGCTAAGTCACCCAACATGTAATTTGTGAATTAACACAAGAGGGCTCTGGTGGTAACGTCATTTGAGGGAAATAACAACGTCTTTTGAGGGAAATAACTTGTATTTCCTTGAAATGACGTTGTTATTTCCCTGGGCATATTTAGTGTTATTGGGGACAATACATGGTTGGTCATGGAGAGAATAAGTTATTCTTATTATACTGCAAACTACATTGTTGCAAGGGCATTCTCATATGAAAAGGGATGTCGTGATAATGCTTTGTGTACTCCTAGGTCTATTTCGAGAAGCGAGTATTACATTTCATGCATATGTATCGGCTTTGAAAGCTGGCTTTAGATCTGTCTTTAGGATCACAATAAGTTCTGTGAGATGACAAAAATAAAAAGAGCTTTTTTTTCAAATAACTTCAATAAATATGAAACCCAAAGGTGAATTTAAGCTCATAAAGTACATAAGATCACATTGTATAGCGCGGCATACTCCAGGATCCATTAGTAGCCAGAGTATAACACTTACCGTGCGTCAGAGGGCCTAACATTTTTTAGTACAAAATTTTATGTATAATGAACGCTTTATTGTGAACCAGTATCAGGTATACCACATGGAATATCGTTACCAATGATAAGGTGACTTTATAATATAACGAAATGACACATACAGGAAAAGAAATATTGAAATTCCAAAAGAAGATTCTTAGAAACAGTACAAAGAAATTAAAAAAAAGCAATAAGATTTTACCCGGTGCAAGCAAATTAATTGCGCAAAAAAAAAGAAGCTTCCAGACAACAGCGCAATAGAAAGCCACTAGAGAAAGATATGTATATATTTAGAAATAGGCCTACCTGACTGAGGTCCTCCATAGAGTCATGTTCATACACAGCTTCCATGACGCTGGCACGAGAGAAGTGACTTGGAGCAGCAGCTCGGCTATAGATAGAATCCCTGGTCACTGAGCCACTGCACCTCAATGCTTGTTAGCTCCTGTTAGCGCTTATGACGTAGGTTCTCACAGTTCCAGGCAACGTTCTAGTGACGTCATGCCGTCTTGTTGAGTTGTTATTTGCAGCATGTGCTGTTTTTTTTCTCTCTCTCTGTTTCTGTCTCAGAAACAGAATCACGACAGGCAGAACACCTGCACTGAACAAGAGAGCTCAAGTGGCATGCAATGAGAGCAACTGCACAACGGTCCAGTCATTATGATCACATATAGCCAACAAAAAGAAGATGAAAAAAAGGACATATACATATATTTATATATATATGATGATATAAAGATATAGGCCCATAGACCCAAATGACAGACATTCATGCTGCAACCAAACGACTTAATGACGCAGAATGAGCTCCTAACAATGCCTCCCATCATTTCAGGATATTTCATTTACTGATGTGAACATAATTACATAGTGAAAGTCAGGGGGCCCTGGAAATGCCATCATATCAAAAGAAGCCCCCTGTTTGCATCTAGGGAGGTGAGGTATATGTGTTGCTTGTGCGGTGGCTGCTGCTGGTGCCAGCGGTGATGTTGCATTAGTAGGTCAGTCACCTGCATCTTCATCACGACCTGCCTTCCAAAAAAGGAATGGCTTAGTGTATATATAAGTCTTCCTACCAAAAGGCTAAACGTACCTATGTATGTTACCATAGGCATCCAGGTATTAAAATTATGTTACTAGGCCTATGTATGCATCGTAATTTGAGCCTGTAAAATCATTCATTATGGGCCCAGTCATGACAATAGACGATGAGGACACACCCTTACAGTGGAGAGTCTAATAACGTGCAAGCACTTTAAGCAGCACAGACAGTAACTGTTCATGGTACCAACACAGGCACAACGGTCACTGATATACTTAGGAGAAGAAGAAGAAGAAGGCATGGTTGACCTTTGACCCATGGAAGCCAGTCTATTTTAGTTTCTTTATAATTTTTTCCATCACAGAAGGGCACCAAGAGTGACTGGTCGAAAGTTAAAAACCAACGGAGAATGTACAGTAAATTTGAATGAGAGTGGTGAAAGAGAGTGACCTCCAGAGTGCTAACGAGATTGCATGAAATTCTTGGGGTAAGAGCAGCTGTGCTGCTAATAAAAAAAGCAGATGGCCAGTATGGAACGCCTAAGTTTTTAGTAAGATTATGAACCAATAAAGGTTTCATGAGTGTGTGAAGGTTCCAACTGGCAGCTGGGTGGCCCAAGTGGTTAAGGTTAATTCTCTCCTGCTCCGATGAAGGTTTTTGTCTGGATGGGTTCAAACCATGGTTCGGGAACCCAACATTTTCAGTGGACCGTCATGAGAAAAATCAGCTGGATGTGGTTCAGATGAGACGTGGCGACCTCTTGTATAGTGTCTGTGCTGGGCAAGTAAAAGATCCCTCACTTGGGGTAAATGTGTAACATTTTCATGACTCCCCTTTCTCTCTGAATCATCTCACCAATAAACCCTCATGAACGCCCAGAACTGGGCTTAGAAGGCTGCACTTGCCATATCTATCTATTCTCAATCTAGATGGACCTATAAATGTAAATGTGCAATTCCAAAACTTCATCGATGAACTGCTTAACCAACCCATTGAATGAATCTCGGATCTCTCCAGACTCCAGAGTCTTAATGAACCACCTAGTGCATAAAGCACATACTATAATTATATGGGCCACTCACCCTATATTTTAGCCAGGTTTCCAAGTGAGACATATTGTACTTGAATGCTCCATGGGTGTGAATGATTCATCTTAGTGATATCATTAACCATGCAGTGATGTCAAATCATCATTATCGAAGCAACAGATAGGACGTAAAGTTATTATAGACACCACGGATATTCTCAAACAGTCGAAAGTCATCACTTGCCCCTCTGTGACGGCAATCCTTAGAATTCAATAATTGCTGTCACAACTCCAGCTGAGGAGCATGTTTCTGCAGCCACTTGGGAAATATTTCTGCTGTTTCAGGAGGCTTAAGCACAAAGTGCAGACCATGCTCAAATCAATCGGATAAGTAGATGCTCATCAGCACGGTGATCACTCTTGAAGCAATGCTAAAATAGGACAACTTGCTCCTCTTCCCAAGAAATGACGTCATAAGGAGTCTATTTTCAGTCATTTTTGACTGTAATGATGTTGAGACAAAATAAGGATTAAATGAATCTCAAGTGTGAAAATCTTTTCTTCCTTTCAATCATTTGAAGTAGCAAATGAAAAAATATTGTTTTTTTTTTTGGTTATAAATGGCACCCTCAGTTTCTTTGTCAAAATGTGTATCAATAATTATTATCCATCCAATAACTATGCATCCTTCAATTTTTTTTCCTCAGACCAACAGCATGATGTCATACTGGTTCAGGGTAGCTATTGGTCTAGCAGGTCTGTGTGATGTACAGCTATAGAGCATGATGACATGCTGACAAGCAAATATAATTAGCTGCTATAATTAGCAACAACAAACAAAGCAAATCCTTAAAAGTTTCATGTCACTGGAATTTTGCTGGTTTTTGTTATTCATTGCACCTGAGTATCCAAACTGTTGGTCAAGTTTCAGTTACAGTTTTTGGTTCCTGGTGATTGAGCATGGTGATACATTATTATATTGACCTTCAAGCTGGAATTCGACCAACTGTGAGATTTGGTGAAAGTCTTGTTTGTGTTTTACAGCTACAGTGTAGGCCTACTGATTAAAATCCTTCCCCAGCTGAGAGACATGCATTCTTGTGATGCATATTGAGGGCAGATATTGTGATCAGCTGTTCCCTGTTAGTACATATTATTAAGCCTTCCTCTTCTACTTCCCATCTTTCCAATAAGATTTCAAATCAAGCCACCCTCGCATCACATGGCATGCTTTGAATATCCATGTACTCCATTGATTAAATGATAATGACTCTGGAGCTTTCACAATGTTAATTTGGTGCAATTTAAGAGCAACTGCTTCATGTCATGCAGCTGACTCTTCTAACCAATGAGAATGTTCATGTAGCTTGACATCACCAAAAAAGCCTTGCATGACATACAGTTTTTCCACTCACACCTGAAGTGACCAATACTACAGTTACATCAAACAATGAAACATCCTTGATTTTGCCATTCACCTGATGATCCCATGGTGAGAAGCCCTCGGGTGATAAGTCACATATTCCCTCTCCCGTGGTGAATAACCTATACGTGTTTCACCAACAATACCTTCAGAAGAATTAGCTGGGAGTCACAGTCTAAGAAGACCCAAACACAGGCAGTCTGAACAGCAGTTCTCACTGGTGAGCAAGTCTGATTTGTCATAAGTAATGGGAGTTCATGCATGTGCCCTGCAATTGTCAACTTTTCAGGACATTACTTTATAACATAAAGAATATACTGAGGTTGTAATATATTCCGGGGACAACATTGAATTTGAAAATGCATTTCATTAATAGAGAGAAAAAACATGAATTACACTAGAAACAAGTCGTCGAATATTCATTCCTAAATCAAGCATCACCTTTTTAAGAAATATCCCTACCAGAAATTATTCATTAGAAGACTGGCCGAAAAGGATATATTTATTTCACCAAAACTGAGCAAGAAATTTTTTTTTTTCAAAAAACTCCAAGCCCACCCCTAGATATCAAATGGATGCCTGTTACAGGAATTCGCGTTGAAGTTGACTTGTTAGCTTTCTATCAGAGTTGCTCCAGCGAAATTGGAATTTTCAAAATTGGGTTAAAACTATCAATATAAATCTCCGAATTTTAGCCCTGGTAAGAGGGCATACTACTTTAGAAACAACACCACCTTAGCACTGAGTTTACAAATGGAAAATAAGTGAGTAATTGCAAATTAAAAATACATTTACGTGATGTATGGAAGCCCACATAACATGTGGTAGCTGCACAGTCCATTCTAATAATTAATCTCAGCTGTTTTACAAAGATATAAACTTACTAAGCTATCAATGAAACTGACAAACCAAGTGTTGAAGACAAACAAAAACTGCAAAATAAGTAATCTTGTATCTGGTTGTCAATGATTGTGTCTTCTATAACACCAAAACTTTGATTGGTCAACATGTAAATCTGGATTACAAGCTTGACAAGCACCTGTTCAGTGTATCCATATTTCAACATCTCAGATCGCATTTTGATGAGCTTTTGAGAAAATAGAAACGAAAGAAAGAGAGAAATAAAGAAAGTTAGAAATAAATAAATAAATATAGATAGATAGATAGATAGATAGATAGATAGATAGATAGATAGACAGATAGACAGATAGATAGATAGATAGATAGATAGATAGATAGATAGCACTGTAGATAGATAGATAGATAGATAGATAGATAGATAGATAGATAGATAGATAGATAGATAGATAGATAGATAGATAGATAGATCTTCAATACAGAGGTACTTCTTTAAACAATCACAAAATGTGGCCTGGGATTGTCAGATGTGGTCCCAATTAAAATACCACTCATAAAGGTATCATTTGGTGTGATCAATCATAATGCCACACTTGATAATTGAAAAGGATTACGAAAAAAGACTTGTCAAACTTGTAATAAACAAAATTTCACAGTTTCAGTTTGTTTGAGGTTGCATATTTTCTGAAATAAACAGGACTATCTGATGTTAATAATTATAAATTAGAGGCTTTGGCTCCACAGATTTCTCACACATATAAATCTGAATGAAAATTGGTCTTAGGCAAGTAGCTTTCTACCATACGTCATGTAGAGCCAAATTGCTTGATCCCAGTGCTTCTGAAGTCTACTTCAACATGAATTCCTGTAATGGGAATGCTACTCCCTCTATATTATTATAACAGTGGACAATGATGTGGACAATGTGACAAAGTGGATATTTCTTTATTCAATCCCGTCAAAACTGCTTCGATATGCACCAACATATCTCATGTAGGCCTCATGAGAGGATGAAAAGGCAGAGGTTATGCGGGGAAACTGGAGAAAGTGGGGGAAATTGTGGGGCAAGTGAGAGGAAGCCGGTTGAAAGTGTGGGGGTTACAGGGGGATATCAGGGGGAAATGGGGGCAAAATGTGAGATAACTGATATTGCGGGAATAAGAAAAGGGAGCGGGGATGGTGTATCCTGTCATGAGGCCTTTTATTTAGCACCATAAATCGTTACCGAATGCATGACCTTGCAGGAAAAGTTAAGTTGCAGCCAGATCAACTTGAACTTTTTCCTGGGGCTTCCTCTTGCCATCCATGGCATGGGCGTACCAAAATCAACTTTTTTGGGGGGGGGGCGGGAGCGACATTTTCCCAAATTTCAAGATATAGCTGTAATACGAAATTACATTGTTTGGACACAATTGATTTTCAATAGTATTTATTTAATCTTCTGCCAAAATTTTTTAGCATTTTCGTAAGCCCATGTGACACTAGCAGCATTAGGTCCGAATTTTTCCAAAAGTCATATTTTTCCGTGATCAGATCCAAACTATGAGCTATTTCCCCCCTGTGAAAATATCTCTAGCTATGTTTGAGCCATACTGTACTTGTATAAAATCATTCCTTAACAAAGAGGATTCAGAAACATGTCAGAAGAAGGGGGGGCCTTGACCATGTTTGAACAACATTTAACCCCTCTTTAGTGCATGCTAATATATACAAATCCATTTACTGATACAAATTAAGTTTAAATTTAACATAGTCATGTTTATTGTTTGATTGACTGATTGAATGATTGCTTAATTGATTGTTTGACTGACTGATCCAATATGAATTTCCTTGTGCAAAAATAATTTTTTTATTGCATTAATAAGCTGCAGTATTTGTATGTTACCATTACATGTAGATCTGAAGAGTCATACCAAACCACCCATAGAATCTACCACAGATGAATCTCTCAATTGCTGCATATTTGTTGTCAGAGACTCAGAGTGTCCAGCAATCAGTGTGCAGTACTTTTCTCAGAGACGTAACAACTATAATTTTAAAGCTCTCGAAGAGATCTCTCTATTGCTGTGAGAATCACAGCTGTACCAGTTATGCACTGGAATCAGCGAATTCCGCCTCATTTGCATAACATGTATGAAGGCCTGTTCATTGGCTATCTTCGGGGGCCTGTCTGACTTATTCACTGAAGGCTTTACTGAAGTGTACCCAGCATGTTTTAATTTAAAAAAAGTACTTTTGCATGCAATAAAAGGACAGTATTTCTAAATACTGCAACCCTGCCCCCTCCAAAAGCCCCCCACCCACTTGATTCCACTGCCTGTGTAATAGCCGCTGATTAGCCGAGGGTATGCTGCCACGCAGCCTATGTTTTTCATTTGCTACTTCAAAAGATCGAAAAGAGGAAAGGTTTTTCACTCCTGAGATTCCTTGTAATCCCGGTTTTGTAACCACATCATTACAATGACTGCAAATAGACTCCTTATGGCAACAGTGACGTCATTTCTTGGGATGAAGAGCAAGTTGTCCTATTTTAGCATTGCTTCAAGTGTGATCACCGTGCTGATGAGCATCTACTTATCCGATTGATTTGAGCATGATCTGCACTTTGTGCTTAAGCCTCCTGAAACAGCAGAAATATTTTCCAAGTGGCTGCAGAAACATGCTCCTCAGCTGGAGCTGTCATGTGCTCGTAGGTGTGACAGCAATTATCGAACCCAAATAATTGCAGTCACAGAGTGAGAACTGATTGCTACTCAGTACTTGATTGTATGAGGGAATCAGTGGTGTCAATGGCAACGGCCGTTTCTTGAAGCGTCACAAATATTTGTCTTTGCCTCTTTAGTCTCACTCTGCACCAACCATTGTCTCGTATCCTACACAAAGAGACAAATTACTTTCATTGATACCATCATTATGTACAGTGTTCTCATTAACGCTGTCCCTATCGCAAATTTACGCACCTTTTTTAAGGACATACTTTTACAGCTGTCTATGTGTCCCAAGGACGCATTGAGATCAGCCCAAACTGACCAGAAACATGGTCCCACAACCACACTTATGGAATTCACAGTTGAATTGGTACACTCTACTGAACTGAGGTTCCAAACAGGTGATTACAACAAACAGTCAATGCCAAACAATGCTAAACAAGATTATCTAGCTTTCTATTTTGTAACAGGGCCCCTCAAGACACTGTCAGAGCAAAGGAACATGTCACAGAGCGGCTGAGAGCCAGGAACTTTTTGCCCAAGAAATGATAATTGAAACATTTGAGCATCCATTTATCTGCATGGAATTGTTCACAGACTATAGCTATATTGCATGGGATGTCTATTATTTGGAATGGCTGGCAATTTTAAAATTAGAATTTATTGGATGTGACTGAAATTTGTCTACACCCATTCTATGAAATCTACAGATCTAATAGTAATATACAAATACTGTATGTTATTAATGCAATATTAAAATCCATTTGCACAAGGAAATTAATTATTTGATCAGTCAGTCAAACAATTAATTAAGCAATCATTCAATCAGCAGATCAGTCAATCAAACCACCCCGTTTTATACCAGGTTGCCACCCTTTAACTTCGGATAAAAACGAGAAATTTGGTTGAATCTGTGATAAGTGATAACACATGGAAAGAGACCTTTTTTTATTTAAAAAATCTGTTAAAGTCTGTTTAAGGATTCCATTAACGCAGCAACAAATACATGATGTCGGGGAAAATATGTCTGGTGAAGCAGGAACAATCATGGAAAAATACAGAGAATTTGCTCCAAAGCTTACTGTGCACTAAATTATATAATTTTAGCTATCTTTATTTAGTTTCATTTCAAATATTAGCTCCAATAGGCCTACATGTAAACTAGAAGAATAATTCTAATAAAGCAGCTTCCTATCAAACGCTGGAACAACCTTGCTGACCACATTTACAAATAGATAATACAAACAACCTGGGCCATGCGACAATCAGATTATAGGTCCGAATAACACATTCAGTCCCATTTGCTGAATTTAGGTGTTTTTGACACTCAGACAATATGTCTGAATCTCTTGGGTGACGTGTTGATCTACCTATCTATCTGTCTATCTGTCTATCTATCTATCTATCTATCTATCTATCTATCTATCTATCTATCTATCTATCTATCTATCTATCTATCTATCTATCTATCCATCTATGCATCTATGTATGCATCTATCAATCTATCTATCTAAAAATATCTATCTCTCTCTCTCTATCTCTCTTTATCTATCTATATCTATCTATCTATCTATCTATCTATCCATCTATACATCTATTTATCTATCTATCTAGTCTTCGCTATTCTTATCATAAATTACAAATATGGAAAATATGGAATATGGCTAAAAACATAAATTATAGATAAGATGTCTCCAACTAAAACCATTGTAAATAGTAAGAATAATGCCAGTATATATATATCTTTTAAGACTAAGCAAGTTGCTAGTTGATACAAAGGTTGAATGCTGGTCAAACTTTGAAGAATAACAATAGCTGTAAAGAAAAACAAAACAAAAGAAACATGTCCCAACTCTGTGTACAGCCTGTATAGGCTACAAAAAGTCATATCTCAGCTTCTACTTGGCCTAAATTTTTTATTCAAATTGGAAATTTCTTTATTTGTTCAATATAAAACTACAAAGTTGGTGTCAATGCAGTTTGGACATATTTCTAAGAAAAAATAAAATTTGTTAAAAAGTTCAGGGTGCTGTGCACTGCTTTTGTGCTCCTTTGTTCCTAGCTTTGGTCACTGGAGAGGATTAGTGGCACAATGTTATATAACATGAATGGCTGGAGGGGAGGGGTACAATGAAGCACAGGCACAGTGTCTCCAGGCCCATTCAACAAAAACTGGACCCCTTCCAATGATGACACTTTTACCCCCTAAACAATATTTCTTTAAAATGCTAAAAATACAATTGGAGTGAGTTTTAAAATGAATTTAAAGAAAGATTTATCAAATAATGTCTTAAAATGTAAAAGTACACACTGAAATTTGCAGACAAAATACTGTATGTTATTAATGCAATATAATTATATATGAAATTTATGTATTTCCTATTGACAATATTTCTTGAGGAGAGGTAGAAAAAGTCAAATTTAGACATTATTGTGGCAAATTTGATTGACCAGGGCCAATATATACTGATATATATATATGATTATCCTTAAATTATATTTATCTAATTTTGTTAATATTGACCTCTGCTGTGAATAAAAATTTTCAGATTGTTCAAAATCAGCTTGATAATGATGTGAAACATGTCAGGTTTATTTTGACAAAAAAATGTCAACGACTGGTATGACATCAGATGGAAATGGAGAGTAATAGACATTTTAATGATTTTTTGCATTTTTTCAATCATACATTTCAATGGAAAAAATTGCAACAACTCATGCAATGGATATGAATATTAGCCAATAGTGTGTCTAACTATAATAAGACCTAAATTTAATTAACTTACCCATTACCATTTGGCTTTTCACGCAGAAATGTTGGAAAATTTGGATTTTTTCGAATTTTGGGGTTTTTATAAAAATATATAGGACCAACATTCCAACTGATTAGAGATGTTTAAAGAGGCATAAGAATAGACACCTTACTGGAAAATTTCAAAGATTTAACTTCAAAATTGACTGAATCATACAAGTTTAAAATAATAGTACTTTTTCATATTTTTGGTAAATTGTCATCCGTTCAACTTTCTCAGAGCTATTAGACCCACAAAAAACACATCTTGGGTATTTAATACATACAATATGCAAATTTCAGTGTCGAAAGTACTGCAGTTTTTTAGTTCTGTCCCAGAAACAAGAAAAAACACTTTTTTTCAAATTTTTCTATGATTGTGAGAAAAGTATTAATGTCATGGGGATTAGACCTATGAAAGGCTCAACTGGGATAAAAGATACCATATTTACCCAAAAATGATGAATATGCATGCCATAGTTTTGGCTTGACACCCATACACAAAAAATTATTTTTTCACATTTTTCAATAATTGTGAGAAAAGTATTAATCTCATGTGGATTAAAGCCCTAAAAGGCACAACTAGGATAAAAGATATAATTATGTCCCAAAAATAAAAATAACGTGCAAGCACTTTAACAGCTGCTTGTAGATATATAGGCCTATATAGGTGCAAGCATCTACTAATCTACTACTAATCCCTTCCCTCTACTTCCTCTTAATTGTAATCACACAGAAGAGCCTTTCTTTCGGTCTAACACTCAACACCTGTATGCCTTTCATTTTAGAAGTGCAATTGGCCAGTTGTGCTTCATGTCATTGTATTCATTAGTGAAGTACAAGTCATTCTTTTCTTTGCATTTCACTTGGCATCTGATTTTTATGCCTATTCACTCTCCAACTTCAACTTCGAAAGCAACAGATACATAATTCGGTACATAGATAGATAGATAGATAGATAGATAGATAGATAGATAGATAGATAGATAGATAGATAGATAGATAGTTAGACAGATTGACAGATAGATAGATAGATAGATAGATAGATAGATAGATAGATAGATAGATAGATAGATAGATAGATAGATAGCTCTGACAGTCTGACACATACTGTGACACATTGCTTGATTGATTCAATGCTTCCTAGCTACTTACAAAGCTATAGCCATGCTCTATAGGACTACTCAGACAGATAGTAACATACATACATTAATTAGATCATACATCAGCCACACCCCTTTTGTGCCCATTCTCTTTTCCCTGTTTCCCAATGGGTCCTTTCTCTTTTAGCTAGTCCTGCTTATATTTGTGGGTACTTCTAGTACTTCTATATGGGCCTTAGGGCTCCCCAGCAACACTCGCAAAAGTAGGTCAGTGTGACCCAGTTAATTGTGTTGCCGTGATTGACCTTTGACCTCAAGATAGTCAGCCTGTTTGTTTTCTTTAATAATTTTTTCATCTCAGAAAGGCACCAAAAGTTTTTTCAACGCAAGATAATATTCTATTTAGACTGTATGCAAAGTTTTAATGACATAGGTGAAACAGCATGACCAGGGGAGTTGTCATAAGTTTTCCTGAACTCCTCTCGCAATACAGGCTGCAAGCAGCTGTAAAAAGTATACTTTCCATAGTTTTGGCATTACTCCCAATACACAAGTGGGACGCCCGTTATCCGAACGCCCGCCCGCCCGTCCGCCCGATCGCCGGACGGACAAATTTTCCCAAAGTAACTACAATAACGTGCAAGGTCTTTAACAGCTGCTTGTAGATGGATAAATAGATAGATAGATAGGTACTAAGTCCATCTATCTATATATCTATTTATTTATCTACATGTATATTATCCTCCCTCCCTTCTTCCTCCCTTTTTTCCTTCCGACTTTCCCTCCTTGATTCTTCCTTTGTTCTTTCCTGTATTCTTTCCTTCATTCCTTCCTTCGCTCCTTCCTTCCTTCATTCGTTCCTTCCTTCAAACCTTCCTTCCTTCATCCTTTTCTTCATTCTTTCTGTTGAATTTGCAAACACTGGATCTGACTGCTGCTGTTGGTGCTGGTTTCAATGCAGCTGGTCATTTGAAATTCGCGCCAAAAACGAACATTTTAGTTTCGTAAATAAAAGGTTTAATGTCACAGAAGTTGACCAAAAGTTGATGGAAGCAAGAAAAAATTATATTGAGACTGTATACTCGGTTTCAAAGTCATAGGTGAAGTAGTGTGACTTCCTATATGGTCAGAAGCTCACCGAAAATTCCTTCTGTAACACAGGCTGCAAGCAGCTGTAAAAATGAGTATCATCATTAAAAATTCAGTTTCTTGCAGCCGGCTGAAGTGTGCAAATATTTTTTTGTTTTCAAAATTAAGTTTTTTCACATTTTTCAAGAAAATGGATTTTGGTTAAAAAATGAAATGCATGTGATCCTAACCTACTAACACTACTCTAAAACATAGGGCAGAAAAAAACAGGGATATATTTAATTCAACCAATCAAATTCCTTTGGCTAATTAGCCAGCAGGGATATACTGAAAGATAATGAGATAAACAGGGATGTAGTGGAATTGACCAATCAGAAGACAACAGTGCCCCTATATACCATGCTTATTAGCATGCAGATACCAGCATATTTGCTGATTGTTGTGATTTAAGGCAATTAAGTGCTGTCAATTAAGAGTATTGATTATTTTTTGTAACACAGCTGCCTTCACATTAAGTGCTTCAAACTGTTTTACATTGATACAAAATAAAAGAATTTAAGAAAAAGACATGGGATAAAAGGTTACATCATGGGTGGGGGCAGTATGTCCCTGGTATAGGCACCCTCGACCCAGTATATCCCTCGACCCTTCAGGCATGATGCTAATGACACACATATTTGGTATTTTAATTGATCAAAATGCAGTTTCTCAAAATAAATTGGCACCAGAGACCTGGAACTTGACCCAAAATGTGCAAGCAACTTGCCTAATCATTGGCAAGAGATTGTTTAACCCTAAGTGGTTTTTTATTTATAAGTGCAATTTTAATGACAGCCAAAAAACATTACATCACCTCAGTACAGATCAGCAGAGCATTTGGACCCTTGGACATGAAAGTGCAATGATAGGTTTGACCTACCTAACGCAAACTTAAAAATACTTGCTGACGCAAGTGCTACCCTCGGCCATAGATACAGTGCTTTTTTTAAGTCTCTCATGTCAGAACTGATTGAAGGTTGTACCATGATACACGATCCCTGTGAGTTTGTCAGTTTGGTGATCTTACGATCAATACAAGTGTAGTCATAAAATAAACAAACTTTTCACAAACATGGCCACCAAGGGCATGGAAGTAGGTCAAGGTCACTCATGTCTGAACTCATTTAAGGTCATACGATGATACAAAATCCCTGTGAGTTTGGTGATCCTACCATCAATACAAGTGTAGTTATAACTAGAAAAACCCATTGACAACATACATTACGTAAATGGCAGCATGTGTAAAGATATATCCAATAAGAGTAGAAGATAGCCGTATGGTAGATGATTAGGGGTTAACAAAATGTAAGTATTGATGTGGTAATTGAATATGAATGGTAAGGAGGTGTGGTGAAAAGGGGGAACGATTATGTGAAATTGTTAATTTTGAAAATGACAGGTGTGTGAAAGTTCATTGTGCAACATGATGGTAACATGAGTGTGATTTGGGATAAGCAGGTCATGAATGGGTTATAGTTGATAGGAACGTTTGTTTTCTACAATTAGAACAATTATTGCAGAAGTGTGAAATGGATACTTTGTAATACAACTGTAGGAAACGGGAAAAATGTGAGTGTTTCATGAACTGTCACACAGATTGAAATGTGAGACTTGTCATGGCAAAGGTGAATGTTTGCATTTCCAGCAGAGGGCAGGTAGATAGCTTAGTTTATTTTCGTAGCAAATATGTTAAAAATCAACTTGCATTTAAGGATGTGAATGTGGTACAATAATATGCCTTTGATAGCGGTTTAGAGGTTTACAAAGTATGACTGCTGTAGTTGGAAAATTGAAAGGAGGAGAGAATAATTTGTAAGCTTTTTTGATGACTTGTCATGACAGATTCATGCAATCCTGGATTTGGGGCAGAGGTGTAGTCGAAAGGATGAATAAGGGAGTAGTCAGGAGGTTGATTGCCGTCATCAGAAGGACAGGATAGAAAAAGAAGGATAGGTGGATACTTTGGGTGAGAGAGCTGCCTTGGGGAGACGTTTACTGTGCACAACAGTCAGGCCATGTCAGCTGAGGTTTAGTTTGAATGTTAGAATGATGATGTAAACAGGCTTTTCACAAACATGGCCGCCAAGTCAAACAAGTAGGTCAATGTCACTCATGTCAAAACTCTTTCAATGTCTTATGGTGGTAGATAACCCATGTGAGTTTGTAGATCCAATACAAGTGCAGTTATGGCACACGCATGCTTTTCACAAATATGGCCACCTAGGTCACAGAAGTAAGTCAAGGTCATACTCATTCAACTTGATTCAAGGTCTTATGGCGATTCATAATCCATGTTAATTTGGTGATCCTAGGGTCAATATAAGTGAATTTATCATGTACATAAGCTTTTCACAAATATGGCCGCCAAGGTCACAGAAGTAGGTCAAGGTCACACGTTTCAGAACTCATTCAAGGTATCATAGTGATACAAAATCCCTGTGAATTTCACCATCCTAGGATCAAATTAAAGAGAGTTATTGTGTACACAAGGATGGTGGACAGAGAGACGGACAGACGGACAGATGGACACTGCTACCCTCTGCAATACCCAGGCCATGTGAACATGGCCGAGGGTAAAAAGGCATTTCCAGAGCGAAAAATTTTTCAAATTTTTTTGCAGCTGAAATTTCAAGGTTTTCAAATTTTGACCCAATTATTGAACTCTTTAATTGTCTACTCGGGGAAATAAAAGGTTTATAATTTTTTGAGGTCATTGATCTGCTCTGACATTCGACAAATGAAGAGAACTTATATTCAGCTGCTATAGACATCAATGACCTCACAACAAGCCCTGTGGATGGCATTGAAATGAACAGACAATTTGTCATTGAGTAATGAGTAATATGTGACCTCATTGACACTCAGTTGATGACTTGTTTTGATAGCATTGTAAGTATAGGATACAACCCCAGAAACTACCTGTGAGCCGTAGAGAATAACATGGCGTGGATGCAGATATGACCTCACCAGGAACATTTCAGTCCAATTCTGTAAGTACTTGACATTCGTCGACTGTAACTAACCTTTGCTAATTGTCTTTTGTTTTTTGTACATAACTATTACCTTCTGTTATTTTCTCTTCTCTGACCTTTCACTTCAGCAAGACCTATATAGGTCTCTCAGAGTCCTTATTCCGTGATTCATGCTTCAAAGGTAGAATAATGCAATTACGTAGCATAATTCCTCTGAAAGTATTCCCAAGACTAATAAAAACAAACTACAATGTATTATGCTGTCAAAGGATGTGTAAATTGTATAACACGACGAATACACATGTGTACAGTTAGAATTCACATATGCATCATTTACACCTGGAAGTTCTGTTTTAAAACCTAGATGTATGACCCAAGTTGTTAGTTAATAAATTATACAAACTGAATGTGAAAAACCATAATTATTGTGATCAAGCATGCAGGAGCTGCTTCTCTCGTAACTGTATAGTATCTATATATACGTCTATTAGGGTGTGGCTGTTGCCCATCAAATCGGAAAATTTTGGAGGACCCCTCTGTACCTTTTTTTGGTATAGTGGTTTGATCTGAGGGACATTCCTGAGAAGTTTCAAGAAAATTGAAAAAAGTTTAACTTGAGCACAATGCAGTTGAAGTTTCTTCTCATTTTATTAAAACCCAAAGTCGCGGTTTCCCGTAACTTTGTCAATATTCATTACAAAGCAATAAAATATGTTCAGTTGGATAGGGCTCAGTAAGACCTTCATTTTGAATACCAACTTCAATGGTATCAGATAATTTTAAGCAGGGTATCAATTCATAATTTGACTACAGTTTTCGTTATTTGTGCGATTAGTTTTGATTACCTTCATATCAAATGTCTACTGGCCTTTGTCACCAATTATATTTAATGAAGCAATGACAAGGTCTTGACTTTAATTGAAAAAATGTTATTGTCTGCTAAAATTTAATAATGACAAGGCTATACATAATGGGAACATGTGTGTGGTTGATCCATACAGACAATGTATGCTGCAAGCTTTGGTTGGTGGCTGATGAGTGGTGCTTAAATACAAAACATTCAGTTCCAGGCATACTGTTAAATATGTCAATTAGCCAATTGTCAATTACTCTCAATTCTATTTGGTCAAAGAAAAGTAAAAATTAAGCAAACTTGGTCTAATTATGCAAAAAGAGTTTATATTGACACCAGCCAAGCATTTTGAATTTTTTTCACAAAAAAACCTTTTATCAAGTGAACTGAAGCTAAGATTCTAAATCAATACTAACTGAGGTTAGCTCGGTAAAATTGATGAATAATGGTGATCAAGCAATACTTTGCTAATATAATTGTGAATTCAGTTGTTTGGTTACCTGAGTAAAGACACAAATGTAAGTGCTGTCCTAATTATCTCTTTTATGCCTTAATATTGTCACTTGTTGCCATTTATCATAGTTCCTTCAAACATAGCACTAGACTTCCATAACCTGATTTATGAAGTTTAAAATTCTTTATGGAGGAGAAACATGTTTCAGATGTCACACATTGTCATGATCATTGCATCCTAAAAATGTGACAAGAGAGAAAATCAGAAATCTTTGCTATAAGCACCACATTCAGCATGTGTCATTAATTCATTATTCAACTGAAATTTTAAAAAATGTGGCTAGCTGTATAGACTACTTTTCATGCCCATATAGTCAAAAATTTTGTTTTTATTATTAGACATTGTGTGCTTGACATTGTGCTAGATCAGAATGAATTGACTGAGAAGAGATCCATTTTCCCTGACCCCATGATAACAAACAACTTTGTGCGTTACGTATGGACTACTGACTACTGAGGTCTGACCCACCTGGGGCCAACTTAATGATTTAATTTTTTTAGCTTTAATTAGTTATTTATCTGCTGTTTTATGTTCACATAGGCCTATTGTCACTGTGTATGAAAAAAGATATTGGGATGGATATGGCATAGGCCGATTTCAGCCACTCTCAATTTGCTGCCTCATAAACGTAATGTGAGATTTTACAAATAACAGTAAACTTCTTACAACTGTTCACCAAAATGTCAATAATAATTTCTTCAAAATGTCAAGATAATGCCCTTGGCACTTTCTGCCATGCTATATTAACCCGATTAACATCAAATCTTTGTCTGTATAGAATTTGCAAATTATTTCCCAAACAAACCTTAAATTACAGAATTGTTTCACCGCGAAATATTTTCTGAGACCATTGAAGTTGGTATTCAAAATGAAGCTCCAATTGAGGGCAGTTCAACCATACATGTGATATCACTGTATGACTCATATTGACAAAGTTATACAATACCGCGATTAGCGCTTTTAAAGATTAATTAAGAATTTTCAACTGCATTGTGCTCAAGTTAAGCATTTTCGGATTTCCATGAAACTTTCCACAAGTGTTATCTTGATCAAGACACAGTACCAAAAAAAAGGTACAGTGGGATCTGACAACCTTCGGGCACCAGCCACACCCTAACGTCTATATATACATATATACATTCAAACTAAATGCTAATGAGATGCAAATGAGGTCATTCCAGGTCACAGGATGGTTGCCAGCTAAAAACTCCCTCCATCTGCCTGTCCATCCCCTACGCCCTTCACCTACCCTTCTTTCACCCTTTTCTTCTTCTGATGACATCATAAATTGCTGTTTCCTTTGCTGTTTAAGCCTAATGCAGTTTGTGTGCAACATCAAAGGTAATTCCCTCTGTCTCCACCAGAGCTCCCCCTATGTAAATCAGCTACTGGCTCAGAAATGTTTTGCCCCAAAAATGTTATGCCAGATGGCAGCACTGTCAAACTCAAATGTTTTCTGGGCCTTCCCAATCTCATAGAAATACTTGACTAACAATTTTTCATCAAGGTGCCATCAACATCATGTGTAGGTAAGGTGGCACTGTTGTTGCATTTCCTGTTTGATCATAACAATGTCTTGAGAAAAGCACATGTCTCAAAAAAAGCCAAATTACTATTAAACTAATTGTTGTCAGCAACATAACACCATGCAGAACTGTCTATGTAGTCATTATTGGCTATATCTATGCAAAAGTACACCTTCAGATTTCTTTGTTACTGAATTAAAGGGTTTCAAAATTGCAAGATGAATTGGCAAAGTTTTCTGTGTTGACATGGTTTTGGGAGAATTTCAATCTCTTACCTTGCATTTTATTATCTACGGGGCAATATGTTTAATTTGCCCTCTCCAGGTATATCCCTTGCAATGAAGGTTTTTAGTAAGTAGATAGTCCCATGTCAATAAATGGATGTTAAAATGTCCAATTAAGATTTTCTTTGGCAAAAAGTTCATGTCTCTGACACATATTCTCATGTTCTGACAGTGTTTCAAGAGGCTTTGTTACAAAATAGCAGGCTGGATTATCTTGTTTAGCATTGTTTGGCATTGACTGTTTGTTATAATCACCTGTTTCGCACCTCAGGTCAACAGAGTTCACACTTGAAATGTGATTGCCAAAGCAATAGGTTGTGTGACCATGCAACATGTCCATTCAATGGGCTTTACTATTGAGATACATTTGTGATATTTACTGCATGCCCCGAGGGAGGCTGATTCCGGAATTAGGATTCAGAGAAGAGCATCCGAGTGTTGGTAATTACTGAATTGGTTATCAGATTGCTAAGAAGAGCAATATGACAAGGTTCAAGATTTGAGTCAGACATTTGGGACATTTGACTGAAAAAAATCCTGAAGGCTCATTTTTCATTTTTTGAAAAAGTTTTTAAACTTACCTTCTGGCAAAAATTGTCTACTTTCCAATAAAGGCATCAGAAATGAAGAGATCTCATCCCTTTGTCATGTTTTTGGGCAAAATATGTCCGAAAACAGACAAAAATGTAGGGTAAGGTGGGGGAAATCCGCCCCCCTTTTCATATATATTCCTTGCTCAGTCCCTCACCTTTATGAAAAATGAACATTGTATTTCGGGGAATGATGGAATATATACATCTGAACATATCTGGAAACTTACATGCTTTAATACAACACCTTTGAGCCAACATCACCATATGAATTTTCAATCTCAGGGGGCGGATTTGCCCCAGAAGTGTGGGGCAAATCCGCCCCCCTTGAGTTTTGGTTACAAATGACAAGAAACATTTGGCTTCTGAAGTAAATTCTATTCTTAAATTAAGCCCTGGCTCGTCTGGGTGTACTTACAAACATGTAAGGATCGTTTCACAATTTATGTGAGAGAATAAAAAAAGTTTGCATTTGGCATATTCAATATACACTAAAACATGGCAAAAATTCTTAACTTCATCTCAATTAAAATCATAATCACCATTGGTGGAACTTTATGACAAAATAGAGTGACTTACAAGGCATATCTCGTGTTTGTATGTTTTTAACATGAGAATCAGAGGGGGCGGATTTACCCCTTGTCCGCCCCCTCTGATTCTCATGTTAAAAACATACAAACACGAGATATTGCCCCGACCACTAGAAATTATGAGGGTGGTATTTTCTAAATATGCATTTTATTGATTGATGAAATCTCTTGCACATGTAAAGTCGTTGAATAAACATTGCTATTACAGTAGACGAACTTCGAGTGTTTACATGCAATACACTTCTGGGCTGTTACTGACATCACAGCCCTATCCCTGACATGTTACAGTAGACGAACTTCGAGTGCTTACATGCAATACACTTATAGGCTGTTACTGACATCACAGCCCTATCCCTGCCATGTTAAGTGACCATAACTTTGATACCTCAAAAAGGTGTGACTGACTCATAGCCCATACATACCATGTTGTGTGATAGGTGTCATAGCATTCACCAGTGACTTCACTCTTATCTCTCTGAGTAATAGGCTTGCGATCAACAGAGCTTGACCACTGTCAATGCTACTGATCCCCAGCTGATCTCAGCATCTGCTACTCCTGGCCTTCCTGACCACAAGTGCTTCATTTTTGCAAAGTTATAACAAACAGATTAATCTTCCTCTGGTGTGGCAAACAGAATTCACAGTCTGAGATATTCAAAGCAATTGTATCTATGTTTGAATGTTTAATTGTTGTCTGTTTGTTGTTCCAAATATTTCTTTGAGGACAAACACAAACAATTATCTGAATTATAGATATCTCAGGCCAGAAAAACGCTGTGAAGGATTAGAATACTTCAGAATTTTATTGGACTTGTTGGCAGGGCAAGTGTAATCGAGCCATGCAGTGGAGGGATGCTCAAGTGGGTCAGGTTTATGACTCAGTCACTGCATTTGATATGACAACTGTTCTACTTCCCCTTCACTTAGCATTGCCCTGATACACGTCACTGAGCCAGGTATTGCTCACTTATGCATTTATACACGTCATTAGAAGTCCTATGAGTCAGTGAAAGAACCACCAGTTTCAATGGTAAAGATTGAAGCAACAGCGTTAGTGACCTCATTGATGCTCTGAAACAAGTCATTTGTAAGCACTCGAAGTTTGTCTACTGTAAGTGACCATACCTTTGATACCTCATAAACGTGTGACTGACTCATAGCCCATACATACCATGTTGTGTGATAGGTGTCATAGCATTCACCAGTGACCTCACTCCTGTCTCTCTGAGTAATAGGCCTGCAATCAACAGAGCTTGACCACTGTCAATGCTACTGATCCCCAGCTGATCTTGGCGTCTGCTGCTCCTGGCCATCCTGACCACAAGTGCTTCATTTTAGCGAAGTTATAACAAACAGATTAATCTTCCTCTTGTGTGACAAACAGAATTCACAGTTTGAGATATTCAAAGCAATTGTATCAATGTTTGAATGTTTAATTGTTGTCTGTTTGTTGTTCCAAATATTTCTTTGAGGAAAAACACTTGTAAACAATTATCTAAATTATAGATATTTCAGGCCAGAAAAAGCTGTGAAGGATTAGAATACTTCAGAATTTTATTGAACTTGTTGGCAGGGCAAGTGTAAACGAGCTATGCAATGGAGGGATGCCCCTGGCTTTCTTGTGTAACTCCCTTGTTCATCAAACAGGTTGCTACATTTTATATACACAAAAACCCTGCTTAGACACAAGCATGCATGTAATTCCGTCGCACTTCTGCCATGATTTATAGCTCACTATCGCAATTCAGATGGATAAGCTTTCATGTTGACTGACTGTGTCAACACCACATCTTTCATGAAGAGAGCAATGATTATTGTCAAATGGGTCAGATTTATGACTCAGTGACTGCACTTCATATGACAACTTTTCTACTGCCCATTCACTTAGCATTGCTCTGATACATGTCACTGAGCCAGATGTTGGTCACTGCTGCATTTATACATGTCATTAGAAGTCCTATGAGTCAGTGAAAGAGCCACCAGTTTCAATGGTAAAGATTGAAGCAACAGCTTTAGTGACCTCATTGATACTCTGAAACCAGTCACTTGTAAGCACTCGAAGTTCGTCTACTGTAATGACAATAAGTAATGTGTTTATACAACATGTACCTGTAAAACACCTCAGTTTTGAAAGTTTCAATTGCACATTGAAATTGCTTGGTGATGAAATGTATGTCTTCTTTCTCAGTTGTAGTCCAAACAAAACTATGTAACAGCCTAATATCTGTGTTTCAGTGGTCTCTAGACACATAAGCACTAATCTGCATGAGAAATATTTATTGTCATTTATATTTTGGGTCATGAGAGAACTTTTTCTCCTCAAGGGGGCGGATTTGCCCCGGGGGCGGATTTCCCCCACCTTACCCTACATTTTATGGTGACAAAATTTTTCACAGTGTCACATGTAAGGGGTTATAACTTGAAAAGTAACACTTCTATATAATTCATTTCACCTTGACATAATTCCCTATATTGTTTGCTTCTAATTACATGTAAATTTGAGATATTTCAGCTCAGGGCTCCACAATAAGGGTTTGGACCTGATGGCCCATCGGGCAACCATTTGTTAAAATGCAGTTGCCCGAAGACAAAAAATGTTGGCCTGAAGAATCCCTAATTAGCATTATTAAAAATTATAATTTATAGATTACTTAATTTAACAAGATCTCATGGTGATATTCTTTAAAAAAAATTCTAACTTGAAGCATTTTATAACACTCCAAGTCAGATGTTTAGAAGTAATTGGTAAACAATTAGATGCGACCAGCATGTTGTGGTTGAATGCACCCATAGCCGAGACTTTGCCCTTTGATTTGGTTGCCCAGTCGGGCAACTGGACTTGAGAAGTTGGTGCCCCAAATCATGAATTCCACGTGAAACTCAACCAAGAGGGTAAATTTCAAAATTGATGCCAAGAATAATTTCATTGCACTTTTTTATCAAAAACTATTTGTATGAAAAAAATCAGATCAGAAATTTTTCAAATTTTTAATTTTCAGTCCCCATCGATGCCGTTCATTTCATGAGACATGTAGAACCTTTCTGTCTGAAAAGCAGTGGCTGCAGACCCGACATTTGATCTGCTGTTCTACCCATTACAATGGAATGCATACATTTTATATATATATTGAATTAATCCATTAGTACTTGTGATTTTAAAAGGCTATGACCGTGTACCCAAAACAGTTGTTTCATGGTGCAAATATCATGACTAATGTCAGTACTGAGAAAATAATTTTAATGTGATTCCGTCACGCTGAAGAATGAATAGTTTCTCCTCTTGTTCAGAAAGTGAAGTAAATGGTATGAGATGGCATAATCCTATTAAAAAATCCAGTAAACTACACAACTGGAGTGCAATTTCCAATTGTTAGCTCACTCAATGCGAATAATAAGCGTGACGGAATCACACGTGACGGAATCACTTAATTGAAATGTTGGAATTTTTGTGAATTAGATTGAATTTTTCTCTGCCAAGGAACAACCTTAAAAGTTGACCATTTCTAATTGTGAAACAAAACATTCTGGAGAACCTTGATTTCAGACATACTCCCATTTTGCTATTGTTTCATATGCATGGATTCCTAAAATATATTAAAAAGTCTAAAAATTTGTCCCTCAAACGAACAGCAGATTATGGTATTGATGGCCAGTACATGTATGCCTTTGTGGATTTTGAGCCAATCTGGTTCATTAACTAATGTAAATTCAATGGGATAAAAAAAAGGCGCTGGTACGCCTTTTTACCCTCGGCCATGTTCACATGGCCTGGTATTGCAGAGTGCAATGGCGTCCGCCTGTCTGTCCATCCGTCTGTCTGTCTACCTTTTTTGTGCACAAGATAACTCCATTTGTATTGACCGTACGATCGCAAAATTAAGAGGGATTGTGTATCACAGTAAGACCTTGGAGGAGTGCTGACTTCAGTGACTTTGACTTATTTCTCGGAACTTGACAGACATATTTATTAAAATCTTGTGTACAAAATAACTCCATTCAGGGGATTACCAAACTAGCAGGGATTATGTATTAGTGTAAGACATTGACAAAGTTGTGACTTTAGTGACCTTGACCTATTTCTGTGACCTTGGCAGCCATATTAAAAGCTTGTGTACATGATAACTTCATTTGTTTTCCTCGGATCACCAAACTACTGTGAAATGTGTATCACAGTAAGATTTTGTAGGAGTTCTGACTTGGGTGACCTTGAATAATTTTTCTGACCTTGGCAGGCATGGCAGCCATATTTGTGAAAAGCTTTTGTACTTGATAACTCCATTTGTGTTTATCCCTGGATCACCGAACTAACAGGGATAGTGTATCACAGTAAGATGTTGAATGAGTTATGACAAGAATGACCTTGAACAATTTCAGTGACCTTGGCAACCATACTTAAAAAACTTAATGTTGGGCCAACATCATAACTCTTGGCCGAGAGTTGCACTTGCGTCAGCAGGTATTTTTGTCTGGATTTGCAGCCACAGACCTTGTTACATCAAAGTAAACTTTCTGTATATAAATACTTGAAAGGATTTAAAGTGTATTGTAAAAAATTTTGCAGAATAGTATAATTACTTAGGCCTATATTTTGTTCATACAACATGATGAGTGTTCTTTTGACAAGATGATGAATGCTAATGAAGGAGGTGAACAAATGAGGACCAATTTCACATATTTACTACTTTTACGTTATTTATGAATACAGCTGATAGTATTTTGATATACGCAATATTGAATTGATTTTATGAGTTCTATCAGAGTGTATAGGTTTATTTATACACAAGAAAAGCCCATGAAAGAGCACATGACCATATCAAAGGAAATAATGTGCATAAATTTGTTTTATATTACCGGGTTGTACATTGTAATTACACTCATTAGCCATTTAGAATGTGCCCCAATTTGCTTTTCTGAGCCTCGTATTAAGGTTCAAGCAAATAAGGTGTTATTTTATCAGATTTTTTTGTTGTCTCTTGTACCATTCAGAAAACCCATCTTCACTTGTGATTCCGTCACGAAGAAATTGTGATTCCGTCACAAACTTCCAGGCGTCTTTTTGAAATGTTCAGCAGCAATACCATCAATATTCTGCCTTATACTAATACCAGATATCCTAAAATATCTTATAGAGTGAGCTTATGATCGATTCTTAATATGTGAGAGCTAACATGGTCCACCTTACGGGAATTCCTCAGAATGGTGTTCTATTTGAAGTGATTCCGTCACGCTACCTTTCATGGAGTGTATCTCACAATTTATTCCTGAAATTGCAGTTATTACTTTTCAGTTTCGTTAAGAGAGTGGTACTTCTTCATCGTACATATCGTCATGTGTCATGCCACTAAATGTATATTATTTGTAATAAGATAAAAAAAGAAAATCGCATGCAAACTGTGATTCCGTCACGTGGAATTCATGAAATACCAAATCTGGTTGCCCCGAGCAACCGGGCAACCACTATTGTGGAGCCCAGTTTCAGCTAAACATGTACTCGGACTAACAGGATATTCGACTAAACGTCAGGTGACAATTTTTTTGAGAATTTTGCAGATCGAGGTAAAACTGCTGACTTTGACAGCACACTGTGTTGTCATTTTTTCAATATAAATTTGTGTGATACGTCAATATCTTCCAAATTTAATATAGAATACGATAGTACCAAGTATTGGGTCGCTGCTAATATTAATTGAGTCTCAATAATGCATTTTCTAACTTATGTCTGCTAAATTTTGAAAAGCTGAAAAAAATACCTTGCGTCGCAAAAAAAACTCAGTCTCTTGCAATTTTTGTTGGAAAGTCACCAAAATCAAACTCGATGTGCCCAGATATACTGCGTATTCTCCAGAAGGATGCTAGAAATAGTCAATATATCATATCACATACTAAAGTGTTGACTGTGAAACAAGTATCTTGAGCCTTTTAATGAAGAATGCATGACAGACATCAAAATAACGTGCAAGCACTTTAAGCTGCGTCAAAGATTCAAATGTTACTAATGAATCAGCCTGCATAGCGCATTCTTCTATTACATTAAATCATTCCAATTCACTTCTGTAATAGCTATCACCAGTGGTGTATTTAGAGGGGGGGCTTATATATACACGTATCTATTAATTTAGATGTATATGCTGTGTCGAAAGTAATAGCTAATAATTTACTTAGTGTAAAATCTCTAGCAAGAGATTGATCATTCATATACATGTAAAGTGCAACAGTGTATGGAAAAATGTGAAAGTAATGATTAAATTGGTAATTCTCTGATTAAGCTCTGTGTTTAATTGTATATTGAAAGGTGTGAAGGTAAATTGCACTTGAATGACAAAGTGACACATTGGGCCATAAGTGGCATTTGACACAGCACTTGGCACATTAAGTGGTATTAAGTCAATAGCCCAAAATCATAGAAGAAAATAAATGTCCGTTAATTGGAAAGACACACAAATAGACAAAGAATGACAATGGTTTTATGCAGTTTGGTTGCCGTGAATAGGTCTATATGAAACGGCGCGAAAATCCTGAAAATGGTGGATCCTCTTGGATCATAACAAAGCAGGCGGAACGGAAGTAAGAAGAAGAAGAAGAAGGCTTGACCCTTGAAAGTCAGTCCATTTGTTTCTTTATTAATTTTTTTGTTACAGTGGGCCACCAAAAACGACTGGCCTCAAGCAAAAATTCCATTGAGACTGTATTTTAAGTTTGAATGAGATTGGTGAGAGAGGGCGATCGTCACAGTGCTAACAAGATCAACCAAAATGCTTGGGGTAAGAGCTGCTTGACGCAGCTAAAAAGCGAAAATCAACTAATGTTGTACACAGCAAAGCTAACCTGTTTTTGCATAGTAAGGAGCATGTATGATACTAATTTCATGGCATTACATGATGATTGTTCACAAATGAAATAGAATTTGTGATGTTCATTAGGTTAGGACTGCAGAAGGCCTTATGTGACGAGTAGATTCTGGTCTGTGTGACTCTGTGCACAGGATCCTGTTAAAACTATGTATTGTATGAATCTGATTTTTTGTAGTATCTTTACTTGCGGTCCATTGAAAGCTCTTTTCGATTTTGGCTGTTCTCCGTGTCTTTTTGTTGATTTTATTGAAAAAACTAGTCAACAAAAATAAAACTTCCGAATGCTGCCTGATGAAAAATACCTCTGTAAGTTATCGACTATAACCCCAATTCGAGCATGCTGATTCCAAATCTGAAATCAGAATTTCTCCATAACGTCTAGATTTCGAGTTATAGCCATGTCAATATTTGACAAAATGCAGATATAATTCCAAATACTACACTCTAATGAGTAATGCAACTACTGAAATATACCATGCTTTTCTACAGTGATAACAGTGCCAATCATATGGAGCGAGTGTTTACAGAGTTATTGAAGAAAGGAAAGAAAGGAAAGAAGGTACCCTGTCAGCATGCCTCGGCGGTCCAACGTCGGCCCAGCATCAGTCCGATTTCAGTAGCATCGGACCAGCTTCGGGCCGACGTTGGACCGCCGAGGCACGCTGATAGGGTAGGAAAGAAAGAAAAGAAAGAAGGAAGGAGAAGAAAGGAAGGAAGGAGAAGAAAGGAAGGAAGGGGAAGGAAGGAAGGAAGGGGAAGGAAGGAAGGAAGGGGAACGAAGGAAGGAAGGGGAAGGAAGGAAGGAAGGAAGGGGAAGGAAGGTAGGGGAAGGAAGGAAGGGGAAGGAAGGAAGGGGAAGGAAGGAAGGGGAAGGAAGGAAGGGGAAAAAGGGGAAGAAAGGAAGGAAGGAGACGGCAGGCAGGAAAGAAGGAGAAGCCAGGAAGAAAGGAAGAGGAAGGAAGATAGAAAGGGATGAAGGAAGGAAGAAAGGAGGGGAGGAGCAAGGAAGGAAGGAAGGAAGGAAGGAAGGAAGGAAGGAAGGAAGGAAGAAAGGAAGGAAGAAAGGAAGGAAGAAAGGAAGGAAGAAAGGAAGGAAGAAAGGAAGATATACAGATATAGCACAGAAGATATAGGACAAACATAGATAGATATTCTGACTCGATACATAGATAGATAGATAGATAGATCGATTGATAGATCAATGGACAGGTGCATACTAACATAGATAAGTGACTATAGATAGGTCTAGGCCAATATTATGGCAGGCTGGCAGTCCTATGTATGCACACTCTGAGTGTTCGTTCTTGTTTAAATTGGCATGATTCAGTATATGTGTGATATGTGTCTTCTGATTATTTCTTGAGCACAGGTATATGTCATTATATTTTTAAGAGTGAATACTTGACTTGCGTTATTAATTATCTTCTCGAAAAAAAAACTGCATATTTCCATGTCCTTTCAATATCATGGCCATTGCTGGTACTCTGGTGAATGTGTAGACTCATCAATGAGTATATTTTATAACTTTATTACATTCACAGTTTATTACATTTAATTTGTAACAGAATGAGATATAGCACTGCTGAAATTGTCTATGATATCTTGTACATGGTATTGGTGTGTTCAACTGTGTTGTACATTACAAAAGTCAAAATCTTGTCTCATTGTCAACATTTTAGTGTGTTATCCTAAGGACATATTGACTATTTCTAGCATCCGTCTGGATAATACAAAATGGATAATACAAAATGGTACATTATTATCCAAGCAACAAATTGTGCAATATTGATGATAATTACATAAAATATGTTTGATTTTGCATGGAAGTGTCTTCTTTGTTCTGGGTAGGTCAAGTGCAAGCTTACTTGGCAACAATTGTGGACAATTTTTAGGATAATATATCTCAATTTTACAAGAAGCAGGATTTGTTCATATGTTATAATATAGAATGGTCAAATGCAACCATTGCAATTTATGTCATTTGCAATTATATTATGTCATTTATTTGATCGTTTTCACAGCTGAGTGGCTTTTTTTAAAATCTTTTTTAAATCTTGCTGTGAATGTGATTGGTCTAATCCTCAATCTGTGACACTCAGTACAGAGTTTGAAATCACAGATTAATTAATTAATTAATTAGAACTACCCATCAATGACCTCAGTTTTGTGTGCATAAGCAGTCATTGTCAAATAAAAGATCTGATGATGATTTGTGAATGGGAGTGAGTCTGTACATGCTGTATTTCATCATTATTAGCAGGACTCCCATGGACATGGATAAATGTCTTTCAGTGAGTATCTCTTCGCTCCGAAAGAAAGTAAAACTATATATTCAGACCAAAGAAGACTATACAGTGGGCCGTGCATGATAAATCCCTTGTTACCAGTGGCGTAGCCAGGATTTTTTCCAGGGGGGGGGGGCAAACCACCAAGACATTTCCCCAAAATTGTAATCAATACCAAGGCAACAGCTAAAAAATTCTTTCAGAATCTCAGTACCACTGTTTCCCCAAATAATTAATAATAACTTGGTAATATGTCTGAATAATATGGTGAAAATATCTGGATAATATCGTGAAAATGCTAAAAAGTTGGGAAATGTTTAAAAGAGCTGAAGAAATTACTTTGTCGGTTGGCAATTTAGAGAAATTCACAGAAGATATAACTGAAAAAATAAAGAATTTCTTTGTAAAAATAGGAAAAGCTAGGATCTAAAATCCACAGAAATAAATGTAGGAAGGAGAATCACCAATGTTGTAGAATTATATGCACTCTGTTGAGATATAAACATGATAAATGAAAGCTCTTGAGAATTTTTCTTTCAGTTCACAGAAACGTCACTGCAAAAATTATGGAGAAAATTTCGTATTTGTTGAGGTTTAAGAGAAATTTTGGGGAAATTTAAAATAACAGTTTGGTCTTTTTTTATTAATTGGCAAATTTAAGGAAAATAAGGTGCAAATTTGCAAAAAGTCGAATCAGAAAACTGGAAATCTTGCAAATTTTGTTTGATACATATTTTTATAAAAAGTATTTGCAAACACCTCAGGCCTAGGACAATTTCCTTTAATCACTAAAACCGTCCCATATGCGTTGGTTACATTTTGAAATTTTTTGTGGAATTTTTTTGCAGATGCATGTTATGAGGGGCCAGAAAAAATGGGGAAATTGTGAAGAAGAAAAGGGGAAATTGCGAAGAAGAAATGCAGAAATTTTGAAGAAAAAATTGGGAAATTATGAAGAAAAAATGGGGAAATTGTGAAGAAAGAATTGTGAAATCTGATAAAACTCTTCCTATAAATCCCCTTTTCTCTCAATTTCTTTTTATTTATTTCCCCATTATTTTTTAGCATTTCCCTCAATTCTGGTTATTTCCCTATTTTGCTCAACATTTCCCCATTTTGCTTAGTATTTCCCCATTTTTCTAACTATTTCCCCATTTTTCTTTCCATTTTGGGCAATATATCAGCAAATATTTCCCCAAAATCCCCCCCCCCCCTCCGCTGGCTACGCCGCTGCTTGTTACAAGACCAGTTTGCTTTATGTGAGCACTTCTTCCCTGCACTTCTAGAGCGCATCCCAATGTGAGACTGCTTCATACCTGCAGAGTGTAGAAGGAGCATTCTTATTACACACAGGTCACCATATTAGAAAAATGTCCACAATTGGTATAGCAGGACTGATGTAACCAGGGTATAAAATAAGCGTGCATCGATCCAAAAATGTGCAGTGATCAATCTGAAATGTGCAGTGATCAATCTGAATTTGTGCAGTGATCAAATTCACCCTTTTATGCTAAATCATGGTGAACTGCATAATCCACAAATTGTCTGTTAAACAAACGTAATACTTCTGTCTGCCTGATGCGTCATCTTTGGCAATTTGTAGGTTTCATTTCACAAAGACAGTCCTGAGTCACAGGTTTTTCGTTCTTTAGATTTGCCAGATAGGAAAAATATATTCTTGTTCATGGATAGCTGAGTACATTAATCTTGAAACACCTCCTGACAACAGAGGCATTACACGTACAATTATTCACAACACTTCTGCATCAGACCTCAGTCACTTGTGCTCATGACCACTACAGACACAGCAAGGTTGACAAGTCCCCTCCATCGACCACCCTGCTGTAATGTTGTACTAAATCTTTTCACTGTTTAAGGAGGTAATTAAGCATCATGCAGGCCATAGATTGGGAGGGCTAGAAAATGATCGAATTGCAGTGCCCGAGAGGCTGAGGAAATTTTCCCCAGACAATTGTATCTGATTCTTGTTCTGTACACTGTAGGTGCAACTGCTCTGAAACCATCCTCCTAACAAGAAAATCTTTAAAAAAAAAAAGATAATGCTGGTTGTAGCAATGATATCTTTGAAATGTGAAAAAAAAAACATTATTTTTTAACAAGTAGCCCTTTTATTTGATAAACATATCTATAAATGTAAACATTATACTAGAAGATATGCAGCCAATACAAAGTATTTTTTTAAATTCATAAATAAAGTAATTTTTTGTGGCCTAGCCTGGAATTGAACCCTGGCCAGTGGGGTGGAAGGCAAGCCCTCTACCTACTTCGCCACAGGGCCAGCCATACGACTTGTTGCTAAATATAGAATTTGAATTCTCATATACTGCAAGAATAAGAAACCACGCCCTCCACTTCGAAACTTCTCAGGCAAATTTGACACACTTCTACTCCACTTATTTACATTCCGAAAACTGCTCCATGTTTATGAGATGTTCTAGTTTAAGAAAAGTGGTGAACCAGGCATATACGACAAAATTTCGAGCTTCAGCGGCCCTGTTTATATCTCTGAAAAAAAAAAAACAGCAGCAGTGGTCACATGACAAGTGTCGTCCACTTGTCTATATCAATCATGACAACTCACCTCCAGCTTAAATTGTACTTAAATAATTTTTGGTGGATCAATCATCAATTTCCGAAATGGCAGGTGTATTTTGACATAAATGCAACAACTTGAAGTATATGCAATGATAAGTTATTTCCTAGTGCTCCACTTTATATCACTAAAGGCTGAGGTGAACTTGTGTTGACACTTTTCAGTATGGGGTGATGAGGTTAAATGCTGGTATAATAGCTCAGGATGTGCCATAATACATCTTTTCTCACAGCCCAATGGAACCAGCATAAAAACCATGCGAATGGGAGTAAACCATCAACTTTATCAATTATTAGTCATTAGTCAAAGTTCTGTGGTATTGTTTCTCAGTGATCTGTTGAGGGGCAGCAAGGCAAGCTAAACAGATCAGAGGGTTCATTCGGCACTATCAAAAATTTGGACTCCTCAACACAACTTCATATGAACAAAATTGTGATTTTTTTCGGGATTTGTGTTGTAAGCTTATTTTGATCAAATATTAGTCTCACGAATCATAGTCCTATAGATGCCTAGTGGGCCACTTCATTCCACCACATAAATTAAATATATTCAAAAGTGGCCATGCTGAGACCTCACATTTCCCTGAAAATATTTGATTACTCGATATACTAATTGCAACTTTAAATTGCTATTGAACATGACATTTTACTGAAACTTTTGGTTGGCATTAAACTTCACTCTCAGAAAAAAAGTCAGCTTCTGACATTTTCTCCCATCTGTTCTTTCATAGGTTTTCAATGGCTCCAGTAACATAAGTTGTTATTTTTCTCTGAGCTTCGAAACGCTTTCATAAATAAATTTTTGCTGGAATAAATGGGGTCAATAGACTTCTGTAAAAATTATTAAGCTGAAGCCTGTCACGTTCAATTTTAGACCAGCATTTGGCTAGCTTCAGAAGAAAGACAATCTGCGATTTTATTTACTTCAGCAGTACAGAAATGTGAACAATAGAGCTCAATCACAATTTGAAAATGGAGATATATATATGCAAAAGCCCATCAACAAGCTATTAAGACCCATACATGTACTGATATAATGTTCCATAATTTGAGATGATAATATTTCATTATTCAATTGAGCCATGCATGAACGCTGGCACTTATTAACGACGCTCATAGTTCTCACGAGACAGTATGTGCAGTGATCAAATTTTCTTATTTTATACCCTGGATGTAACATACGGTGGCCCGATACTCGTGAACTTTCCGAGATAGGATTTCTCACAAATAGTTTAAAATGATCCAAAATATAGTTTATAGCAAGGATGTGTGAAAAAAATAATAAACATATATAGTTGCACCTATAAAAGTGTAATCAGTACTAAAATTTATACGATAATGTGACATAATCCCCCGCCAATCACTCGTAACTTTTCTGACTTGATTCCAGCGCTTTTTCTAGCGTGCCTATTTTTGGTACCATCCGTAATGATATAGGCCCACCAGATCTGCAACCACCCGCAGGCCAATGCAAGGGCAATCTCTGTTCATTTCACTGCGGTTGGCACCTGGTCTAAGTTGAAGTGACAATGTTCAGCTCGTGGTTGATCCGAACCTCACATGCAGGAAGCAGGAATAATAAGAAGAAGAAGATGTAGGCTTACCCACCCGAAGCAGAAGCTTTCAAATAGCCTCATTAAGTTTGACCTGCTGGGCTGCTTTAATTTCAGTAGCTCTCCTGGTGGGCGTGCTTGTTTCCCTGGCAGTGGCAGCAGCTGCCTTGAGCAGCTGCCTGGGAGAAATATCTGTGGCCTGGCCATGTCGGGCACAGTCACCACCGCTCTAATAGCAGCTATAGCAAGCAGCATAACCTATTATTTGATGAGGACATCTTATCTATCGATCACTGATTCCATTTATGTTCAGATGTCAGCTACTGAGATTTTTTTATTCCTGAAAAATCCCAACAATCTCCCAGAAACCAATTACAAATAGTGAGTATATGGGCGATATTCGGTGATTTTGCATGTATTTTGCTCAATGTTTTGGTGCTTGCAGATGCCACATAATAACATTATGGTGCGATGATGTTGAAGACAGTGGTTATTGTGAAGGCCTACACTCGTTCATGCACTAGACGCAACAATAACAGGCCTGTAGCTACTGAAGCTGATGTAATTTGTCCCTGTGACGGACAACCTCCCAGCACCTAAAATGATGCAATTTTCCAAGCTGGTTGTATCATTATCCCATCCCGTCCATGATTCAAGAGCTGAAATGATGTATACTGCAATGAACTCTGGCAGATCCTTTTGACAATGTTTAACGGGTCCATGGATTTATCAGTTTGCCCACGTTTCATTGCTGTATATACATGTATATATATGCATGTCGCCAATTATTGATAGATCTATATTTCTACCTCATATTACCTATCCATCCAGATCAGTCTCATATGTCTTATCTATCTTTTATATATATATCTCTCTATCTTATCTGTCTTTCTATCTTGTCTATCTTTATATCTTATCCGTTTTTCTGTCTTATGTGTCTTCCTATTTTATCTATCTGGTCTTATCTATCTATCTATCTATCTATCTATCTATCTATCTATCTATCTATCTATCTATCTATCTATCTATCTATCTATCTATCTATCTATCTATCTATCTATCTGTTGTAGGAATTAATTTGAAGAACTTTAACTCCATGATGTGATGATGAAAGATGATTTATTCAAATGAAGGCATCATTAAAAACCCTGCAAAGTACAACCAATATTTTACTATACATTTATAAATTCACATAAGTGCAAATTATGTGCATTGCAGTCACAAATATGTATTTTCAATATAATTGAATTGACAAAGTATTAGTATGATAAATTAGACAAGTAATGTAGATAATCTAGAGTTGAAATATAAATTGTAAAGACAAAGCTAAACTAAAGGAACCTTACCGTAGTTGGGGTTTTCTCCTTCCTAATAGCCAACATGTGAAACATGTGGCATGGTAAAGTGGCTTATGTCAAGTCACCTGTTAAACAACAGAAGTTGTCATGAATGTCTAGCTAAATTGTCTAAACTATATTTAAACTAAGTTTCCTAAATTATATTTAAACTAAAGGCTATTTGTAATGTGCTATTAATTGAATTTCTGTAATACATAATTTATATGCAATTTAATATATCAATGTGTCCAATGAACTATAAAATGAGAACTAGTCTACAAAGAATTTGTGCTAACTAAATATATAATAAAGTACATACCTAGTACTATGAAGTGATCAGTGAAACTCATGGCTGAGCCTTAAGAGAGCTCAATAGCAGTGTTGTTTGTGGAACAACTAACATGAGAATGACAAACTGACTTGCTGAGCATTTTGATAATATGGAGGGATCAGTAAAAGGCTACTTTGGCTTGCAACTGTTACCCTCTGTTGATAATACAAAAAGTCTTTAAATTTATTTAAGCTGACAAGTATTTTTCCCTACCACATATCTATCTATCATTGATCATTGCAATTTAATTCAGTGTCATAAAAAGCGGTGCGGACAAATATAAGCCTATGTTGGACGGCTGTTTCAATCATCCTGTACCTCATTGCCATGTCCTCCTCCTGTCCTAGTTAGCCTACCAAGTGCATAAATACAGGACGTAAATCCCCAATCATCCGTCCATCCATTCTCTATTAATGAATTTCTTAAGCCCCGTAGAATATCGTAAATGTTATTGTTACAAAATAGCATTATATTTCGTACACACACAGGCTTCGATAACAAAGGAAAGCACAAATTCCAAACAATAACTGTCAATTTGTGAATGGATTAATTGGGGAGACACTCCGCGATTGGCTGGACGTTTGTGTGACATAAATTAATATTTTGTGCCCCAATTTCTTGACTCTTGATCTTATGATCCGGTGAAATGAGACACTAAGGTCGTACTGGGCTTCTGAGAGGACCAAGCAATTTTAAAGTGAGGAGTGCATCGTTTCCTTCTATATACTGATGTACATTCTCACGTAGTCATCGGCCCCCTCGAGCTGGCTCTGCCAGTGAGCCTTTGACTTGGATGGCTGCAATTAGTGTGGTTATCAAGCATGCATGCGAAGGACTTTGATCGCACAATCAGAGAGGCTGTTACAATCAAAGCCACGTTATGTCATTCCAAACTTTGCATACGGTTGATAACTGTTGTCTGTTGATCCGTTTGTTGTTTTAAGTTACCTTATGATTGAAGCTTTAAGCACCTTCCCCACTGAGCACATAAGGCTGCATTTGAACAGATATGTACAAAACGCAATGGGTACGCAAATGGTTATACAATGCAATGCAGGGCAAGGCAATGGTATGCAAGGGACTGTTCTAAATGTGACTGGAACTACAGGAAAACCTGTCAACAGAGTCAGAGCCTCGTTGTGCCAGCTCGCACAAGAGGGTCTGACATTGGGAGAATGACCGATGCAGTGATGCACATGACTGTCATGGTCATCGACCTAAAGGATGTTACTTGTGATCTCACTCACTCTCTCAGTTACCACATTTGCTTTTGCCTAAATTGTACGATTTTAAGAATGTACAGTATATACAAAGGTTTATTCTCAATCGGTTTTTACAACATAGAACATTAGCTCACAGAGCTATTGAGACCGATCATAACAAGGTATAAATATTTAACAACATAAAATTAAAAATAATTCAAAAACCTTAAAAAAAAACTAGTATCTAAAAGAGTGACTAAAGAGTGACTAGGTCTAATTGGGATATTATAATGTGATTTTACAAGACTTATTCTGAAGGTTTTAGATCTATGCTTTCAATCCTACTCTCATTGTAAATATGTCATTCCTCATCTGTTGTATCATTTGTCGGTAAAAACGTATTGCTTATATAAATGTTAGCTGTTTTATGACTGTAACCCGACTATAAATAAGTTCTTACTTTACTTTACTGATACTTTACATTCACATATTTCTTCCACATCCATTGCTCACACAACAGCACTTTTTCTCTCAGTCAACTTATTTTGTCACATTCTCCTCTCTCTCTACCATGCTTAAGGGGCCATTTTTCTTTCTTTTTATAACATTTTATACTTTTTCCTGTTCTGATGGAAATTTCTAGTAATACATATTCAGCAGCTGTCCCAGCCTCACTTTAAAATCTAAGTCAACACAGCTGAGTAATAAATCTCAAACTTCTGTTGCATCAATTTAACTGAATTATTTGAGCTCAATTTTCAATTCAATTCAATTCAATTTTATTCCAAATGTAAACAGGATACATGTATGTATTGAAACAATAAAAATAACAGTTACATTTGGGGGCAGATGTCCGGTGGACATATTTTGCCCAATTACAATACATAAATTGATTATACAATTAAGGAGAACAAGAACAGCAACAACAAGTTATTTTTTTTAAAAGAAAACAAAAAGACTAGGGCTACAAATAAAAACAAATTGTAGGATTAATATTATTTGATATACATACATTAAGTTTAATAATAAGTGACAACATATTCAGGAAGTGTACTGGTGATAAAAACAAAACAGGAAATAGTTTACAGAAAATCGGGTAGGTTATTATTATTTAAATATAGTTTGGTCTTTTTTTTAAATGAGTTTAAAACAAGGCAATTACTCAGTTAAGCAATTTTACTGTACAGTGTAGTCTCCTTGTCCGGTAATACTAATACTAAAATGGTCATGTAACTAAATAAGAATTTTTGAGTGGGTTATTTGAATATGCTTATTGAATTTCAGCCAATCTGTGTCAGTGGAAGACGTCAGACAGGGCGAAGGAGGCCGGGAATTCTGGCAATATACCGCAATTGAAGAAGTGCCTCACATTGGTCCCACTTCATTTTCTTCAAAATCCATGGCAGACCCAGAAGCCTTGAAGATTTTTGTGCAGAATGTTCGTCTTTATGGACTAGTTCAGCGTGTGTATTGCATTCTTAACTTATTTTTATCTAGAAACTTGCATGAAAGATATAAATCTAAGCTTATAGATAGTTTACCTAACATTTAAGATAACTGGAAAATGGTTCAAATTTGGCTTTGACAACGCATATTAAACTAGACATGCGCCGCAAAGTCACATTTTCAGGATGTAGGACATTGTAGGACGTAGGTCCTATTCATAGTAGTCCATTTTGTAGTGGCCATTTCGGAAGAGCTCTATTATGGATTACTCTGAATTTTCTTGATCTGTACTCTCAAGCAGATGCCTGAGCCAAATTTCATGACTCTAAGTGAAATACTAAGCTCCTAGTGGACATATCAATGCATTGTTTGTTCATTTCAATGCAGTCTCTTTGTAACTGATGTTTGTTTTGTTTGTTTGTTTGTTTGTGTTTTATGCCTCTGCAGCACCTTAGTGGGCTATATCGAGGCAGGCGACCGCCGTATGATGATGAGATGAGAAGACTGTGAGTCTGGCACATACCCTATTAATTCAGGGATGTCCAGGGTCTTTCAGTTGCCCCAGCATAGAATACTGGATACAACCCGCCTCCATTTAAAGTCCCATGGGCTCGGACTAAAGTGGGTTCCCGGGGTGAGATTTGAACCCACGCCCTCAAAGCCAGTTGACAAGCGCACTTACCAATTAGGCCACGGGGGAATAGACCTCTCCAGAATTAGACTTTTTCGGATTTCAATGCCTGTCTGTACCTTTTCCCATGCTTATGGACATGGGAAAGCCAAGTATGACAACCATTTATGTCTGAGATGATGGGAAGCATTGCCGCATGAGCCCTGAAGTTTTATCATATTTTCTGTTCAAAATTTGTCAAAATCGCCCCTTTTTTTGTCACATTTATGACCATATCTTTTTACCTAATTAAGATAGAGTCACAGAAATGGTACCAAATGGAAGCTGCTGAAGTGGGCTATTTGATATAGTAACATTGATATTCTTTTACATGATTCTTTAGGCTTTAAAAAGCCAAAATATGCTAAAATCATGAAAAAAATGTTTGTTATTAAGCATGCTTAGGCCATAAATAGGTATAAAATATCACCAAGTGAGCTAAAACCAGGTTTTATGTTAAACCTGGTCTTAAGCACATTTCCAACTGTATAGCATTGCCATTCTGTCACAGAAATTGGGTATTGTTAGACCAGGTCTAAGCCTTAGACTGCCTACACGCTGGCAGTGAAAATGGGCGTATGACAATGCTGCTGAACCAAATCTGTTGAACAGACTTGATATTTTATGTTCGGTTTACAGACATTTACAAGATGCAGAATTGTCAGGATCCCATTTATGACTACAGTTGTGAAATGAAGAATTAATTAAGACCTAAATATGTCATGCCGACATTCTTAGATAGATACACATTTAGCGTAAAAATGAATTTTTACAAGGACATAAAATGATATAGATTGGCAACCCAAAAGTAAATGTGCATTAGTTTTGAATTAGTTATGATGCTATCTGTCTCAGAATGTTGACAGCATTCTTTAGAAAAGCACACATTGATGTTAGAGACATTACAGTCAGTAATTTGTTATGCATAAAGAGTGAACTGTTGCAATGTGAAAATGGCACTTTGTGAGTCATCATATTGATGATTTATCATGATCATACCCACTACTTTCAATGTTAATTTGATCTAAGGAGACTAATACTGCTTGTTGTGGACAGCAAACAAACAATCAGATTGTTTATTTTGTAAAAAATATGAGTTCATAAGAGGAGTACGACGTCTACATGTAAGTCAGTCAGACACCTTATTGTCGGGTTAAAACTAATACTGTGACATTTTAATACAATTGCCTCTTCTAGTCTCCTTGATCATGATTAATCAAAAGACTTCCATGACTCCCTTGTTAAATGAATGATGAGGACACATCATCAGCTACCATGTGTCACAGAGTACCTTTTTCGCAGTGAAAAGTTTTTGCATAACAAATTTGCAGACTGTAAGTGTTTCGCAACTAATTGCAACAAGTTCAAGTTTGGAAGAAGCCTTGCACTGAGGATAACTGGCTCTGTTGTAATGGTGCATCAATACTAGTGTATGGTGTGAACACACAGGACCGAAGCAGTGAATGGTACAACTGACTGGAAAAGGAGAATGCACATTTCAGAAAAGTGAGGCTTATTAACACAAAGGAGTGAAAGAACTTATAATGGTACATCAAGTTCATTGTTTGCATGAACTGCTAGAAGTAGAGACAAAAATGATTCACATGCCTACATCTGACTAGACTCTTTATTTTTAACAAAGACGTAGACAACAAATATACTGAGTGGGAACATGAATTACTGTTGTAATACCAAACATTTTTAAGCCATACAAACAGTGATCACTTGTACGCAGCAATTGCATCACCAATCAAATCAAAATTAATTGAGTTTAAAGTGAGAATGCATCTTATATATTGGACAGAATAGTAAAATTATTTTTGAAAGACCAGAATTATTTGATGCACCATACCATTTGTACATGCATGTTTGCTTGAAAGGAGCACTCATTTCTAGTTATTAGACATGGATTTACTCAATGTTTTTTAATGAAGGTTTCTATTGCAAATGATTGTCATACAGACTGTGATATCCTTCTGGCTTCGTACTGCAAGGAACATAACCAACTGGTGGGTAACTCAGTGAGGTCTGCCCCTTTTTTTTTTCGGAGAACAGTTTTATCTACTTGGAATTAGTTGATTTTATTTTGGCCTATTATCTTTATATTTATCATGCATGGGCATTCAATGCAATGAACATGTTGGAACAACCTTTCACTTCTTCCTATGTAATGGTATTGTGTATCAGATTGCTCTGATCTTTTATTTTAATTAGAGTTCCTATTCTTCTGTTCGATGTTATAAGATGCTCAATACAAATTTTTATTTAAACTCAGTTAATTACATATGGATGGGTATAATGATACATGTGACAGACAGCAAAACAGTTTTAAAACTCAATATTAATATGCACAATTTAATTTTAGGTTGCCAGTTAATACCTTATGTGCTCTTAGTACTGTCAAGCTATTGGCCATGGAAAAAGGCGTAAGTTTGCATAAAAGTTTGTCATCAAATGTAAAATGTATGTTGTTATGATATCCTTATGATCTTAATTAACCCTTGTTTCACAACTGTAGTCTTCCTAACCATGCTGTATAATGTGAAAGTCCTTCAACTAAACATGAGACATCAATTCTGTTTAACATGTTTAAAAGATTTGGTTCAGCAACATTACCATCGGCCAGAATTCACCAACAGGGTGTAGACCAGTGAAAGCATTAGCCCTGGTCTAAAAATACCCATTTTCTGCCACAGAATGCCAGTAATATGCAGTAGAAAATATACTAAAGACCAGAATTAACATAAAACCTGGTGCTAGCTGAGTTTGTGAAATTTTATGTATATCTATGGCCAAAGCATGCCAAGTTGCGAGACTTTTTTTCAAGATTTTAGCATATTTTGGCTTTTTAAAACCTCAAAATTAGGTAAAGTGAATATAAATGTTAATGTATCAAATGGCCCACTTCAGCAGCTTCCATTTGGTACCATTTGTGTGACTCTATCTTTATTAGGTAAAAAGATATGGTCAAAAATGTGCCTAAAAAGTGGGCGATTTTGACAAATTTCTAACATAAAATATGATAAAACTTCAAGGCCCATGCGGCAATGCTTCCCATCATCTCAGACCAAAATGGTAGACATATTTGGCTTTCCCATGTCCAAAAGCATGGGAAAAGTTACAGACAGGCATTGAAATACAAAAAAGTCTTATTTTGGAGAGGTCTAACGGGGAACCTTTGTAACTGATGTAAACTATGTGTGCGAGTTATACAATATGCACTGGCAAGTTGTTTCAGTCCACCTAATGTCCAGTGCACCCCTCACATTAGGCGTACATACATTCATTTCCGTTCAATGAAATAACCTGGAACATTGTGGATTCGTCCAGTTAAAAGTTAGTCATTCTGAAATATTCTGGAGATTAGAATTTGTTGAAGTAGCTGACAGTTATAATATGATTTATATGAACCATACATGGTAGTATGCCTTGGCCAGCCTTAGCCTGGGCCTAAGGCAGATTGCTGCAAAATGACTTACCACAACTTGGTCCATAAGTTACATTAGCACAATGGTGCCAATGCTGATCTTGCAGTTACATTAGCAGTTACATTAGCGATAAAAAAACAGCTATCAATCCAAGTTGTTTATTTTGTCGGTGATCTATATAGGTAAATAATGCACATTTTTCAATAAAATTTCAGAATTTCATATTTTTGATTTGCCCAGATAGCAAGAACACTGTGAAATTCCAATGTAAAATTTACTAATGTAACATCAGAGTTCACTGAGACGGAATCGAATTACATTAGCAGTCTCTCTTATTTTTCCTTTTTAAAAATAGTTTATAGTTATGCAGGTAATTACAAATAGTGCCAAACAAGTATTTTAAATGTATTTTATCAATCACATATCATTATATTTTGCTAAAGTGTTTTCTGTTGATTCTACAAAGTGCCAAAGTTGGTATGTCAGATGACCAGTAAGTTTGCCGTCCATTATTGTCCTTATGAGAGATTAAAAAAAGCATTTTTTAAGAGCAAAAAGCGACATATTGGTGGGTTCTTTTATTGATATTTATTCTTTAGCTCACTGATTCACTTGGTAATGGGTTCACATGCTTCAGGAAGCAACAGATAGATAATAAAAAAAGGTGGGACAGTTTAAGATACTCTGTGAGCACATTTTCGTGAAATCTGCCCTACGTATGCCTATAATTGCACTTCGAGGCCATGCACTGGACACAAGCTTCCAAGCCAATTAGGCCAAATTGTAGATGAGACGCCTTAGACACCTTCCCATTGTTCCTTCGTATTTTACTTAGACTGAGAGTAAATGAAATTTGGTACATGTATTGGCCTGCAGGCATGGACTGGCAACATGTCGAGAAATCCAAGATGGCTGCTAAATCAAGCACTACAAAATGGCCACCATTGCTGAATTGTCCACTTGGAGCTTAGTCTTTCACTTACAGTTATAAAACTAGCCTGCCTTCAAATTAAGACTCAGGCTGAAGACAACTTTCTAATTCATGATATCTGTTATCAATAATCAAGTAGTTTAAAGAACATGCAATGTCTCTCTGTCTATCCTTCTATCTATGTATCTGTCTATTTGTCTTTCTCTCTGTTTATGTTGTTCCTATCCATGTGTCAGGTTTTTAAAAATATTTTTTAAGGATAATTTGTCTTTTTTTCTTGCAAAGAATGATTCATGTCACAAGCAAAATGACCTTCGACTGAGAATATAGTTTCTATGCAATTGACATGTCTGTTGACAAATAAAAAAGATCTGAAGCTAAGATTAATTGGATAAGCAGCCATTAATTGCATTTGATGATGATTACACTGACCAACGCCAATCAACAAGCAATGACAATCAATAGAATTCTGTAATTAATTAGATTCAAGCAAGATTCACAATTGCTGAACAGACTGTAAAAACATACACTCTCTTGGGCTGCTAGTGCAAAAATGACAAGGTATACTATTACAGTGCATGCAGCGCGGTAGAGGCCTATTTTCGAATTTCCTTCACTATAGCTAGCCCTGGGACCCATGCGTGAGATTTTGACGCTGTACCGGGAGATTTGATCTGGAGAGATCAATTCTTCAACAATCTGAACAAAATTTGGTGTACATTTAGCCCACATATTCTGCTCCTGACGGCACTACTTTTGAAGGCATCTTCTAATCTGTGGACCTTGTTATTTCACTTCAAAAGGCAGATAAAAACTATAAAATCATTAACTGCACCCATGAGCCTCATTTTGAGTTGTGACATCACAATGGTGACATCATAGTCACTGTTATGACATCACAGCTATTTGTTTGTGACATCATCACATCAGTAACAATTTTTACCAATCAGAAGAGGCCATTCCCTCAATGTATAAGCAAAGAAATCACTTCTCATAGACTCATAGTTTAAATGAATATTTAAGGTGTATCTTGAAGACTTGGAAGCGAAAGAATGGTTGCAGTCAACAGCAAATGTTGTCTATACTTTCAGATTATGTCCTTGTTGTAACCAATTTTACCAACACAAAAGAGAATATTCAATTCTCCCGAAGTGTGTCTTTCAAATCTCATGATTTTCCAATAGGAGGATTCATGACCCCTGTCCCAGGGGTCCAGGGCTAAACTATAGCCACAAAAAAGCTTCTATATTCACCAAAATGTAATCAGGTATTGTGTAGTACAAATGAACACATCATGCCAAAGGAAATCTAAATCCATTGAGTATTGTTGGCAGGAGTCGATTAACAAACACACAAACCCACAAGCAGAAATCCCAGAAACTGCCCACCTTCACAATACTCCACCTGCAGCAAGCCGAGTAATTAGATGGAGGACGAGGCATAGGCCTGTTGGTGCTTCTCAGGCACACATTGATTGATTTCACGTTAACAGACGAGTGTTGAAATATCTTGCGGTTCTGGTTTATGTTTGGTCATTTAAAAAAAGTTTATAGGCCTATATAAATGTATTTATTTATTCTATAAATATAATTTAAAGTTTAAAAAAATCTATTGATCTTTATGTACCATGTGCCCAATAATCTTCCACTCCAGTTAAAGCCAATTAACTGAACAAGAAAATTTTTTTTCGAAAAAAAAATAGGGCGATTTTACTTTGCACCATAAGGCATTTTTGACAAATCTAAGTTTCATTTTACATGATTAAAGTGTATGTCTTTTTCTTACATATCAACCATCAATCCACATCCATACATGATAAAATCTGTCTGCATTAACTTACTTTTTTGCTGTTTATTTCATCAGAGCTGCAAGTTCAATTCTGGTGGATTTCCCACAAAAAAATTAATTCAATAGTTTCAATTCTGTATTAATTTAATGCATACAGGGGTATGCACAAAAGGTTATCAACATCACTTGCTTGGTTGTACAGATGTACCCTTAAGCACAGAGCTAAATATCTCCCACTGCCATGCTTCATTGCACAGAGGAAAAAGTGGGTCACATGCTCATGCAACAAAAACAGCTAATACAGTAGTGCCTGCATTTAAGTGAGACTAAAAAAGGTTTTTGTGCAGCTTTTATAGCCCAGTTAGCTGCACTAACATTAGAGGGGTCTTATTCAGCATAAAAGAAAGATAATATATCCAGTTTCAGGTCTGCATGCCCTTAATTGCATAAAAAGATGTGGCCTTAAATTGGGATTCTTCTGTATTTCTTGGAAGTGCTACTGCCCATACTTTGATGACGTTTTTGCACACCTGTTGGCTGATTTTCTTTCAGGGGTGATGAACATACTGAGGGCTCCTTGCAAAGAAAGAAAGTATTACAATACATAACAGCGATTGGCCTGTGCATCGCCTTAAAAAAAGTGTTGATGATGTTAGACTTGCATGACAGTCATAAGTTAGACACCGATTTGGAGGGTTCTAACATGCATTTTTGTCAGTTAACTGACAAAAATGCATGCTAGGACCCGACAATGAGGTGTCTAAGTTCTAACTGACTTAGACATCATACGCTTCTTCTATCCTACATTTCAACTTGTAATTTTTGCAACATAAACAATAATCTGACTTTGCTGAAGTGCTACCCCGCTACTTTCAACCAACATTTTAGTTTTTCTCAAATCATTTTCCGTACGAAAAAGAGAGCCTACTGTGCTTGATACCGACTCTTTCAGCTGAGTCCTAATCTTCTGACCTTCACTTTTCAACCGACTCTTTCAGCTGAGTCCTAATCTTCTGCCATTCACTTTTCAACTGACTCTTTCAGCCGAGTCCTAATCTTCTGACATCCACGTTTCAACTGACTCTTTCAGCTGAGTCCTAATCTTCTGACATCCACGTCTCAACTGACTCATAAAATATATACTCTTTGAGATAAATTTCAAAAAAATATTCAAGAAGAATGTTTGGTAAACATGGCGTCAACTTCTGGGAAGAACCTTGTGTGTACATAATATAAATTCATGGAGTCATTGGAAAGAGAAAACGAATTCCATGCAAAGCTATTCATTTTCACCTACCGCTATATAGATGACCTTATCAGTCTAAACAATACAGTTTTAGAGAGATACCTTCACACAATTTATCTGCCAGAGCTTTCAATAACCAAAGAAGCACAATCTGATAACTAAGCTTCTTATTTGAACCTTCTCATTACAGTCCAGGACAATCAATTCCACACTAAATTATATGACAAAAGGGTTGACTTCAACTTCAATATTGTCAACTATCCATATCCTGTTGAATCTAATATTCCAGAAAAGTCAGCATATGGTTATTATGCTTCTCGCATCATCAGTTTTGCCAGGACTTATGATCATTACAGTGATTTCTCAGTGAGGCACATTTCATTATGCGATTCTCTCCTCAGGCAGGGATATATAGGTTTTTTATGCAAACAACTTTGTGTTTACAAAAAACACGAAACAGTGTTTATAAAATATGCAAAGTCCATCGAAGAGATTCCTCTTCCGGTGATGGCATGTCATACTCGTTTTGTGACAGTCAGGTCTCTATCTAGAAGCTCTAGTTCTTATATTTCCATTCCAGGGTCTTGTGTGGGAGGAGATGGAAGGTTGGATGTCCTTAAAGGCCTTAACATCACATGTGATTCCGAAGTCTCACTCCTCCTTACACCTGACTCTGGTTTGTTTTGGCTTACTTCCTCTGCCCTTTGCCAGGTCAGACAATTTGTTATTTTTTCTCTTCTAAATTTATATGTAATATTGCAATGGCAGATCAAGACAGGGTAAGCCAGGGGAGGCCCCGGGATTTGGTTTGGCATTCAGGGGTCCATGTGTGTGTCTTTTTGGCTTCCACAGGTCTGCGTTGCTCCATATTTTCTTCAAAATGTCATTGCGCGGCCTGGGTCCCCCCCCAGGAATCTTCCACTGCTTTGCTAACAGTATAGACCATAAAATCATTCAGTAATGAAATATATTTTCTCTCTCCTTCTTTTGCAGACCAAGTGGTTTACAGTCTGGAGGAGAGCAAAGATGAAGATGGAAATGTGGGAACAGTCATCACAGAACAGAATGACTTCCATATCCCCTGGGGTCTGTGGTCTTTCATGAACAAGACAACGCACGTCCTCCAGAAGGAGGTCCTCAATAATGTGAAGCACCTGCTGGAGACCGGAAAAGCCGGCACATCATGGCAGCACAAATATTTTGAAGATTATGATGACTTTGATGACGATGATAGTGATAATACATGAAGTGTACATTAGAATGATAGTGATCATCTTTTATATATAATTTGAGACTGGTAGCATCCCACGTTTTTCAGACATTGGGGAGTAACCTTTACTGCAATTTCAATAAATATGGACCACTGGCCACATGTACGTTGAGGACGAATCAGAGGAAGTTAAAATGCTTCTTATCAAGTGGCCTTGCAACTCATACTAATTATCCCTCCGTGCACATAGCAGCTAGTGATCCTGACCTGAAACAGGGAGAAAAAGGTGCGTCTGGCGAGATTTCTTCAACCACACCAGGTACACTTGTCATATTAGCCAATAATCCTTGAAATGCCCCGGGCCTACTATTTCTAAGCTTAAACCATTCATATCCTCATATATTTGATAAATTGTTAAAGAAATCATCAAAATATAGCAGTAAGCCCATACCAGGGTCAACTGGGAGAAACCTTGCAGGTGCAGGTGTTGCCCTCTTGTGTGTTGTGTTGGAATAATCTCTAAACTAATATGCGGAAGGGCTTTCTTTTTGTTATTATGCTTTATGAGGCTTCATGGGGGGGGGGGTATTGTTCACTAATGTGTGCTTATTGAAATTGCAGTGAGCCAGAATTTCCAAACAAATGCTGAAACAGACTTTTATATTATGGTAGCAAAATGTTGAGCAGCCATCGTAGCCGGGAAAGTGTTCTGTGCAGTGGGCATATCACTTTGATGAAAGGCCATTCTGAAATGTTGTTGATGAATAATCGATGAAAGGGCTGCCAATTTGAAGCGGCTCTTGCCATTTCGTATTCTTGCATTCATCCTTTGTCTTGGACTTCAAGAAGTAGTTTTATCCCTCTTCTGCAAACATCTGTAGCAAGGAATGCCTGGGTGTGGAGGTGGAAATTTCAGTAAGTCTGGCAAATTTTATACTGCCGCACCATGACACTTGTTGCGGATTTCTCAGTTTGCAACCTACAGTCATAACCTGCACATGCCATGTGTTTTCCAAATGGCTTTGGCATCCACTATGCATCCTAAATTGTTGCCCATAGCCTCGGTATATAATTAATGTCCGTTGTTATCTATGCTTGATTGTGATAAGCCTTGTTCAAGATTAGATTGTGGGACATCTGTATGCAGACCATATTATTTTAGTTTGGCGACTGAGAGCTTGACAACCTTTTTGTTCTTAATTTCTCGTAAAACGATGTTTGTATGAATATAAATTTATTTTTGTTTGAATAAAATATATTTTTTATACTATAGGATTGTTTCAAGTTTTTTTAGTGTAATCCTCAAGTGTCAGAATGTCAGGTGAATCTGGATTAGTCTGCTACAGTATGGATATCATCAAATACGTCTCTGGCCAGTGTATTCTCCTATACAGCACCCTCAGTAAATGAGTCCATCCATGCAACATATTGACTAACTTACCAATAAGTCGGCATGCAGGTTAAATAATCCAACTTAACCTCAGCCTGTCCTCAGGACATATATCCCATGGACCTAAGAAAATGTGTGTGTATAATTTAAATGGTACTGACTTCCATATTATAATATCTCACTGATGCAGTGGTCTTCTGATTAATGGGCAGAATATATCAAGAAGAAGAATACTGCCTTATTTTTGTAATTTAAAAAGGATGGACAGGTGCTATGCACCGCTGATAAAAATTTATTGACTCAGTCTGACTGGACGTTACACAAGTGTAGGCCTATACATATGTAATGGTTTTTGCTCAGAGTCTTGGCAAAGTGACCATGGATAAAGGTTCAATGACCATTAGTCTTGTCTAACAAAAGATCCAACAACAGACTTAAGTTTAAAGGTTTATTCAATACTGCACATCAACCAATTGTAATATGGTGAACAATAAACCCAGTCTCTATATATATAGACCTACAGTGTAACACATAGTAAACAAGCACATATAATGGCACAGCATCGCCCATGCCCCGCATGTTTTATCCTATGTTTATCCTAGCCGTTAGCCAGTTTATCCCGTTCGTTTATCCTATCCATTTATCCTATCCATTTATCCCCTCCGTTTATCGTATCTGTTTATCCTATCCGTTTATCCAGTACCCCATAAGCACTGATTCATCCCATTTATCCTGTTTATCTTATCTATTTATCCTATTTGTTTATCCTATCTGTTTATCCGATCAGTTTATCCTATCAGTTTATCCTATCCATTTATCCTATCCATTTATCCTATCCATTACCCTATCCGTTGACCCTATCCGTTTAACATATCCATTTATCCTATCCGTTATCCCGTTTATCCCATTTATCCCATTTATCCTATCCGTTTATCCTACCCATATATCCTATCCGTTTATCCTATCTATTTATCCTATCCATTCATCCTATCCGTTTATCCTATCCGTTTATCCCATCCGTTTATCCTGTCCATTTATCCCATCCGTTTATCCTATCGGTTTATCCTATCCGTTATCCTGTTTATCCCGTTTATCCTATCCATTAATCCTATCCGTTATTCTATCCGTTTATCCTATCCGTTTATCCAGTACCCCATAAGCATTGGTTCATCCCATTTATCCTGTTTATCCTATCTGTTTATCCTATCCGTTTATCCTATCTGTTTATCCTATCTGTTTATCCTATCCGTTTATCCTATCTGTTATCCTATCCGTTTATCCTATCCGTTTAACATATCCGTTTATCCTATCCGTTTATCCTACTAGTTTATCCTACCCGTTATCCTATCCGTTTATCCTATCCGTTTATCCTATCCGTTTATCCTATCCGTTATCCCATTTATCCCGTTTATCCTATCCGTTTATCCTATCCGTGTATCCTATCCATTTATCCTATCCGTTAATCCCATTTGTTTATCCCAGCCGTTTATCCAATCCGTTTATCCTATCCGTTTATCCCGTTTATCCTACCTGTTTATCCTACCTGTTTATCCTATCTGTTTATCATATCTGTTTATCCTATCCGTTTATCCTATCCGTCTGTCCTATCCGTCTGTCAACCCATCTATCCATTAAGCCATCCGCCAATCCATTCCTCCATCTATCTATCTATCTGTCCTGTCTGTTTATCCTATCTGTTTATACTATCCATCTATCCTATCTGTTTATCCCAGCCATCTATCCTATCCATCTATCTTATCTGTCTGTCAATCTGTCTATCCATCCGTCTATCTATCATTCAATCCATCCGTCAATCCATTCATTCATCTATCTATCTAAGTTTCTATTTATCCTATCCGTTTATCCTATCCGTTTATCCCGTTCGTTTATCCAATCCGTTTATCCTATCCGTTTATCCCATCCGTATATCCTATCCGTTTATCCCGTTTATCCTACCTGTTTATCCCATCTGTTTATCCTATCCGTTTATCCTATCTGTTTATCCCATCCGTCTATCCTGTCCGTCTGTCAACCCATATATCCATCAATCCATCTGTCAATCCATTCCTCCATCTATCTATCTATCTATCCTGTCTGTTTATCCTATCCGTTTATACTATCCATCTATCCTATCCTACTGTATATCCCATCCATCTATCCTATCTGTCTGCCAATCCGTCTATCCATGCATCTATCTATCTATCTATCTATCTATCTATCTATCTATCTATCTATCTATCTATCTATCTATTTATCTATATGTCTATCTTTTGTTTACATGAGTGTATATTATAACCAGTATTTTATTTACATAAATATAAAACAGATTTATATAATATATAGTAAGTTGCCCGTAGATTGGAGGGAAGAGAATAGAATAATATGAAATAGATACAATATAAGCCCGTGCTACCTGTATAATTAGTTGGAAAGATGCATGAACTATACTGAGATGCAGGAATTGCTGAGTTTCCCAAATATAGAATGTGGTGCAAAGGGAGGAACTGGCAAAGGACTTGCAGGTGCTGCCCTCTTGTGTAATGTATGTGAATGAGTTGCTGCTTGCAGTGGCCATTCTGTGTACTAAAACTCACCCTGTGGAAGGGAAAATGGCCACCACAATGCAGGCTTTCTGGACCTTGATAGCCTCTAAAACTGATAATAGTAAATTTTCTAATATTGAATTAAACTGAAAATACCAACCGTTGTGCACATCTACAATGGTATCAATGTGTTATGCATATGATAAGAACTTCCAGAGTGGGCTGGTTGAGGCCACAGCATTGGTTGTTTCACCGCTTCAGTAGATTTCAGCACTAAAGCATAATCGCCCTATGCATAGCATAGCATGGGCGATAATAACTAGGTAACTGACTGTAAAGTTAGCCTGTCAGCCTTGCAGCACTTCAGTGCTATAGCAAGTCCAGTTACATGAGAGACTGCTGAAGACAGCAAGTCTCACAGACAGAAGACTGTCCTGTGTAGAAATACAAGTGAGGAGCTGTGAGAGAGCTCACCAGCAACCAAATATGGAAGCTGCAGTTACTCAAAAGCTAAACCAATGTCTGAGGGTCTCAAAAGAGCCAGTGCAGGACTGCAGAGTAAGACAGAGTCCAGGAGGAATCTGGCCACACTTCTCCTGCACTGTAAAATTTGAAATTTTGAGTTAGCTCAAATGATTGAGTGAGATGGTTGCACAATTTGTTGAGCCATGATAGCTTCTTGTTTTGAGTTATGATAATCTTTATGTTGTTATAACTTACAAACAACAGGCTATCTTGGCTCAAAGGAATTGTGCAACCATCTCACTCAGCGGCACCCCATGATCTGTTATACCAAATATCTGTTATGAAGCAGGTGCCCGGCTGGCTGGCAGACTGTCAGCTAGGAATTTCCCAGCTGGCAAAGTTGTCAGCTGGGAGTCAATTTTTGGCGTTCAACCGATGAAATTTGCAGTCAGGTAATGAGAAAGCAGTTGAGGCGGCTGGCTGGGAAAAAAATCATTCATATCGGCTGGCTGGGAGATGCTGAATGACGCTTGGGCTGGCTGGCAACCCAGCCGCCAGCATAACAGATATTTTCTCCCAGTTGCATAAAAAAATTATTCTAAGTGTCACAAAAGATGTGCAACCAGGAGCTTACACTGATATGGGCATTAAAATAACACACTGTCATGAGGTGCCCCTGTCTCACTCAATCAATTAAGCTAACTCAAAATTCAAATTTTACAGTGTGGCTCCCTCTAGCATAAGTTGGACCACCTCCTCCAGCATGCATTGGAGTCGGCATCTAGCAATCTTGAACTATGGTGAAGGTCCTGGATGTGTCAGGATCCTGACATGATGCTGATTGGCCAATCCAATCACATGACCCAGCCAGCCAATCAGAAACTGGTGGCCTATAAAAACATTCCAAGAAGCAATTCGGCAATTGAGCAATCAGATACCCGAAAGTCGTGCTAAGTGCCAATCTGTTACACAGACTGTAGGACCAGTGCTACCTCTAGCAGAGAGTTTCAGCCAATCAGAGCCAAGCAGCTAGGAGGCAGTGCTGCTCCTGCAGGGGAGTGGCTGAACTACAGTGCTGGCCTCTATATGGATAGTGGCATACTGAGTCTCAGAGCTCCAACTCTCTAAGTCCTAAACCCAACATCATCACACATATATCTGATAAAATAATCCTACCGATAGTCCATTACATGTACCATATTATATAGATAGTGGATGGTGAGGAGACCAATATTGAGTTTTATTGGCCGAAGCAGTAATATTGGTCGACTCAACATCTACTATTTGTTATATTCTGCACCAAAATTTTCAGATAAATACAAGTTTGTATAAAGAAAAAATGTTTCCAGAAAAAAGTAAGAATGAGATTTTAACCTTTGATAAATAAGTGGAATTAAAAACCAGAAGGCCTACCAATAGAAAACTGTTATCAATATTCTTAATGATACTCATTCACAGGGCATTTTTACCCTCGGCAATGTATACATTGCCGACAGGTATAGTAGTTACCTTGGAAAAATGTGTACGTCCGGTGGGCGGGCGGGCGTCCGGGTAATACTCTCACAATTATTGAAAAATGTGAAAAAAACATTTTTTTGTGTGTATTGGGTGTCAGGCCAAAACTTTGGCATGTATCATTTTATCCCAGTTCAGCCTTTTATAGGTCTAATCCACATGACATAAAAACTTTTCTCACAATCATTGAAAAATAAGAAAAAAATGTTTTTCTTTGTTTTTGGGACAGAACTAAAAAACTGCTGTACTTTTGACACTGAAATTTTCATATTGTATGCATTAAATACCCAAAATGTGTTTTTTGTGGGTCTAAATGCTCTGCGAAAGTTGAATGGACGACAATTTATCAAAAATATGAAAAATACTACTATTTTAAACCTATATGATTCAGTCGAATTTGGAGTTAATTCTATGAAATTTTCCAATTAGGTGTCTAACTTATGCCTCTTTAAACATCTCAACTCAGTTGGAATGTTGGTCCTATGAATTTATATAAAAACCCAAAAATTTGAAAAAATCCCAATTTTCCAACATTTCTGCGTGAAAAGCCAAAATGGTAATGGGTAAATTATTTAACTTTAAAGCTTATTGTAGTTAGACACACTATGGACTAATATTCGCGCAGCGAAACTTAGCACAAGAAAGGTTTCAAAAATCTGTGCAGTGATGGTCTCAACATCAATGGTCGACAGCAGGAAATTAGGTCAAGTGGGACCAGCTTCTTATCAATGATTTAGTTTCGAATTTAACAAAACATGACATATTCATATTTAAAAGTGTCTTAAAAATTCAATTTTCTCCATTAATATTCCCTGTATCTATTATTTTTATGGAATAGTATAAGCTTTGACAAGCTAAATTAAATTATTAACATGTGATTCATTTCATTTCAAAACAGACAACAAGAAAACATAACAAAATTAAGGTTACATAATCTTTGTCAGCTGATGAGTATGTAACAGTGAGCAATTAATCTACATGCAGATCATGTCATTGTTTTTGTTATCACTATTATGTAATATCAACAATCTAGCATAGACTTAAATTTGGCAGCTTCCAGTGTTGTCTTCTTTTTAGTGAGTTTTTACTATTTAGCTGATTAACTATCAATTCTATTTATTCTTAATCCTATTTATTTGCTATCCTATCTATTTATCTATCTATCTATCTAAAAAAATATATATATTGTATTTTTGATCTATTTTATCTTTCTAATAGTTTCTTGTCTAAATTTCTCTCTATTTTTCTATATATATATCCTTCTTTCAATTTTTTTAGAAACAGTAACATAACTGCCTTTTGAATATGAAATAAATTTAATGAAAGTTAAGGTAAAACCATAAGTCCTAAAATAACTTTTTAAGAGCTGCGCGAATTTCATGGCTGTGCCATTTACATATTATTCACAGCCATTGCATGAGTTATTGCAAATTTTTCTTTTGAAATTTATGATTTAAAATGCGAAAAAATTGTTAAAATGTCTATTTACTCTCCATTTCATTCTGATGTCATACCAGTCATTGACATTTTTTTTGTCGAAATAAACCTGATATGTTTCATGTATTCATCATGCTAATTTTGAACAATACGAAAATTTTTATTCACAGCAGAGGTCAATATTAACAAAATTAGATAAACATGAAGGATTTTCAGATAATCATATTAGCCCTGGACCCCTGGGACAGGGGCCATGAATCATCCCATTGGAAAATCATGAGAATTGAAAGAGAGGGTTCAGAAGAATCAAGATATCTATTAAGTATTTGCAGCTTGTTTATTCCCATTTTACCATCTGAAAGGGTGCAAAATTTGCTACTGACGGCACCTATTTCTTATTTCTCCACATGCTGAAATGAATGAATAATAATCCTGTGAACCTGGAGAAGTGATTTTTTTCTTTATACATTGAAAAAAATGGCGTCATCTGATTGGTCAATTTCTGGTGGTGCTCATGATGTCACAACAAATTGCCAGTGACGTCATAGCATAGCCTGATGACGTCACTGTTGTGCTGTCAATGGAGCAGAGAGATTTTGCTCATTTTTTCATAGAGTTTTTGTTCTTAAGGTGACTCAACCGTGGTACACTGCACACACTTCTGAGCAGCCTGGTTGCCTAGCAACATAGCGTCACCACTGCTGCAGGCCCTGAAAAAGTTGTGACGTTACCATTTTCTGCTCTCTTTTTTTTAACAGCATGGCAGCCAGTAATTTGCTATTTAAATGAGATCTAATGCAGATAGAAGCATAATTATTTTTTTATTGAATGCAGTAACACCTACTCTATGCTAATTCAAAGTTTCAGCTTCTCGTCGTTATCAAAAGAATTTTTTCAACTAATTTCAGTCAACTGTGTCTAAAATTGTCTATATTTCTTTAAATTGACATTGGCATAGTCATGGTACTGCAGTTAAAAAACGACTCGGTGAATTTTTTTTATTTTTGGACATTTGCTTGACGATAACCTGTTTATAATATATGCAAATTTAAAAAAAAAATCTGTATGATCGTTTTCCTAAAATTTGATTACTGCCAAAATTGATGCATGCAAAATCTGCAATTAATTAGTGTGTTTGTGCCCTTTGAGCTCTTACAGAAAAAAGTATTTTAACCTTTTTCTTCAAATTTGTGGCAAATGTATTGGTTTACATCCATGGGAATACATTTCTGACATTTTTGTGTGACAAATCCATGTAATGCTCTATTCTGTGGTACATAGCCAAAAACTCAATTTATAACTTTTAAGCAGTCATCAGGCCAAACATGCTGTTACCATGGTAACCAAACGAGTCGGTGAAATTTTTTTATTTTTCATTTTCGGAATGTATGGGTCCCATAGACTACCTGTGCAAAATTTTAGAAAAATCTGTATGATCAAACTACCACGGTTGAGTCACCTTAAAAGTGATTTTTCGTCCTTTCAACCTGCAGGAATTGCTCTCAAAAGTAGTGCCGTCAGTAGTAAAATATGTGGGCTACCCAAATCCCAATTATTATAACTTTATGCTAATATCTAAACTCAGTGATGTATTTAAGAAGATAAAGTAATGTCAGCCCCTTTTATTTAGCTATTTGCATGAAAATTAAATGTGAATGAATCCAACAGCTTTAGATAAACTTTCAATTTCTAAAATTTTCTTATTGTTTGTTACTGTCTATTTCTTTCAACTAAGTACCTCCATTATGTACTAAATCATAACGTCCAGTAAGTACTAACATAGGCTGCGCTGCAGCAAACCTTCAGCGAATAACACCTTTAGAAGATTACAATAATATCATAAAATTGGTGCGTTTATGAAATTGATTATAGGTATGCAATAGCGGTCGAGTGTTGGCCTTCAATTATCTCTATTTGCCCGCTGCCCTGCCATGATTTGTTAAATCAGGGAAAGGCCTTATTACACTAATTTACGCATATTTTGGAATAGTTTCATGCATGTACAAAGTATAGGTTATGAAAACCAAAAAATATAACTCTGTTATAATTTTCTGAAGTTTTTCCAATGATTCATAAAGTGTTATATGCATCAAAAAGCACTGGTACATTTCATAGGTGAAAATTGCATTGCTGTTTATGCAATAGTGGGCAAGTTTTGGCTCCTATATGAAAAAAAAAAAATTTCAAATATTTTTTCTCAATATTACAAAAAATATAGGAGAGCCATCTGTCAGACCATGAAAAGGCACAACTAGACCATATAAGCCATATGTGTACCTAACTTCATCCATGTATATGGAATAATGACCGGATGTTGGGCCAGAAACAAAAAATAAATTTCTATTATTTTTTTTAACATTTCAAAAAGAATATCATATTTTCCTTCAAACCTTTCAAAAGGCACAAATAGACCATATTGATCATATGTGTACCGAACTTTATCCATGTACATGCAATAATGACCGAGTCTTAGCCCAAAAAGCAAAAAAACATATGTTTTTATATATTTTTTCTCATTTTTTCAAAAAGTATAGAAAATCTGTGAATGAGACCATCAAAAGGCACAACTAGACCATATAGGCCACATGTGTACCAAATTTCATCCATGCACATGCAATAATGACCGAGCCTTGGCCCGGAAACGAAAATTTTTTTTTTCCTATTTTGTTAATTATTTCAAAAAGTATTTAAGATCTATTCATCAGACAATCAAAAGGCACAACTAGACCATACAGGCTAGATGTGTACCAAATTTCATCCACATACATTCAATAGAGGCCGAGTGCTGGGCCGGAAATGATCTATCCGCCTGCCGCCCGACTGCCCGCCCACCCGCCCGCCCGCCCGCCCGGCGGACGGACAGCATTTTTACCCAAGTGATTACAATACCTTCTTCGAACTTCGTTCGCTGAAGGTAATAATAAAACCAACTCAGGGATCAGTCCACTGAAACCCATGAGGCTGGCGGAGGAACTCACGAGTGGCGAAGCCACGAGTTAGTTCCGCAGCGAGCCAGACCACGATTTATATCCCACATTTTCTGCTATTTTGACAACCTATGAGGACATTTTAATGCTTAAATACGGATAATTAAAAATAATAATGACCTAATCACTTTGGTGGATGGATCTAATGTTTTGATGGTGGCACAACCAATCAGATCAAACTGTAACATAAACAAATGACAAAGTGGGTGGAGTCTGAATGGTTGCTATAAACAAAGCCAATTGAGTCACATGACTGCTGGTCGTCACCAATGCTGATGATGTCATAGTGGTTAAGCTGGTATTGTGATGTCATGTGCTGCTGTTGTGATGTCATGAGTCGTGATTGTGACCTCATGTGTGATCTGAAGTAGTGCCACAAATAAATAAAATATGTAAATCAAGGATAGTGGATCATATTTAAATTAGGGATGGTGGATCATATTTGAATTAGGGATGGTGGATCACAAATTATATCCCATGGGCTGTTCCACCTGGGTTTTCCATGAGGATCACTGCCAAGTGTACATGTAGGATATTATACCCTTTAAATTAAGACTCAAGACTCAAGATATTTTATTTCTTTCTGAAACGTTATGTTACAGGAAAGAGGGAGGACATCTCTAAGACAAGTAATTACCGCTGGCAAGATGCCCCCCCTAAAAAAATTAAAAGATCATGTCATCATCTCAGAGAGATCCATTAAAGAAATAAAATAAACAATAGCATACAGAAAATCAAAGTAACAATGGTACAATGCGTGCATATTGGTAAAGAACCAAATATATATTACGATGAATATGATATTATGATGAATATGATGAGAACAAAAGTATGAGGACATAAGGATAAGAGCGATATTTCAGAAAAGGTAATTGCACATTTGGCGGAGTATGTAAGTCCAAAGAATCTGAGAATATTTCATAAATTCGATGAGAATCACATGTCCACAGATTCTGAACTTACTTTTTATATCCTTGTAGAATTTGCAATGCGCAATTTACACTTTAAGAAGCAGCTTAGAGACCGAAATTCCTTTGTAACATGGTATTAACTAGGTATTCAGACATATATAGCATAATGGGATATTACACAAGTTTTCATAGTTCTGAATAATTTGTAATTTGATGTATTTTGCAAAACCCTGTAAACTGTATGTATCTTGTCTTTGAAATTCATTGGAGCATTATTTATGATAGCAGGTAATCTAAAACGAATACTACACTCTAAAAAAATTCAGACAAAATTGGTTTTTTAGATTCAAAATGGTTTTTTGAAAAACCATTTTGAATCTAAAAAAACAATTTTGTCCCGACATTTTTTAGAGTGTATTTTAGACAAAATCATGCTTCTGCTGGGGTATTCGGGAAGCATATGCATGCTTGGTGTTGTAATTATGCATGTCAACGTAACTAGTGATGACAGAAGTTAGGAATATTGTCGGCAACATTCGATTTTCAAGCCTATATACGAATTTATACTCATTCAACCGCAGAATATCAGTAACTTTCAATAATCTAAAAGACTTAAAAATAGGTTCAGTGTGGGCATCAAATTTTGCATTCATTACAATTCTGACAGAACGTTTTTGTACTTTCCCAAGTCTCTCAGCATGGCTTCCCCAGACAAGTATTCCATAATTCAAATATGGTAGGACCAACGAGTTATACAGTAATAACAAGATATTCTGAGGAAGAAAATTCGTAAGTTTATTCATTATACCATTAGTCTTTGCAATTTTTTTGGATATATGATTTGTATGAGGTTTCCAATTGAGACTCGAGTCAAAAATAATGCCTAAATAATTAAACAATTCCACAAATTCTATTGGTTTGTTTTGTGTGAAATATCATTGCTTTGGTTTTGCTAGTAGGGGAGGCGGGGGTCAGAAGTCACAAAATTCAGAAAAAGCTGCAGAACAGAGCAGGTGTTTGTTAGATCTGAATAACCTTTGGCATAATTATGCAGTATTTAGTTGACTATAGTTGTATCACATGATAGCTGCTGTGCTGTAAATAGGCTTTAGTCAGTTCACAATTATTTAAGGCAAAGTCCGCTGTGACTTTTTACACCATGTCAGGGTCAAGAAGTCACAACCATGGGGTAACAAGTCACATGCAATTGTTGTGAACATACAACACTATATGAGGTAATATGCAGACCTAGACTTGATAGTCATCCTTGTGCATGAAATTTATTGTGAGCCTTCCATAGCTATCGGCATGCAATGACAATGCACGATCAGCAAAGCCGGCATCAGAATTTGCCCAAAGTTTTCTAAATGAAATTTTGCTACAATGCTCTCTCATCAGTATTATTGATGATGGATGATGATAAGATTGTAAGCTAAAAGCTTCTAGTGTGGAATATTTTACTTTCCTTAGCAGAGAATACTGACTTCCCGGTGCCCTATGGTAAAATATCACAGTGCTGGGGTGAAATGTCACAGTGTGACATTTCACCCCTCAGCTGTTTTTTAAATTCAACACATGATCATGGCAACTCGGTGACCAAATGGCCAAAAACGGGTTCACTGCATGAAAGACAATTATCCAAAAGACCTTGAAACACTAGCACAACTTTCTATGTCACAGTGACCAGACATTGATTGAGAAAGTTCAGAATCAATAAAACCTGTTTGGGACACCAAAAATGCATGAGGTGTGTAAAAACCCACTTTGCACAATGAGTATAATTTTCATATTCCCCGCAGACCTTCTTCTCATAAAAGTGTCCGAAATTATGATTTAAGCTTAAGAATTAGGTCACTGCAAGTTGGTCAAAAAGGCCTGTAACTTTTTACCCCTGTGACTTTTCACCCCTGTGACTTTTCACCCCCTCTTCCCCTATTCAAGGATAACTTATTTTACTTAAACCAGGTGTTAATTTTTTCTAATTCTTCATTAATTGCACTATCCAAAGAATGCCCACTAACGTCAAAAGCTTCCAGGGAAGTGTATAATGCCGTATCATCTGCATAAACTACCGGTTTAAATTGGTCACAAGTATATACAAGATCGTTCAGATATATGATAAATAGCAAAGATCCAAGAATAGACCCTTGCGGAACCCCAGTATCTATTGATAATAGATCAGATGATGTCTCGTCATATAGTACCAGCTGTTTTCTATTACTAAGATAGGATGTAAATAAATCGAGTGCATTCATTTTAATACCACAATATTGTAATTTTTTCAGCAAATTATTATTTGAAAAATGGATGAATCCATCAACATCAACCTTCACCACTGTCCATTTGATGTTCCGGCCGGCACCAACAACTGTTAATATTATTCTATTCTCATATCAACAGGGTGGCCAATTGACAGCGATGCCTTGGTATCATAGGGTGGTCACCCTGCTCAATTTAGTAAGATAATCTCTTTTGTAAGAATAGCAATACTCACAGATGTAAAGAGCAAATAAATGATTTCAAATGAAATAGAAATTGAATTGACAGACTGGCTTTTGTTGAATGGAGCACTGGAGAAGTCTTGATTATGTAATGTTATGTCAGAGGGTAATTGTCTTCCCTGCTAATCTTTTCAATGACTGAAGTCAAGATCACTGGGGTAAAAACTTCAGTGGATATCAGGCTTGGCTGCTCCATGTGTCTCTGCATTGTATAACTGTTACATAATCGTATGTCAGTATCAGTTGGTGGTTAAGTGGCTGGCTAATATGCAGATCACATCAGAAGCAGCAGTCATGAAATTATGGAGATATTTTAATGAAGAAAAATTTCCTTCAAAATATAATTTTCCAAAATCTCCTTTTATTAGTTAAAATCTACTTTATTCTGCAAATTTTCATTTATTTTACTTTATTTTTCTTTCCTGAAATGGCTATATTAGTAGAGGAAATATGAGCTCATTTTTGATGATGACCCCGCACGGAAGTACAACAGGCCGAATCATATACCAAAATGTTCGCCAGAATGTCAGCTATCTGAATCCGGCTAAGAAAATTACTGGTTCCGGGTACTAACTAAGGGAGAGCTGTTGCCATGGCAACAGATTTATTAAAATTGTAATTCTCAAATTATTCATTTTTAATGCTTTTCTTAAACACCAAAGTTCACAGGTGAGGTTTTTGTGCCTGATCAAACTAAAGTTGAGACAGACTTCCCACTGGCAGACCAATTTTGCTTCTGCATTGTATTGGTTGCCATGGAAACAAGAAATCATAACAAGTTTGAAGCTTCCAGTCATTATCATACACTTTGATATCTTATACTCCAAAATGATTTCATTAAACCCGCTAGTGTTTTATGTGGAAATGTTGCTGAGAGTGTCGTCTTTCAAAACTTGGGCGAGATTTTTATGTTTTATGTCTATTTACTACACTGAAACGGTTTCCAAGGCAATAAGTCAGGACAAACAAGTTTATAAGAATTTTGGAATTTATCAATATCTCAACTAATAGACATGCCATAGTGCTCATTTTTGGACATAATCATTGTGGCAGGATGACCTTCAGAAAAGTGAACCCTCGGATGTGTAGCATGGTCCTGGTTGCCATGGAGACAGGATATCATAACAAATTTGAAGTTTTCAGTCATTGTCACACACTTTGACCTCTTATACTCCAAAATAATTTTATTAAACCCGCTAGTGTTGTATATGGAAATGTTGATCAGAGTGTCCTCTTTCAAAACCTGTGTGATATTTTTATGTTTTATGTCTAGTTATTGCACTAAAATGGTTTCCAAGGCAATAAGTCAGGACAAACAAGTTTATAAGGTTTTTGGAATTTATCAATATCTCAACTAATAGATATGTCATAGTGCTGATTTTTGGACATAATCATTGTGGCAGGATGTCCTTCAGAAAAGTGAACCCTCAGATGTGTGGCATGGTATTGGTTGCCATGGAAACAGGATATCATAACAAATTTGAAGTCCTGGTCGTAATTGACACATTTAGAGCTCTCATATTCTAAAATGGTCTCATAAAACCTGCAGTTGTGATACATGAAAATGTTTGGGAGAGTGCCCTCTTTCCAAATATGGGTTAGATTTGTATGTTTCTTGGAAATTTATTTCATTATAACTATTTCCAAGGCAAAATATCGGATCAAACATTTTGGATGAATTTTGGAATATCTGAATATCTCAGAGGTCATAGAATCTGATATGCCATCTTGCTCATTTTTGGATATAATCATTGTAGAAGGATGACCTTCGGAACAGTGAACCCTCCATGTCATGTGCCTTGGTTGCCATGGAAACAAGAAGTCAAAACAAATTTGAAGTTTCCCGTTGGTTTATAAATAACACACTTTGGTCTCTTTTGCACTAAAGTTATTCATAAAACCAAAAAGTGTTGTGAATCTAGATGTCTCAGAGTGTCCTCTTCAAAACATAGACAAGATTTGCATGTTTTATGTAATTTATCTTACAAAATCGTTTCTGAGACAACAAGTCAAGGCAAATAATATATTAGAATTTTGTAATTTATCAAATTCACAACCTATATCATGTTCAATTTTATGACAAACCATTATGTAGCAATGACCGTCAGAAAAGTGACCCTCCATTGGATATTGTGGTTCTTGTTGCCATGGAAATGCATAAATCTTTAGATATTATAGGTAATTTTGAGAGTTTAACAAATTAAATTTTGTGAGATCAATGAATTTCCAATCAACAATGCATTTGTACATAATTAGGTATTTTTCAATTCCAGTGTGTCCGACCTATTATGTACCCGTGTTTTTTCAATGTATCTCCAAATTAATAACGCTATTTGGCATATATATTTTTATCCAAATATGGCACATTCACGCATGACAGTGAGCGCACATACACGCGCCTGTACATGTAATTGCGCGCATACTCACGCGTGTACATGGGTTCACGATCACCTGTGGACATGCCATTCAGCGCATGCGTGGACCTGTATTCAAGCAAATGCGTGTATATGCCATCGTGGGTGTGCCATCCAGCGCACGCTTGGATATACCATCCAGTGCATGCTTGGACATGCCATCCAGCGCAAGCTTGGACATGCCATCCAGCACACTTTATTTATAAAACACAGGAGCCCCTCCGGGCAGTGGCGTATCTATGGGAGGTGGAGGAGGGGCCTTTCTTTTTCTAGCTTGTGTGATTTGATTTGATTTGGTTTTATTTGCCATGACTGGCCAGGATAGCACATGGAATAGAACTTATTTCCAATGTGGTCCTGTGGTCTATATTCTCTACAATGTCCTTAACCGGGTTTCATGTTCAAATTACAGTCACAGAAATAAAGATGATGTTTTCTCATAATCTGACCATATGCCATTAGAAAACACCCTTTATTTCCCCCATCCCTCACATGCATGTTTTCACGGGTCTTATGCTAGTACAAATAAAAACCCTAGCTACGCCACTGCCTCAGGGTTGTGTCCTCTCACAATTTGGATGTGCGCTGTAAAGCATGTCCACTCATGCACTGTATGGCATGTCCACTCATGCGCTGTGTAGCATGTCCACTCATGCGCTGTAAAGCATATCCATGCATTCAAAATCTACGCGCGTGCGCGTTTTGACACGTACACGCGCGTGTATGTGTCGAATCTTGCATGTCCACGAGTCCCAAAAGCGTGTATGTGCGCTCTAGAACATGCGTGGATGTGTCAAAATTGGATAAAAATATACCTCTATTTGGATATGTTTTACACATGGTCATATATGTGCCATGGAGCCAATACACCAATTTTGTCAAAACATGACACTTCAATGAGGCGCTGTGAAAAAAGTCAAGTTTTGGGTGTTCACACTTATTATGCAATTTCTTCAAATTCCCTCGAAAGGAACCAAAAATAAACTTATACCTTGCTTTCCTTAGGTTAAGAGCTCACCCCAAACCAAAGAACATCACATTGCAACAATGACTGGCCATGCAATTGAAACTATCTTGAAATTGATGGAGCTCATATGATTTGACAATAATATTCCTATGGGAAACTGAACCGGGAATTTTCCACTTGCCATTATGTTTCCGAGAGATGCACGGTTTGATGGTTCGTCACACAGGACTAAAGAAGGGGCCTAAAGACACATTCTAAGGATAATTTGCTGTGATATGACATGTTTTGACAGCAAGATGGACTTCTGTTTTTTGAAAAATGGTACTTCCAATGGTTTTCCAATACAATTGTTTAATTTTTATTACTTGATCATGAAGGCATCCATGTTTATTATGACATGGCATTTTATGATCAGTTTGGTCAATTTTTGGAGCCTTTCGAGGAGAGTGGGGGATTACAAGAGACCATGGCATCAAATGTGTGAAATGCAAGATGTCACTGCTTCAGTTTAGGTTTGCAAAGTTACACTTCAGTAGATTGTCTGGGTGAAATTAAGACACATGAAAAACTTGCAGATCAAGAGTTATCACATTATATATGCAGATTCCATCACCCTTAAACTGAGAATCTGCGTCATTTCAGCCAGTTAATCGGTGAAAATCAGCCAATTTTGACACTTAAAAGTGCAGGAATGTCTTGAAATGTTCACAGAATATATGTTTCAAAGCATTTTCTACAAAGTCATACCTCCCTTTAGACTCAAAACAGCCCCAAAACAGCTGCGACAAGATACCTTGTCGCAACTCTTCTACTATGCTTTGTTTCCCATCCTTGACAGCTGCACTGTCCAGGAGGATCTTCCAATTTACCTCAATGGTATCTAAAATATTAAGGATACCCCTACAAACCTTTTATTAAATGCAGGACTGGAGCACAAGTACTTATTTGTTGAGACTATGTTAAGCTAAAATTAGATTAATGATAGGATGACCTGAAACGTGCTAACAAGCTTTCCCAGCATCTAAATAGCAAAAGCGGATGCTTAGTGCCACTAAAAATTATTTGACTTTAGCGACTTGACTCCAGTGACAATTTGTGAAGTCAATTGAAATGATACATGGTTAATAAGTTATCTATAATATCAATAATATGTATGTGTTTCCATTACAAACAAGACTGCAATGTCCCATGGAGGATTCACTTTTCCGGAGATACATACACAATGATTATGTCATAAAATGAGCAAGTTGTCAAGAGTATCAGTTAAGATATTGATGAATTAAAAAAATCATTCAATTGTCTTTACCTATTCCATTGTCTTGAAAACCTTTCAGTGGATAAATTTTACATCATACATAAACATCTTGCCCAGGTTCAGAAAGAGGACATTCTCACAATGCATTTTAATGTTCAACACTTGCTGGTTTTATGTAATTATTTTTGAGTAAAAGAGACCAAAGTGTGTTAATTATGAATCCCCTCGAAACATCTTAGTTGTTATTTCTTGTTTCCATGATAACTAATACTTGTAATAAAATGTCATGGAGGGTTCACTGTTCTGAAGTTCATCCTTCTACAATGATTATAATTATACAGAAATGAGCAAGATGACATGTCTATTAGTTGAGATATTGATAATGTCTCAACCTCATCCAAATTATTTGACCCGATGTGTTGCCTTGGAAATAGTTTTTTTTCATGTGGCACAACTGCAGATTTTATGAGGTAATTTTAGAGTATAAGAGTTCAAAGTGTGTTAATTATGGCCAGAACTTCAAATTTGTTATGATATCCTGTCTCCATGGCAACCAGGACCATGCCACACATCCGAGGGTTCACTTTTTTGAAAGTCATCCTGTCACAATGATTATGTCCAAAAATGAGCACTATTGCATGTCTATTAGTTGAGATATTGATAAATTCCAAAATTCTTGTAAACTAGTTTGTCCTGACTTATTGCCTTGGAAACCATTTTAGTGCAATAACTAGACATAAAACATAAAAATCTCGCACAGGTTTGGAAAGAGGACACTCTCAGCAACATTTCCATGTACAACACTAGCGGGTTTAATGAAATTATTTTTGAGTATAAGAGATCAAAGTGAGCTAAATGACTGGAAACTTCAAATTTGTTATGATTTCTTGTTTCCATGGCAACCAAGACCATGCCACATATCTGAGGGTTCACTTTTCTGAAGGTCATCCTGCCACAATGATTATGTCCAAAAATGAGCACTATGGCATGTCTATTAGTTGAGATATTGATAAATTCCAAAATTCTTATAAACTTGTTTGTCCTGACTTATTGCCTTGGAAACCATTTTAGTGCAATAACTAGACATAAAACATAAAAATCTCACAAAGGTTTTGAAAGAGGACACTCTCAGCAACATTTCCACATAAAACACTAGTGGGTTTAATGAAATCATTTTGGAGTAAAAGATATCAAAGTGTGTGATAATGACTGGAAACTTCAAACTTGTTATGATTTCTCGTTTCCATGGCAACCAATACAATGCAGATGCAAAATTGGTCTGCCAGTGGGAAGTCTGTCTCAACTATAGTTTGCCCAGGCACAAAAACCTCACCTGTGAACTTTGGTGTTTAAGAAAAGCATTAAAAATGAATTATTTGCAAATTACAATTTTAATAAATCTGTTGCCATGGCAACAGCTCTTTCTCAGTTAGTACCCGGAACCAGTAATTTTCTTAGCCGGATTCAGATAGCTGACATTCTGGCGAACATTTTGGTATATGATTCGGCCTGTTGTACTTCCGTGCGGGGTATCTCCTTAAATATTGGACTTCTTGGCTTCTGTTTCCTCTACTATATACTCAATACCATAATGATTATCATGAGTTTTAAAGTATATTTTATGAAAATAAACTTACAATGTACATCAGTTGTGAAAATCATTGCAAAATGGAAATGGCTTTTTTAAACATCTTATTATTGTTAGACAATTACATGGTAGGCTATGACTGACTTACTGTCTGAATCATACAGGCCAAAATTAAATGTTGATAGATAAAAAACTCAAATGATAAATAGATTCAGATAAAAAATTTGTTCCCATCGAGATTTAGTGGCTGAAATATTATAAGCTGTCAAGTCAATCTGAATTCCGAAATTGGTAATGGCCTTATTTTTCAAAACCTTAATTATTGTCTGTGCCCATGTTTTAACTGTTCTCCAAATTTTTTTGGGGGGCAGCCTGTCTTACTCCCCCCACACCCTGCGGAATAGCCTGCTGAATAGCCGAGGGTATGCAGCTGTGCAGCCTATGTATTCATATGACTGACTTGTATTGTGCTGGTGTACCCCGGGGGCAGCTCAACCACCATCTTTGTGGAGGGAGCTGCACTTTTTTTTTTGGTGACCGCCGTATGATGATGAGATGAGAAGACTGGGAGTCTCTGGAATATACCCTATCAATTCAGGGATGCCCGGGGTCTTTCAGTTGCCCCAGCATAGAATACTGGATACAACCCGCCTCCATTTAATGTCCCATGGGCTCGGACTAAAGTGAGTTCCCAAGGTGAGATTTGAACCCACGCCCTCAAAGCCAGTGGACAAGCAGTCTTGACCATTAGGCCACCCAGCGGAATAGCCTGCTGAATAGCCGAGGGTATGCTGCTGTGCAGCCTATGCATTCATATGAAATATACTTTATTTTTTCCAATATGAACAATGAACATGTTCATAAAATGATAGATTGACATTTCAAGAAGTTAGGTTTCCTCTCACCCCTGGCCTGCCCTTAAATAATAGCAAATTAAGTGCATGGTTACTGCTTAAAGCATAGGGGCGCGCCAATATCAGTCTCCGCTAGCCAATAACGCTTTTAAGACACCAATATCATTATATATTCTGCACCAAAATTTGTGAGCCAATCAGGTGACGTGATATCAATCACGTGCCACGCCAATAAATAACGATATTGGCGTGTGAAAAGTGTTATTGGCGCCTTAAGTCCAGGGCCGGCTCCATCCAATTGTACGCCCTAGGCAGCATCATGCTGATGCGCCCCCCCCTGGCCCCCCTCTCCGGACGCAGAGCAAGGAGGGGGCGCAGAGCAAGGAGGGGGCGCAGAGCAAGTAGGGGCGAATAGCAAGAAGAGGGTGCAGAGCCAGGAGGAGGGGGAGAGCAAGAAGGGGGTGCAGAGCAACGAGGAGGGTGCAGGGCAAGAATGGGGCGCAGAGCAATGAGGGGACGCAGGCCAAGGAGGGGACGCAAGCCAAGGAGGGGGCACAGAGCAAGGAGGGGTGCATAGCAAGAAGGGGTGCAAAGCAAGTAGGGGCCCATAGAAAGAAGGGGGCCCAAAAATAGGGGGTGCAGAGCAAGGAGGAGGCAGAGAGCAAGGAGGGGCACACAGCAATGAAGGGGGTGGAGAAAGAAGGGGCGCAAAAGTAGGGGGTGGAGAGCAAGGAGGGGGCACATAGCAAGGGGGGGGCGCAGGGCAAGGAGGGAGCGCTAAGCAAGGAGGGGCGCATGGTAAGAAGGAGATGCATAGCAAGTAGGGGCGCAGAGCAAGAGCCAGAGAGCAATGAGGGGGTGCAGAGCAATGAGGGTCACAGAGCAAGAAGGGGGGCGCAAAAGTAGGGGGTCTAGATCAAGGAGGGGGCGTAGAGCAACGAGGAGGGTGCAGGCCAAGGAGGGGGAGCGGAGCAAGGAGGGGTGCATAGCAAGAAGGGGTGCAGAGCAAGTAGGCCCTTCTTGTTATGCACCCCTCCGTGCTCTGCGCCCCCTCCTTGCTGTGTAACCCTCCTTGCTCTCCACCCCCTTCTTGTTCTGTGCCCCCTCGTTCATCAGCACCCCCTCCTTGCTCTCCGCCTCCTCCTTGCTCTGCACCCCCTATTTTTGGGCCCCCTTCTTTCTATGTGCCGCGCAAGTAGGAGCACATAGCAAGAAGGGGGCGCAGAGCAAGGAGGAGGCGGAGAGCAAGGAAGGGGGCGCAGAGCAAGAAGGGGGTGCAAAAGTAGGCATTGGAGAGCAACAAGGGGTCGCAGAGTAAGAAGGGGCGCAGAGCAAGAAGGGGGTGCAGAGCAAGGAGGGGGTGCAGAGCAAGGAGGGGGTGCAGGGCAAGGAGGGGGCGCAGAGTAGGAAGGGGCACATAGCAAGAAGGGGGCGCAGAACAAGGAGGGGGTGCAGAGAAAGAAGGGGGCGCATAGCAATGAGGGTCACAGAGCAAGGAGGGATGCAATTTGAAAAAATAAAAGAATAAGAAGAAATTAATAGATAAAAGAGCCAGGAAAGTTAAGTATTAATTAAAAAAGGCATCACAATACTTCTGAACTTTACACAACTGCATGACTTATTGCAAATATTCAAGTCTTATTAATTTCTTGAATAAATGCCATTTCTCTCGCCTTTCATTTTATGTGTTAAATATTATACCAAGAAAAGTGAGTGCATGTGGTTACGCGTGTACATGCCTCCTTGCTCTGCGCCCCCTCTTTGCTCTGCGCCCTAGGCGACCGCCTAATTTCGCCTAATGGTAGAGCCGGCCCTGCAAGTTAAGTCTATATTGGCGTCATCAGTGCACATGCACTAGAGTTAATGCAGCACTATGCCCTGTATCAATGTATCTTTGATTGTACATGTATTGACTCCTTTCCAATCAAATTCTCAATTACTATTGAAGGAAACACAGCAACTTTTCTATTATCAAGATGCTAATTGCTATTAAAGATAATTAAAATTCCAATTGAAACGTGTGTCCCTCTCAGACTCTCTAAGTGAAACTATTTCCAGTTCATAAAACAAAATCAATCCATTTGAAGAAGAGCAATTAAAGCAAGATAACCTAAATTCCTAAACTAAAACTTTAAAAAAGAAATCATAAAAATGATTTTACAATAAGGAATTACCTAAAAGCGCTTTTATAAAATAGAATTAAAAAATTGAAAGGATACAAATCAATAGATAGATAGACAGTTTGATAGATAGATAGATAGTTAGATAGAAAGGTAGGTAGATAGCTAGATAGAGAGCTTGGTAGATAACTAGATAGATAGCTAGATAAAAGCTAAATAGAAAGCTGGATAGATTTGGATGGAACGATTTTTTTTTTAAATTTAAAATTGAAAACAGGCAAACATGACATTGTATCAGTCTGAAAATTTTGGTGCAGAATATAACAAATAGTGGATGTTGAGTCGACCAATATTGAGTTTTATTGGCCTCAGCAGGTAATATTGGTCTCGGCCTGCGGCCTCGACCAATATTACTGCTTCGGCCAATAAAACTCAATATGGGTCTCCTCACCATCCACTATCTATATATTATCCGACCACCAAGGCCAATGCTTGTTTCTGATTGGCTGAGAACTGTGGGCATATATCCTGTATCAGTCAGGCTGCTTGGCCCAATCTAGTTCCGGTCTGTATATCAACAGACAAGCAGGGAGTACTGCTTTCTGTGCTCTGATTGGCCGAGAAAACAATCAAAGTGACGTCACTGATTGTGAAATGCTTTGTGACGTAAGGCAGTAGGTGCCTAAGGCCATAATATGCCGTGGAAACCAATCTGGTTTCCACGGCATATTATGGCCTTAGGCACCTACTGAGTGACGTCATAACACTTTTCTCAATCGGTGACGTCACTTTGATTGTTTTCTAGACCAATCAGAGCGCAGAAAGCAGTACTCCCTGCTTGTCTGTAGAATCACAGACAGGAACTAGATTGGTGGAAACCAGATTGGCTTGGCCTGTACAGATATTTTCTGTATCCGGCAGTGATGACGTCACAATCACTCATAAATTATCTGACGTTGTCATGCAAACAATGGGCAGTGATTGTTTGTCATGACGTCACAATGGCATGGGCTGCTGGTGACGTCACAACAATCTGCTGCTCCTATCTTACAGAATTTGAAGTTATCAGACTTAAATTTAGTAAAGATAAAATCATTGCGGCACATAGGTAAATAAATCCCAATAGCAGTGTTGTTAATTCACAGAGCTCTATGAACATCATTTGTGTCAGGTCTGCTTCTAAATCACTCATCATACCTGGCACTCATGATGTTCATAGTACCTCTGAACTACATTGTCATGGGGGGTTTATTATACCATGTGGTTGGATAAATTCATAATTTGTTGTTTGCTTTTGGCAGATACAGGATTTACCTTCCCTCAGACAGCTGTATCCGGGCTCAGCTTCGCTTCGCCCAGATACAGCTATCTTCGGGAAGGTAAATCCTGTATCCGCCAAGCAAACAACAAATAACTAATAATATTGGCGTGTGGAGAGTGTTATTGGCGCCTTAAGGCTATATTGGCGTCCTCAGTGCACATGTTCTTAAATTCTTAATTATTGTTGAAGTAAACACAGCAACTTTTCTATCATCAATAATTATGCTAATTGCTATTGCGGATAATTGACCAAATTCCAGCTGAAACTTGTGTCACTTTATAAGTGAAACTATTTAACTAAGTGCTATCTACAGAGATCAATCGATTTGAACAAAAGCCACCAAAGCAAATGACCTGATTGCAATGCACTGAAAAGAACAATTGTCTGCTGTTTACAATTGGAAATACGCAGATAATCTTTAAAACTTTTAAAAGAAATAATAAAAATAATTTAAGTATTAAAGTATATATAAAAGTAGCTAATACCAGTCATTTAAAAACAGTTTTTTGTTTTGTTTTGTTTTTTTTACAGTAAGGAATAAAAGCGCTTTCACAAAACTGTATAAAATCAGGAAAACCCAAAAGCCTGTCTCTTTGAGTAGGAAGAAGATAGACAGATAGATAGATAGCAGATAGATGGATAGGTAGCTAGATGATAGCTGGCTTGATAGATAGATAGTTAGATAGATAGACAGAAGAAAATATGAATAAGTTTGGAATTTTGGTGTAGAATATAACAAATAATGGATGTTGAGTCAACCAATATTGAGTTTTATTGGCCTCAGCAGATAATATTGGTCTCGGACTACGGGCTCGACCAATATTACTGTTTCGGCCAATAAAACTCAATATTGGTCTCCTCACCATCCACTATCTATATATTATTTCGTGGCACGTGATTGATATCCTGTCACTTGATTGACTTAGTAATTTTGGTGTAGAACATACTATACATATTTTATTTAAAACGTCGCTGAAGTGATAATGAGGTCATGCAATTAATTGACTTTATTCTGATGTATGCCTGAAAGGACTGCTGGATGTTTATCACAAGTAGCAATCATCTTATGCTAGTTGAACTGGATGGGGTCGTTCACTCACCTATAAGGGAAGGCCAAATTACATTCTAGACGAAACTGATGAGTTGTGCAACACACAATGACATCTCCATGGGGAAGAGTGTTTCAGAATCGTGCACACAACCCCAGTACGAGCAACTGGTGAATGGCAAAAAGTTACAGAAAAGATTTGAACAGCAATAGGCCTATACAAGTATATTCCTCACCATCGACTATCTATGTAATATTTGTCATCAGTCCAGTCTCAGGTCAGGCCTTAGGTATATATACAGTGTACACAGAGTATAGTACCTTTTTGAGGAAAACCCACCCCTATGGATTGTTAAGGAAATGTCATATGTGCACAACTTAACAAATAATGACACAAAAATGACGACATGTATAAAGGCCTACTTTGAAACACGATAGACCCGATTTAAGTTTCTTTTTCTAAAGAATTTTCTTGTTTCTAACTTCAGGCATCTAATTTTATTTTGTGCAATTTTCAGATGACGCGGAAGAAATATTGTTTGCAATAATTCTCCATTTGAATAAGCGTTTGTAATTTGGATCATATAGCACTGATTGACATTGCAGGAAAATCACACTGAAGGCGATGTTGAATTTAGGCTATTTGGGAATTTTAAGAAATTTCTTGATCTATATTTAGGTTTGGGCCAAAATTAAAAATTAATGTAATTTGTCACACTCAATGTGGTGTAAGCATATCCCAACTAAAATAGAACTGCATGAATCTTGGCTGTTATGAAAGATGAATTACGCATCCTCCAATTTCTCTGTAACTCGTCAAATCTGGATATCACATCTTTGGCTTATAAACGGCTCAACAAAAAGAAGTCCCCCTTTACAAAAACTTGAATATCTAAAAGACCTCTTTTCCAATTTCTGTTAAAGTTATCATATTTGTAGGCCTGCAATATTATGTCTGTGTAATTGTAGCTTAATTGCTTCATTTTTGTCTGAGCCAGCTGTCCCTGAGTGCACATACCCCTCTTTTCAAAAATTTGAAGTTTTGACTTTTCCAAATAAATATTTCCAACTTCACTCGAATTAATTCTAATGTCACCCAAGGAACCTAAACTGTGAAAATGTTCAAAAGAAGTCCTCCATTGTCCACTAAATGTGATTGAGAAACAAATATTTCCTGTATCATGATGAAGTATGCCCAGCTGGTGGCTCCCCTGCCTACACAAATTGTTCATATCCATTGGAAAAGCCACAGATTTTTGAAAACAGGGGTAGGCTCACTCGAAGGCTGCTATAGCTCAGCCAGGAATAATGCCACTAAACTATAAATACACACTTTCAGGGTCGATATACAGGCCCATAATTCAATTCAACTTTCACAAAAATCGGAGGAGGAATCTTTGAGATATTCAAGTTTATTTAAAGGGGGACTTATTTTTGTTGAACTGTTTAGTTATAATGAAAATATAATCTGTTTTTGACAGTAATTTAGGACAATGCGCTCAAGGACCAAAACCATCACAAGAAATGAAAATACAAAGTACAATGTATACATTATAGATACCCACGACAAATGATAACGGATTTAGTAGGCCAAGATAATGCGGTGATGTGGGCAGAAAATTGACCTATAATTTAAAGTAAAAGAACAGATGAATGTTGTTCCAAATTTGCATAGCTCCTTCAAGTTATATTTTTTACAAAATCAACCTTATCATTTTTCTCACAGTAATCCACTGAATAAAAAGGAAAAAAGTGAGGAAATATTAAGATATTTCCACAAAATGCTCAAGGAAGTTATGTAAATCATTTCCATATATTTTATTGTAATTTTATTCATGTGGCGGTGAAATAACTTTATACTTTGCATAAGTTGCCTAAAATAATGGCAATTAACCAGCTGGTCCAAGAATGAATCAAATGCATGTAAGAAATTCACACATATACATAATACAGAACTACAGTCAACACAGAAATTATTTGCACGCCTTGATTTTTCATCATATTTCACAGAAAAATGGCAGTATGATAAAAAAAAATGCCCTATGTTTTAGAGTAGTGTTAGTATGTTAGGTTCCCATGCATTTCATTTTTTACCAAAATTCTTTTTCTTGGAAAATGTGAAAAAACTGAATTTTGAAACCAGAAAAATATTTGCACACTTCAGCCATCTGCCAGAAACTGAATTTTTAATGATGATACTCAATTTTTTCTTTAAAACTACTGTTGTTTAAGGTATATTTAGCTCGTTTACATCAATCAGACATTATTTGGGGTTCGCAGGTGGGATTGCAGGTGTTACCAAGAGAAAGCACTCAATCCAATGTTGTTTTTCTATGTAGGGCTATAGAAATTTGGCTAGAAACAAGCAACTCACATGAGACTGATTAGTAAACTCCATAATTGTGTCTATTTGTCTAAAAAAGTAATTTGGCTGTATTGGTAGGTAATTGTGTTCTACATGCAACCACAAAATGCAGGAAACAGTAATATGAGTAGAATCAAACAGAAAAATCTTAATTACTGGACTAAATTTTGCCCCCAGTGACTATTTTGACTGTGAGCTGTGAATAATAGGTTGTAATAATTTTGCAGAAAGTCAGCTGAGATAATTAAGACAAGTCGTTTTCGAATTTTGCACTATATCATTACCAATATGCAGCCTACAACAAGTGTCACTTCATAGGGTACCCCCATGGAGGACCTTAATGAGTGAAAATTTCATAATAATGGCTTTCCTTTGTAAAAATAACCTTTGAACAATGAAAACTATTAACTGTCATAATAATTTAGGCCATAATTATTGTACAGACAAGCTTGAGTGGATCTAAATAATCGATGCATGACAATGCATTCAATATGCTACACTTACATATATGTTAAAATCGAATAATAACCTAATTTGTGAGCAAATATTAATAAAAACAGCTCTCGATATTCTTTCTTAATAACTATTGATAAGCCAGTGGTTAAATAACTCATCAGAGGCAAATCATCAGATGTATCTCAGCACAAAATCACAAAGAGCCTTTTTTTGGACATTTCCTGATGAGATATTGAACATAGTTCTTCACAAAAACCTGCATAGTTTATCTTTTTCTCACAATTTGACTATTTTAAAGGACTTCAGAGACCAATTTTATGACAATTGCTATTTTTAAAGTAATTTTTGTACCTAAATGTGGGAGAAAAACATTGGAATGGGTGTACTCCTTGAGTAACACCTGTAATCACACATGTGAACCCAAATAATGTCTGATTGATGTAAATGAGCTAAATATACCATAAGCAATAGTAGTTCCAAAGAAAAAAATGAGTATCATCTTTAAAAATTCAGTTTCTGGCAGTTGGCTGAAGTGTGCAAATATTTTTTTGATTTCAAATTTCAGTTTTTTCACATTTTCCAAGAAAAAGAATTTTGGCAAAAAATGAAATGTATGGGATCCTAACCTACTAACACTACTCTGAAACATAGGGCAGTTCTTTTTATCATACTGCCATTTTTCTGTGAAATATGATGAAAAATCAAAGTGTGCAAATAATTTCTGTGTTGACTGTATATGCAGCCAAGAATGATAACAACATATGCCATAAGTCAGAATTCACACCAAGTCTCTGTTGCTATAGTCTAAACTGAATCCTTGACTGGTCATTACACTCTGCTCTAGCTACATTCGGTCCATGGACAGACGGCTTGCAGGCTCACAGATGAGGCCAGGGAGGGGCCAGGGAGCGGCCTTGCAGGGAGCAGCAGTCACCGGGTATTGATCGAGCTGCATCAGCCGCTGTGATCGGCATCAGGGCTGGCTGCAGTGGCGACGTGTTGCAGCTGTTGCAGGACTGCATCCCCTGTTATTGCTCTCTTAAAGGTAGGTGCAAATTTGCCCAAAAAAAAATGTGGGAGAATATTGATGTTGGAATAAGGATTTGATTTTGTGATTGCTTGCATCGTTTCTGTGCCTTTTAATGCCATCTACAGAGCTGGTTCTTACTGCTGTGGAAGAGAAGTTGTATTGCATGTAAGGGTCAATGATGTATGAGTCGCGTTTGTGCTGCAGTGTGCATTAAAGACTTCGTGCCAAATGTATTCCCGTGCAGTCATGCCACCAGTTGAGGAATGTGCGTAACTGCATAGATAACCTTGGAAAATGTGGACATCTTTTTTCGTGCCAATAGAAACCAAAGTGTGCGAAATTCATGGTACTGCAGGCCTAGAATGCGCAGGTCGTTAATTTTTCATCTGATAGACCTTGGCATCATCATTGTTGCTTGATGAAAGATTGGCCACTGAAGCTCGTGATAATCTTTCAAGTGATAAACCTGGCATGGCTGTTTTCTGGTTAGTTTGCAAGGGTTATTTGTGAAAAGGTACCCTGGACCAGTTAAAGAAAAATAATAATAACGTGCAAGCATTTTAAGCAACGCCTGCACAATTTTTAACTGATGGAACAGAAACGCTATCTATCTATCTATCTATCTATCTATCTATCTATCTATCTATCTATCTATCTATCTATCTATCTATCTATCTATCTATCTATCTTTCTATCTATCTATCTATCTATCTATCTATCTATCTATCTATCTATCTATCTATCTATCTATTCTTTATTTATTTATTTCTATTTAGCTATACATATATTATTTTAATTAACTATTTATAGACCCAGTTATTTATCTATTTTTGTATAGATATGTATTTATCTATTTATTTATCTGTCTATCTATTAATTTGTTGTCTGTCAATCTATTTACTTCTATAATCAATTGTCAATGGATTTGTGTCACAATTAAGGGTTATCTGACTTTTATAGTGACTTGGCTCTTGATTTGCTTTGACCTGTCAAGTGCGATTCTGAAGTGCAATTAGTCAATTACTCTTCAGTTGTTGCTGATAACAGGTAATTCCGCCTGTCTCAACTGATCCCTGAAACAGAATTGCTATTGAATATCAATTTATATGTCTCAATTGAGGGCGCTCCCAAACAAAGCACGGATGTGCTTGCTGGAAGAAGAAGAAGAAGGCCAAGTGCGCGATTTCGTAATTAAATATTTTTTCAGCATGTTAGGGCTCTAAAAGTTGATGCTGGCCTGTGAAAATTATCTGTAGACTGTATGCAAACTTTGGGTGGGATTAATGAACCAGGACGACCTCCAGTTTGTTGACAAGTTTTCTCAAAATACTAAGGTAATAGCTTGTGCCACGGCGCTGCTAAAAACTGATCAACAATCTGCATTCCACAGGTGCGAGCTAATAGAAAACAGTCGAGTTTGATAGTTCATGTACACTCTTGATCAAAATGTTGGAATAATTTGGATTTTCAAGGTATCAGAACTTCAAAGTTAAAAAATTGGCGGTTGAATGTGAGGAATTGCAAAGATTTTTTCCTCAGACATTAGTTTTATGTATAAATGATATTATAAACCATTTTCAGTGGCTGACAATTATTTGAAGATATTCTTTGGGTGTCCCGGAAGAAGTGATCATTTTTAGTGAAAAATCATCAAAAATTGCATCATGGCTCAACAACATAGACACAAAATTTTAACATACGCAAAAAAAGCCAATTTAATCTTGATACATGTGTACAACCAAAAAACATCACAATATCATGTTGAATGCCACATTCATGTTATAAAACTTGAATATCTCAAAAACGCCTTTTCCGATTTCTTTTAAAGTTATAGAATTTGTAGGCCTGCATATTGACATTATGCCTGTGTAATTGTAGCACGATTGCTTCATTTTTCTCTGAGCCAGCCGACCCTAAGTGCACCTACCCCTCTTTTAAAAAATTTGAAGTTTTGACTTTTGCAAAAAAAAAAATTCCAAAAGGTTCTCAAACTCCTCAAAATTATTTCTAATGTCACCCAAGGAACCTAAACTGTGAAAAGATTACAAGAGAAGTCCTCAATTGTGCACTAAATATGATTGAGAAACAAATTTTCTCCAGTATCATTATGAAGTATGCCCCAGCTGGTGGCTCCCCGCTTGGTCAAATTGTTCATATCCATCGGAAAAGCCACAGATTTTTGAAAACGGGGGTTGGCTCATTCGAAGGCTGCTGGCTAAGCCAGGAATAATGCAACTGATCTACAAATACACACATTTAGGGTCGATATACATTATACAGGCCCATAATTCAATCCAACTTTCATTAAAAATTGGAGGAGGAATCGTTGAGATATTCAAGTTTATTTAAAAGGGGACTTATTTTTGTTGAACATGATTGTTTTGTACTTTAAAAGGTCTTCTGCAAGGCAATGAAGAAAAAATACCAGTCAAAATCTCAAATTACACACAATTGTGGTTTTCTTATTCACGGTATGCCTATACCCTGCAGTTGTACTGGATAACTGTGTAGGCCTACGCCTGAGGTCCCTGTATTACAATTAGCTGAAAATGCCAATAACATTGTCTCTTAAATGCCAATAACACAGTCTTTATCATATTGTTTTTTTATATATGCATGGTCTTCTTTATACTTGCAGAATGCATTTAACGTAGAAGAGGCGAGTGTCTGGGGAGCGCCATGTCGGAACGAGGCAGCTGCGTCAGTCGCTATGAGCCCATTCCCACAATTCCCGAGGATGGCCCGTTGCCCTCCTTCTGCCCTGACTCACCCATTTGCCCCCCTCCCCCAGCCGCCCAAGGCCCACGCATTAGCTTCCTTGACTTCTGGCCCCGATGTCTCAGCCCCGAGACCGACTTGTCCTTGGCCGCATTTGAACATTTCGAGTAGGTGGAATTTTAAGTACATATTCAGTCAGAATGTGGTCAGTTCAATTAGTTCAAGTAGTTTGATCAGAGCAAAGATTCTAGCAAAGACAGATTGAAGTGAATGAATCATGTATTTCTGTATATTCTTTTTTGGCTCAATCCCAATTAAATTCGCAAATTTATATACCATGGACGTGCAAAAATGGAAAAGTTACGCACATGGAAATGAACAATTTCACTAAATATCTGTGATAAATTATTTTAAAAACTTCATTCTACCTGATACACCTTTTCGTTTTTCAGTGTTCTGCTTCCACGGGCCAATGCCTGGCTCAGAGAGGGCCGCACGAAACTTCTGAAATGTGAAACGATAGAAAGAAAGATCTGGGCAATCGACCAGCTGGAGAAACAGGTGTCCGACTGCAAAGTGGACGTCCCCCACAATGTGGACGTCGTGCTCTACGTCAAGGGGTTGAGGTGAGATTATCATGGGTGTTCATTTTTCATTTTTGAAGGGGGATAATGATTTCAGCATATGCGCGAAGCCAAGAGGGCCAATGGTTGCTCCGCTGAGAATTGTTCAAAGGTACAATGTGTGATTAAGTCACCTGCAGCGACAACAGCACTCCACCCAGACCGCCATTGTACAGTTTAGAAAACGAGCCGCAACTATGCATCGGTCGCATGTCACATGTCTTTCTGTCACATGTATTTCTGTCACATAGCTAGCGTCTTTCCGTTTGATGGTTACCAAATAGGTTGGCAATTTCAATTGGGTTTTTTGGTGGTTTGCTTTATATTTGGTAGAAAAACGTAGCAAATGTAGATCCAGTGATTGGTTGAGGCACTGAATTACATGGCATAAAACTCATTTGAATAGCATAAAACGTGTTAAAATTGCAGCTGACGTGTCTGAAAATGGCAATAACTGCCTGTATTAACAGTGCATTTACTTACTAATCTAATCAAGCTGTCAAAATCAACATCTCACTGAAGCAGAATAATACATAGGGTAAAAGTGGGTAATATCACGCATATGGATAATATCACGCACCTAACTTAATGTCTTATTAATTAACAGCTATGGAAGAAATCATCAATGTTTTAGGTTAAAAAATGTGCACGTGAATCCGGTGACTTCACTAGGTAACCTCTTATGTTTGTCTCTGCCACTGAAAAAATTGCAGGCGGGTTTCAAGGAACTTAGGTGTTTTCTGTCAATATTTATGCCTTTTTTAAACAATTTTCTGAATCTAAACAATAAATCATTGTGGCTGTTGTTTCAGTGGTGCACTCGGTGTAGACCCATTATGTATGAAGGGCATAAGGTAGGATTTCAAAAAATGATTACACAGAATGTTGGCATCGATGCAGCCACTGGTATGCATTAAAATGTATCGGGTAAAGATCAGGGGTAATATCACTCATGTTCAGGGGTAATATCACGCAAATTTGGGTTAATATGACGCATATTTGGGGTTATATCACGCAAATTGGGGTAATACCACGCATTTTTCAGTCTTTGGAGATCTCTACAACCATGTAGTTTCAAAATAGGCCCTACTTCCAATTTTCAATTTAGTTGAGGCCTCCAATGGCATCCTCCTATTTGTTGTTTGAACTTGGATTTATGTAAATGGATAAGCTGCAGACACTTACTGCACTTTCCTGATTAAGACAAAATATTTAAAATCTTAAATTTCTGAACAAAATTTATGGAAAAACGGGATTTTTATCTGATCTTTGTGACTCTGGAAAACTCAGAAACTCAGAAACAACTCTGATCATCTGATGTATTCGGTTAGATAAAGAATGCCTGCAGCTAATTATAACCGAGGTCTATCAAATGCATCAATACTTGGTCAATAAAATTGCTACCTTAGGGCTATTTAAAGTGTCTGACCAGGAAAAAACCTCCCTAATGAGAGACCTTATTCGAATTTTACAAAACATTTGGTGAAATCTATTGCCTATGAATTGAATTTTTTTCCTGATTCTCTACCACTGAATTCGGGCAAAGATCTGAAAAAATTCGGGCAGAAGGACTGCTCCACAAATTAATCACCTCTCCTGTGTCTATATATTTTATCTATACCTATATCTATCTGATCTAAAAGATCCATCAATCCATCTAATCTAAATGTCTAGGTATCTAATTTTCAGAATAATCTGAGAGAACTTATCAAAATGTTTGATTATAAGGAAATGCAATGCCAGAGGCTGAGCATTATAATCCTGGTGAGGGGGGGGGTATGGCTCTCTGGTTTATACACCTATTAATATAGATACAGAGATAGACAGCCAGATAGACAGCTAGACACGGTCTGATGCATACATGTAGACTATTGGTTGATACATGGTTGATGCATGGGTGGATAGATATAGATACATAGACAGGAATTCAATCTGAGTCATAATAGCCCCAACCTGCGTCATATAACACTTACTGCTGCGTGATATTAAACAGAAGTGCGTGATATTACCCACAGAAAAGACTAAATTGCTCTAGTTGTTTTAACTATGTGTCAATTGCCCCAAGATGTTGTCGGTCAATGGAATTTGATATTTTCTTGACCCCTGAGTTCAATATCAATCAAAAGGTTTACTTTTGATCATTATATTAATAATACTCCAGGTCTGGTAACCATATAGAAACACTGCTACATAATATCACACACAAGGTGCGTGATAATACCCACATTTACCCTATTTCATTGCATTCTATGTTCAACTAACAGATTTGGAGGACGTTTTGCTGTTCAGGGTCCAATCAGAAAATCTGAACATACTACATAGACAGTGAGAAACATAGCTAAGCCCGAGAAACGCATACAAATTGAATCTGCAGTGAGAAGTTGTGTGTTAGATTCAGATCCTTATTTATTCAGGGTTTATGATTCTTCTAAATTAGGCCTACAGTAAAAAAAAAAGCCCTATCCAGTGAATGCCACAATGATAAAAGGTTTGCTTAAGATGATAACTGTTTTATATCTTCAGATTATGGTACACTGAGTCATCAAATTCTTCCTCCCATAAACAAGCATATGCCCCTCAAGTGGGCTACCGCAATGCCATCCCCAAATGCATCAAGTCCGCCCCCAAGGACTGCACGTATGAGGAACTGGGGCCTATGTTTGTGTCGTTGAACGAGGAGCTGATAGAGAAGCCTCTTGAAGGTATGTTAACATGACTGAATAATCTCACGTTAATTTAGGTTCGTGTATTGAACAATTATTATTATTACGACGGAGTTGAAAATGTTTTGCAATGTCAAGGTATCAAATATTGTCCAACTTAATGGATGAAATAGTGTGGCCATCAAATTTGTCATTTCTTAGGATTTTTAAAATGTAATTCCTAAAGTGAAGTATATTGGCCTAGTATTGTAGTATAGTTGGAATTGTTTAAGGTACTCGGATTAGTGATTTTTTTTTTGATTGTTAACGTTCCAAATTGATAATTTTCAAACATTTAAGTGTAAAAGTTTCAAACAAGGAGGCAGCAGTCTGTAGAGCCCATAGGCCCACCGCCAGGAAAGAGGGCTTCATATCCTTTTCTCATTTGAAGCATCAGTAATATACACTGCAGATATATTCAGTGTTAATTGTGATGTGCCTTATTGAAGCAGGCAGTCACTCCCTGTTTGTCAGGGCCGTGAGACAGACATTCTGGGAAAGCGTTTCATGTTGTATTCAAGTTCTATGTATGTCTGAGGATCACTGATGCATGACACATAGGCCTATGCATTAAGTGCCTGCTAGGTAGTTATTAGTGTCTGCATATAATATAAGGCTGTGTCTGGCGATTGTGATGTATCCGCTGCATGGATTTCGACCAAAATCTAATCAGTTCTTCCTCGTCGTGAACAAAACAATCCTGGTGAGTTTCAATTGAATCCGTTTAGCGGTTCACAGATGGACAGCTAGATGGACGGATGGACAGACAGCTAAACAGACAGCTAGACAGCTAGACGGACAGCCCGACAGACAACTAGACAGCTTCACGGACAGACACATGCAAGTGAAAACATTAGACCTGTGCTACGGCGGGCCTAATTACATCCTTTTGGGCAAAACCTAATATAACAGCAGTGTGTTGTTGTATTACCCCGTCTGTAAAAATGTGAAGTTTTTCTTTCTTCCTGCAGGTCCCATTCTGACCATAGAGACTGTGCCTGTTCATGTTGACCGGCTCACTTGGGAAGGACCTGATGTTGAGGTTGACCGGACAGCCTGGCCCATGACTCCAAAGCAACACACTTTTCTATTTACCCGCATATACTACCTCTTCCAGTGCCCTGCCTACGAGCAAGTGGGTAAGTCCATGGAGTCCATTGCCTTCTCATCCATTATGCATCCATTATATATATGTCAGCCCTAAGCAAGGTGTTACTAGCTTGGCCGTAAGTGCTAATGGTGCAATTGTTTACCCCCCCCCCCAGAACGATATTGAGAGATGTTTGCAGTTAGATGGCACCCATTGTGCCCAGGCCGGTACCAGTAACGAGTGCCTGGACCAACTCTAGTTTTAAAATTATACTTTTTTTTGTTGCTGCATTGAAATAATCTATAGTTTCTATTAACAAAGTAAAAACACTTTTCAAAGTTCCTTATGACATAATGTTTGCAGGCATAACTAGTATTCAACCTTTAAAAAGGTTAGGCAATGATTCGACCTCAAATATATGAATAAAACAAATTATATGAGACTATGTCGGACTATTATGGTAGAGACCCAGTAAGCTGAAGTTTCTACTTATATTATGTGGTAAAGTAGACACACTTAGCCCATGCAAAATTTGAAGAAAATTGTCCATGTCAATCACAAGATATAGCCATTTACCCCTTTTGGGGGTTACTACCTAAAACCGAAACTGTTCATCCAGTAACATCCATTAAGTACAAGCCTAGATCCAACATAAACTTGACATTCCATTTTAAACAACCAAATTCCTCAAAATACGTATTTACCCCCCTTTGACCTTGATTACGAGGGTAAATTATCCTATACTGTAACGTTTTCTCTTTTAACATGTGCCTGAGTCAATATCCCATACGTGTGCAAAATTTGAAGTAAATCGTCCATGTCAGTCACAAGTTATAGTCATTTACCCTTTTGGGGGTAATTATTAAAAACCGAAACTTTTCATCCAGTAACATCCATACGAATAACCTAGACCAAACGTGCAACTAATATTCCATTTTAAACAACCAAGTTCTTCAAAATATGTATTTACCCCCTTAGAACTTGATTACGAGGGTAAATCACCCTATTCTGTGAATTTTTTCCTTTTAGCATGTGTCTGAGTCAATGTCACAAACGTGTGCAAAATTTGAAGTAAATCGTCCATGTCAATCACAAGTTATAGTCATTTACCCCTTTTGGGGGTAATTACCCAAAACAGAAATTTTCATCCAGTAAAATCCAACCGGATAGCAGTAGACCAAACATACAGCTGATATTCCATTTTGAACAACATAACTCCTCAAAATATATATTCACCCCTTTTGGCATTGATTACGAGGGTAAATACCCTATGTTGGCAATACTGTTAAAATTATTTGTTCAATATGTGCCTGAGTCAATATCCCAAACGTGTGCAAAATTTGAAGTAAATCGTCCATGTCAATCACAAGTTATAGACATTTACCCCTTTTGGGGGTAATTACCCAAAACAGAAACTTTTCATCCAGTAAAATCCAACCGGATACCCGTAGACCAAACATACAGCTGATATTCCATTTTGAACAACATAACTCCTCAAAATATATATTCACCCCTTTTGGCATTGATTACGAGGGTAAATACCCTATGTTGGCAATACTGTTAAAATTATTCGTTTAATATGTGCCTGAGTCAATATCCCAAACGTGTGCAAAATTTGAAGAAAATCGTCCAGGTCAATCACAAGTTATAGACATTTACCCCTTTTTGGGGGGTAATTACCAAGCTTCGGGCAACAAGGATTACATAATACAGAAACCATTAATATATTACCAGACTATCATTGAAATCCTTTCATTAAAACCAAAGTTTTACAATGTTTTCACTCTTGGGGCAAAACACCCTATTTTCAACACCCCATTACATAGTTACCCCTTCACATAATCAAAATATAAAATATCACTTACCTTGAATGGTTAGTCAGGCTACCTATTAGTGAAAGAACTGAGTTTCTAGCTTGCTTAGTTTTTCTGGAAACCTGTGCAAACCTGTTTTAGTCAAATTGGGGTAATTACCCCCTTACCCTCATTGCACAAAAACAATAATGGGTTACAAATGTTGGGATACATGTTTATATATATATTCCAAAGTTTCAAATTGATTCTTGTAATATTAAAAAAGTTATTCCACTTTTAAGTTTTCCAATTTTCGACTTTGAGATGACCTGTGACCTTGAGTTCAAGGTCAAGGTCAACCATCTTCTCCCAAAATGAAGTACTAACCATGGACTATATATGTACCAAGTTTCAAGTCTCTAGCACAAAAACCTACTGGCCAAGAAAAAAATAATAATAATATAATAATAACTAGTATTCAACCTTTAAAAAGGTTAGGCAATGATTCGACCTCAAATATATGAGTAAAACAAATTATATGAGACTATGTCGGACTATTATGGTAGAGACCCTGTAAGCTGAAGTTTCTACTTATATTATGTCGTAAAGTAGACACACTTAGCCCATGCAAAATTTGAAGAAAATTGTCCATGTCAATCACAAGATATAGCCATTTACCCCTTTTGGGGGTTACTACCTAAAACCGAAACTGTTCATCCAGTAACATCCATTAAGTACAAGCCTAGATCCAACATAAACTTGACATTCCATTTTAAACAACCAAATTCCTCAAAATACGTATTTACCCCCCTTTGACCTTGATTACGAGGGTAAATTATCCTATATTGTAACATTTTCTCTTTCAACATGTGCCTGAGTCAATATCCCATACGTGTGCAAAATTTGAAGTAAATCGTCCATGTCAGTCACAAGTTATAGTCATTTACCCCTTTTGGGGGTAATTATTAAAAACCGAAACTTTTCATCCCGTAACATCCATACGAATAACCTAGACCAAACGTGCAACTAATATTCCATTTTAAACAACCAAGTTCTTCAAAATATGTATTTACCCCCTTAGAACTTGATTACGAGGGTAAATCACCCTATTCTGTGAATTTTTTCCTTTTAGCATGTGTCTGAGTCAATGTCACAAACGTGTGCAAAATTTGAAGTAAATCGTCCATGTCAATCACAAGTTATAGTCATTTACCCCTTTTGGGGGTAATTACCCAAAACAGAAAGTTTTCATCCAGTAAAATCCAACCGGATAGCAGTAGACCAAACATACAGCTGATATTCCATTTTGAACAACATAACTCCTCAAAATATATATTCACCCCTTTTGGCATTGATTACGAGGGTAAATACCCTATGTTGGCAATACTGTTAAAATTATTTGTTTAATATGTGCCTGAGTCAATATCCCAAACGTGTGCAAAATTTGAAGTAAATCGTCCATGTCAATCACAAGTTATAGACATTTACCCCTTTTGGGGGTAATTACCCAAAACAGAAACTTTTCATCCAGTAAAATCCAACCGGATACCCGTAGACCAAACATACAGCTGATATTCCATTTTGAACAACATAACTCCTCAAAATATATATTCACCCCTTTTGGCATTGATTACGAGGGTAAATACCCTATGTTGGCAATACTGTTAAATTTATTCGTTTAATATGTGCCTGAGTCAAATTCCCAAACGTGTGCAAAATTTGAAGAAAATCGTCCAGGTCAATCACAAGTTATAGACATTTACCCTTTTTTGGGGGGTAATTACCAAGCTTCGGGCAACAAGGATTACATAATACAGAAACCATTAATATATTACCAGACTATCATTGAAATCCTTTCATTAAAACCAAAGTTTTACAATGTTTTCACTCTTGGGGCAAAACACCCTATTTTCAACACCCCATTACATAGTTACCCCTTCACATAATCAAAATATAAAATATCACTTACCTTGAATGGTTAGTCAGGCTACCTATCAGTGAAAGAACTGAGTTTCTAGCTTGCTTAGTTTTTCTGGAAACCTGTGCAAACCTGTTTTAGTCAAATTGGGGTAATTACCCCCTTACCCTCATTGCACAAAAACAATTATGGGTTACAAATGTTGGGATACATGTTTATATATATATTCCAAAGTTTCAAATTGATTCTTGTAATATTAAAAAAGTTATTCCACTTTTAAGTTTTCCAATTTTCGACTTTGAGATGACCTGTGACCTTGAGTTCAAGGTCAAGGTCAACCATCTTCTCCCAAAATGAAGTACTAACCATGGACTATATATGTACCAAGTTTCAAGTCTCTAGCACAAAAACCTACTGGCCAAGAAAAAAATAATAATAATAATAATAATAATAATAATAAAATCAAAGAAAACAAGATGATTCTCCCGATAGGTCGAATCATAACTAGATTCCGATAACCGCTAGCGGTAATAAAACTTCACCGAGCAGTTGGTGAAAATAGTCTAAATATGTTAAAGTATAAAAATAAACAAGTATACGAACAAGTATATGAAGGTATATTGTACATGTTTAAGCAGCTTGCTCAGTGAATGCCCATGTTTAGTTTAGTTTATTTAGTTCAGTGGGTGAAAATAGTCTAAATGTATATAAGTATATAAACAAGTATATAAACAAGTATATAAACAAGTATATATATAAGCAAGATATAAAATAATATATAAAATATTATATGAATAAAATATAAAATAGTATCAAAAATATTGTATAAAATGGTACAAAAAATAGCATAAAAAATGTACCTTATTTATTTGTGATATATTGCAATGCACAAGTTAATGAAGCTAGCGGACAGCCCCCCCTTTCCCGGTGAATGCATGTTTAGCTTAGTTTATTTAGTTTAGTTTAATTTATTTAGTTTACTTTAGTTTAAAATTAGTTTATTGACATCTTTTAGGCAATTACTGCACAAATTTTAGTAATCACTGGTGTTCCAGTCTGAGTAGTCATTCGGTTAGGTGAGGAAAAGATGAATTTTTCAGGGTTGACCGATCTTTTTACCTGTTCACGACACAACAAAATGTACACAAATTAGAATAAGAGGAGAATCTGAGCTTTTCCAAAACGGCTTGTATCATTCATATGACTTTATTAGAACCCGAGATAGAGTTGATTGAAGTAATGGTAAAAATATGAAATTTCACCGAAAAATTGACTCTGAAAATATCAAGTTTTGATGTCCAAATTGCTCCCAAAGGTAAACGGTTTGAAGGAGAGACTTAAAATTGCACAAAATACTGTAAATATGTTAGGACTATATCTCGAAATATTATCAAATTTTTTGAAGACTGACTTCTTTGTCAAAAAAATGTAAATTGGTGAAATCTTGACCGAAAACATGTATTTTTCAGGGTCCGGCGATCTTTTTAACTAGCAGAGATACGTTAAAATGTATAGAAAATGAATACTAGAGGAGAATTTGGACTTTCTGAATATGCTTTCAGTTTTTCTGTAGCTTAATTAGAACCGGAGATACAGACCATCAAAGTTTGGGTGCAAGTGCGAAATTGGAAAATGAGAGGGTCAATTTTGCAGTAATTTTTTGACCTTGTGACATTTATTGTGCAATGTAGGTCAATCCGATGGACTTAAAACTTTACACATTTCTTCTAGGGTATTGCAGGACTGACCTGTGAAAAGACTGTAAAAATCCCTTTATTATTTCCTACTTAAAAAAATTAAATATCTCAAATATCCAATTTTGTCAAATATTTGACCTTGATTTTGACCTTGAAAATACCTTTCAAGGTCAAAATCTATAATTTCTACAGATTCGCGGTGTATGACTTAGGGGGGGTCATTTCATTATTTGAACTATGTAGGATCAATATTTACCTCTCAAATTGGCAAAAATTGGCTAATTTTTCATGTCGCGCGGTATGCCGTATTTGGAATTTTTTTATAAATCAGCATGAAGAGATAAATCAATTCCGATTTCAGGGATCCAACAATATAGCTCCTGGCTATTATAATTTAAAATATGAACCCGATATGCTGGAAATAACATAATTGTTGGAATTTTTGAAAATCGAGTGATTTGAACATTAAACAGGTCAAATGACCTTGAAAAATGAGGTTAAGGACAAATTTGAAGGTGGCTATGGAGGTTTTATGGGCATATTTGGGGGGGTTCACAATACATTTTATTGGCCTAAAATCGATATTTCAGTGTCAAGTAATCAAGGTCACCAGTTTTGACGACGCGGTTGACACTAAAAATTCCATAATTAAATAACTAAGCATGATATCATCATAAAAATGATCGCTTACCATGGATTAGTCATTTACTGTAACAATTGGCTTGAATTCTGCAATTTTCGAAGTTGCTTATATAGAGATCAGGCGCGCAAACCTCTGAGAGTAAAAATTGACCTGTATGACCTTGACCTTGACCTATACTTTTGAAAATTAGGTCAGTTTATTTAGTATAAGTCTATTATATATAGTTTATTAGGAAACTATAATTGATCAGTTAATATATGAGTAATGGTCAATTGAAATATAGAAAAAATTTATTTCAAAGGGGTCAATGACCTTGAAAAATAGGTCAGAGGTATAGGGTTACATTGGACAATTTAATTAGGTCACATAGGACTATGTACACAAATTATTTGAAAATTTTTCGAGAACATTTTTCGGAAAGAAAAATAATAATAATAACTAGAAATCGGGTAACCGCGATGCGGTGACAAAACTTCACCAATCATATAATTATTGGCAGTGAAATTAATGTGAGAAAACACAGAAATGATATTGGAAATGACATTGGACATGAACTTGAACATGAACTCGCACATGAACTTGCACATCTACTTGCACATAAACTTGTACATAAACTTGTAAATGCAATTGCATGCGTCTTGCACATGTTACATAACATGCAATATCACACACAATATCACATGTAATATTATGCAATATCAAAAGTAAAGTCACATGTAATGTGTTAAAACATACAATATCACTTGCAATATCATGCAAAATCATATCACATGTAATATTAATTTATCACCTGTAATTTTGCATGTTACTTAGAATGTACATAGTGTGCACAGATATATGGTAGTACTTATAAACTATCTGTTGTGATGTGCCAGTACATGGACCAGTACATGGACCAGTACATGGACCAGTACATGGACCAGTACATGGACCAGTACATGGGCCAGTACATGGACCAGTACATGGACCAGTACATGGACCAGTACATTGAACAGTCCAATGACCAGTCCAATGACCAGTCCAATGACCAGTCCAATGACCAGTCCAATGACCAGTCCAATGTCCAGTCCAATGTCCAGTCCAATGTCCAGTCCAATGTCCAGTCCAATGTCCAGCGCATTGACCATGCATCAACCAGTGCATCAACCGGAACATCAATCAGTAAATCAACAGTACATCAACCTTGGAATTTTAGGAATGCATTGGCTAAGATACTTCTAGTCCTGAAAACATCGAAATAACTGCTATTTCTGAAAACATACATTTTTCAGGGTCCGGCGATCTTTTTAACCGTCAGTGATACAAGAAATTGTTCAAATAAAGAAACTAGAGGAGAATTTGTTCTTTCCAAATCTATTTTCAGATTCTCCGTACCTTTATTAGGACTGGAGGTAAGGCCGATTGAAATTATGGTAGACTTCAGAAATGTGGACTTCAGAAATTTCTGAAAAAATGTAGTTTTTCACTTAAAATTACTCTAGAACCCAAACGGTTCAATGGAAACATATATAACTTGGCAGGATTATGTGAACAAAAGATGAGAGTGTGCTCAAATAGCTTCATTGAAATAAAATGATTACTTCCTTGTCAAAATGATGATAAATTGTGAAAATTTGACAAAAAACATGAAATTTTCAGGGTCCGGCGATCTTTTAAACCGTCAGAGCTACGACAAAATGTTCAGAAAACGAAAACTAGAGGAGAATTTGGCCTTTCCAAATCTGTTTTCAGATTTTCTGTAACTTAATTAGGACCGGAGCTACAGCCGATTGAAATAACGCTATCATTGAGAAATATGAAAAAATATCGTAAATTTTTCCCTAATTTTTTGACCTTGTGACCTTTATGTTCTAACGTAGGTTAACCCAAGGACCTTGAAAATTTATAAGATGCCTCTAGACTATTGTAGCAAGTATGTGTGACATTTTTGTAACAATATTTTGATTCCTTGCCTGTGTAAAAAAATCTAATGTCAAAAAAGTACAATTTTTCATCATGTTTGACCTTGAATTTGACCTTGAAAATAAGTTTCTAGGTCAAAATCAATATGATTTCCAGAATCAGGCTGTGAAAATGGGGGGATCAATTAATTATTGTAACTCTCTCGGATCGATATTTCCATGTCAAAAACGCGATAATTTGTCGTTTTTTAACATTCTCCGGTTTGCGATATTTGGAATTTTGTAGAAAATTAAGGTAATAAGTTAGAGGACTTTGGGTTGCATATTCTAAATGCACATATCTATGTCTGTCTAGAGATAATATATCAAGGTGATATCATGAAAAAAACATAATTTTCAGAATTTTTGAAAATAAGCACTTTTTGCACTTTGAAGAGCCAAATGACCTTGAAAAATGAGGTCAAGGTCAAATTTGAAGGTGGTTATGGGGGTTTTAGGGGTATCTTTGGGGGGGTTCACTACACATTGTTATGGTCTAAAATTGATATTTCAGGGTGAAATTGCCAAGGTCACTGGTTTGGATGACGCGGTTGTTATTCAAAATTACATAACTCAAAAACAAAGCATGACATCATCACAAAAAAAACTTCTTACCATGGGCCAGACATTTGGGCATCACATTGCATCAATTTTGATACCGTGTGGCTCACAGATCTTGCGATCATGCGCGCAAATCTCCAGCACTAAAAATTGACCTGTAGGACCGTGACCTTGACCTACAATCTTGAAATTGGGTTAGATTATGTAATGGACTTGTAGAACTTAGAACCTTAGAGGAAAATGAAATACGAAAGTAATTGCCTGTGATATGCTCTTGAGAAACATATGAAAAAATGACCTTTGAAATGGCCTGTGACCTTGAAAAATAATTCAAGGTCACTGAAACTGGGTCAGTGTAATGAGGTCATGTAATACTATATACCTGATTTTTTTGAAGAAATTTTTCGGGCGGAAAAAAGAAAAATAAATAATAATAATAATAACTAGACATCAATATTACTGGTGAACCAGTAATGAGCATTCACCATAAAAAAGGATTTACTTGATTATCAACTTGACTTTAATTCTTCATATTGACTTTTATATTGACACTTGAATTGACTTCATTTTGACATTCATATTGACATTTCTATTGACATTATTCATATTGACATTTATATCAATATTCATATTGACATTCACTGACATTCATTTGACCCTGATATCAATTGAGAGTGATGACACTGATAGTGACACTGATGACACTGATATCTACACTAATATTGACATTCATTTTGACATTCATTAATTTTGACATTCATGTTGATATTCATGTTGACATTCATATATATTGACATTCATATTGACATTCATATGGACATTCATATTGACATTCAAATTGAATTCATAATGGCATTCATATTGACTTCATATTGACCTTAATTTATTCTTTAATTCATTCTATTCTGCACTTATCTCATTTCTTCATTTTTCCTGTCTTTGACTGGTGATGACCTTGACAATTGATGAACTTCTTCACAAGGTCAAATATACTTTAGATCATTCAAGTTACTCTTGATTGGAAATGATAGACCACAATTGAACAACCTTGCTTGAAAAAGTTGTGAAATGTACCTACCGTGCCTTTTCATTCACTTTCTGTGACCTTGACCTTGATGTCAAGGTCATGGATGTTTAATGAAAATATTCCTCTACCACAGGGCTATATATGTTCCAAGTTTCATTGAGTTGTCTTCATTCAAAGCAAAGTTAAAAAATATTTTCACTTTTGGGCAAAATATTCTAATTTTGAAACTTGAATATCTCAGTAACCCCTTGCATGATTTTCACCACACTTCTTGCTGCATTGGCCCATACTATAGAGCACCTTTTGCTATAATTTCATGAAAGTGCTGCTTGTACTTTTCTCAAAACCGTGCGCAAACTGGTTTTCATTAAAAGGGGTTAAGGTAATTACCCCTTTTTGAAAATGATCAATTTCATGGCTGATATTTGTTCAATAGGGGTCTACTAACTCAACACTGAAGACCAGGTGTCTCTATCTTTATTAGTTCAGGAGATAGACCTCCAAAATCAGTGACTTTGAGGTGACCTGTGACCTTGAAAAATAGGTCAAGGTCAAAAATATTTTGGGAAATTAATCTACTCATCAAGGACTATCTATACACTAACTTTCAAGTTGAAATTCCAAAAAAAAAGGGAAGAAAAATAATAATAACTAGACATCAATATTACTGGTGAACCAGTAATGAGCATTCACCATAAAAAAGGATTTACTTGATTATCAACTTGACTTTAATTCTTCATATTGACTTTTATATTGACACTTGAATTGACTTCATTTTGACATTCATATTGACATTCCTATTGACATTATTCATATTGACATTTATATCAATATTCATATTGACATTCACTGACATTCATTTGACCCTGATATCAATTGAGAGTGATGACACTGATAGTGACACTGATGACACTGATATCTACACTAATATTGACATTCATTTTGACATTCATTAATTTTGACATTCATGTTGATATTCATGTTGACATTCATATATATTGACATTCATATTGACATTCATATGGACATTCATATTGACATTCAAATTGAATTCATAATGGCATTCATATTGACTTCATATTGACCTTAATTTATTCTTTAATTCATTCTATTCTGCACTTATCTCATTTCTTCATTTTTCCTGTCTTTGACTGGTGATGACCTTGACAATTGATGAACTTCTTCACAAGGTCAAATATACTTTAGATCATTCAAGTTACTCTTGATTGGAAATGATAGACCACAATTGAACAACCTTGCTTGAAAAAGTTGTGAAATGTACCTACCGTGCCTTTTCATTCACTTTCTGTGACCTTGACCTTGATGTCAAGGTCATGGATGTTTAATGAAAATATTCCTCTACCACAGGGCTATATATGTTCCAAGTTTCATTGAGTTGTCTTCATTCAAAGCAAAGTTAAAAAATATTTTCACTTTTGGGCAAAATATTCTAATTTGAAACTCGAATATCTCAGTAACCCCTTGCATGATTTTCACCACACTTCTTGCTGCATTGGCCCATACTATAGAGCACCTTTTGCTATAATTTCATGAAAGTGCTGCTTGTAGTTTTCTCAAAACCGTGCGCAAACTGGTTTTCATTAAAAGGGGTTAATGTAATTACCCCTTTTCGAAAATGATCAATTTCATGGCTGATATTTGTTCAATAGGGGTCTACTAACTCAACACTGAAGACCAGGTGTCTCTATCTTTATTAGTTCAGGAGATAGACCTCCAAAATCAGTGACTTTGAGGTGACCTGTGACCTTGAAAAATAGGTCAAGGTCAAAAATATTTTGGGAAATTAATCTACTCATCAAGGACTATCTATACACTAACTTTCAAGTTGAAATTCCAAAAAAAAGGGAAGAAAAATAATAATAATAATAATAATAATAATACGACCAAAATCAATACCATTCACCATAGTGATGGTGAATGCTAATAATAATAATAATAATACGACCAAAATCAATACCATTCACCATAGTGATGGTGAATGCTAATAAAAATATTTACGAAAACAAGAAACTTCACCTATGTAATAGGTGAAGTTTAATAACTAGATTCCGATAACCGCTAGCGGTAATAAAACTTCACCGAGCAGTTGGTGAAAATAGTCTAAATATGTTTAAGTATAAAAATAAACAAGTATAAGAACAAGTATATGAAGGTATATTGTACATGTTTAAGCAGCTTGCTCAGTGAATGCCCATGTTTAGTTTAGTTTATTTAGTTCAGTGGGTGAAAATAGTCTAAATGTATATAAGTATATAAACAAGTATATAAACAAGTATATAAACAAGTATATATATAAGCAAGATATAATATAATATATAAAATATTATATGAATAAAATATAAAATAGTATCAAAAATATTGTATAAAATGGTACAAAAAATAGCATAAAAAATGTACCTTATTTATTTGTGATATATTGCAATGCACAAGTTAATGAAGCTAGCGGACAGCCCCCCCTTTCCCGGTGAATGCATGTTTAGCTTAGTTTATTTAGTTTAGTTTAATTTATTTAGTTTACTTTAGTTTAAAATTAGTTTATTGACATCTTTTAGGCAATTACTGCACAAATTTTACTAATCACTGGTGTTCCAGTCTGAGTAGTCATTCGGTTAGGTGAGGAAAAGATGAATTTTTCAGGGTTGACCGATCTTTTTACCTGTTCACGACACAACAAAATGTACACAAATTAGAATAAGAGGAGAATCTGAGCTTTTCCAAAACGGCTTGTATCATTCATATGACTTTATTAGAACCCGAGATAGAGTTGATTGAAGTAATGGTAAAAATATGAAATTTCACCGAAAAATTGACTCTGAAAATATCAAGTTTTGAACTCCAAATTGCTCCCAAAGGTAAACGGTTTGAAGGAGAGACTTAAAATTGCACAAAATACTGTAAATATGTTAGGACTATATCTCGAAATATTATCAAATTTTTTGAAGACTGACTTCTTTGTCAAAAAAATGTAAATTGGTGAAATCTTGACCGAAAACATGTATTTTTCAGGGTCCGGCGATCTTTTTAACTAGCAGAGATACGTTAAAATGTATAGAAAATGAATACTAGAGGAGAATTTGGACTTTCTGAATATGCTTTCAGTTTTTCTGTAGCTTAATTAGAACCGGAGATACAGACCATCAAAGTTTGGGTGCAAGTGCGAAATTGGAAAATGAGAGGGTCAATTTTGCAGTAATTTTTTGACCTTGTGACATTTATTGTGCAATGTAGGTCAATCCGATGGACTTAAAACTTTACACATTTCTTCTAGGGTATTGCAGGACTGACCTGTGAAAAGACTGTAAAAATCCCTTTATTATTTCCTACTTAAAAAAAATTAAATATCTCAAATATCCAATTTTGTCAAATATTTGACCTTGATTTTGACCTTGAAAATACCTTTCAAGGTCAAAATCTATAATTTCTACAGATTCGCGGTGTATGACTTAGGGGGGGTCATTTCATTATTTGAACTATGTAGGATCAATATTTACCTCTCAAATTGGCAAAAATTGGCTAATTTTTCATGTCGCGCGGTATGCCGTATTTGGAATTTTTTTATAAATCAGCATGAAGAGATAAATCAATTCCGATTTCAGGGTTCCAACAATATAGCTCCTGGCTATTATAATTTAAAATATGAACCTGATATGCTGGAAATAACATAATTGTTGGAATTTTTGAAAATCGAGTGATTTGAACATTAAACAGGTCAAATGACCTTGAAAAATGAGGTTAAGGACAAATTTGAAGGTGGCTATGGAGGTTTTATGGGCATATTTGGGGGGTTCACAATACATTTTATTGGCCTAAAATCGATATTTCAGTGTCAAGTAATCAAGGTCACCAGTTTTGACGACGCGGTTGACACTAAAAATTCCATAATTAAATAACTAAGCATGATATCATCATAAAAATGATTGCTTACCATGGATTAGTCATTTACTGTAACAATTGGCTTGAATTCTGCAATTTTCGAAGTTGCTTATATAGAGATCAGGCGCGCAAACCTCTGAGAGTAAAAATTGACCTGTATGACCTTGACCTTGACCTATACTTTTGAAAATTAGGTCAGTTTATTTAGTATAAGTCTATTATATATAGTTTATTAGGAAACTATAATTGATCAGTTAATATATGAGTAATGGTCAATTGAAATATAGAAAAAATTTATTTCAAAGGGGTCAATGACCTTGAAAAATAGGTCAGAGGTATAGGGTTACATTGGACAATTTAATTAGGTCACATAGGACTATGTACACAAATTATTTGAAAATTTTTCGAGAACATTTTTCGGAAAGAAAAATAATAATAATAATAATAATAAAAATATTTACGAAAACAAGAAACTTCACCTATGGTATAGGTGAAGTTTAACTAGATTTCGATAACCGCTAGCGGTAATAAAACTTCACCGAGCAGTTGGTGAAAATAGTCTAAATATGTTTAAGTATAAAAATAAACAAGTATACGAACAAGTATATGAAGGTATATTGTACATGTTTAAGCAGCTTGCTCAGTGAATGCCCGTGTTTAGTTTGGTTTATTTAGTTCAGTGGGTGAAAATAGTCTAAATGTATATAAGTATATAAACATTAAACAAGTATATAAACAAGTATATAAACAAGTATATAAGCAAGATATAAAATAATATATAAAATATTATATGAATAAAATATAAAATAGTATCAAAAATATTGTATAAAATGGTACAAAAAATAGCATAAAAAATGTACCTTATCTATTTGTGATATATTGCAATGCACAAGTAAATGAAGCTAGCGGACAGCCCCCCCTTTCCCGGTGAATGCATGTTTAGCTTAGTTTATTTAGTTTAGTTTAATTTATTTAGTTTACTTTAGTTTAAAATTAGTTTATTGACATCTTTTAGGCAATTACTACACAAATTTTAGTAATCACTGGTGTTCCAGTCTGAGTACAGTCATTCGGTTAGGTGAGGAAAAGATGAATTTTTCAGGGTTGACCGATCTTTTTACCTGTTCACGACACAACAAAATGTACACAAATTAGAATAAGAGGAGAATCTGAGCTTTTCTAAAACGGCTTGTATCATTCATATGACTTTATTAGAACCCGAGATAGAGTTGATTGAAGTAATGGTAAAAATATGAAATTTAACCGAAAAATTGACTCTGAAAATATCAAGTTTTGAACTCCAAATTGCTCCCAAAGGTAAACGGTTTGAAGGAGAGACTTAAAATAGCACAAAATACTGTAAATATGTTAGGACTATATCTCGAAATATTATCAAATTTTTTGAAGACTGACTTCTTTGTCAAAAAAATGTAAATTGGTGAAATCTTGACCGAAAACATGTATTTTTCAGGGTCCGGCGATCTTTTTAACTAGCAGAGATACGTTAAAATGTATAGAAAATGAATACTAGAGGAGAATTTGGGCTTTCTGAATATGCTTTCAGTTTTTCTGTAGCTTAATTAGAACCGGAGATACAGACCATCAAAGTTTGGGTGCAAGTGCAAAATTGGAAAATGAGAGGGTCAATTTTGCAGTAATTTTTTGACCTTGTGACATTTATTGTGCAATGTAGGTCAATCCGATGGACTTAAAACTTTACACATTTCTTCTAGGGTATTGTAGGACTGACCTGTGAAAAGACTGTAAAAATCCCTTTATTATTTCCTACTTAAAAAAAATTAAATATCTCAAATATCCAATTTTGTCAAATATTTGACCTTGATTTTGACCTTGAAAATACCTTTCAAGGTCAAAATCTATAATTTCTACAGATTCGCGGTGTATGACTTATGGGGGGTCATTTCATTATTTGAACTATGTAGGATCAATATTTACCTCTCAAATTTGCAAAAATAGGCTAATTTTTCATGTCGCGCGGTATGCCATATTTGGAATTTTTTTATAAATCAGCATGAAGAGATAAATCAATTCCGATTTCAGGGTTCCAACAATATAGCTCCTGGCTATTAGAATTTAAAATATGAACCCGATATGCTGGAAATAACATAATTGTTGGAATTTTTGAAAATCGAGTGATTTGAACATTAAACAGGTCAAATGACCTTGAAAAATGAGGTTAAGGACAAATTTGAAGGTGGCTATGGAGGTTTTATGGGCATATTTGGGGGGGGTTCACAATACATTTTATTGGCCTAAAATCGATATTTCAGTGTCAAGTAATCAAGGTCACCAGTTTTGACGACGCGGTTGACACTAAAAATTCCATAATTAAATAACTAAGCATGATATCATCATAAAAATGATCGCTTACCATGGATTAGTCATTTACTGTAACAATTGGCTTAAATTCTGCAATTTTCGAAGTTGCTTATATAGAGATCAGGCGCGCAAACCTCTGAGAGTAAAAATTGACCTGTATGACCTCGACCTTGACCTATACTTTTGAAAATTAGGTCAGTTTATTTAGTATAAGTCTATTATATATAGTTTATTAGGAAACTGTAATTGATCAGTTATTATATGAGTAATGGTCAATTGAAATATAGAAAAAATTTATTTCAAAGGGGTCAATGACCTTGAAAAATAGGTCAGAGGTATAGGGTTACATTGGACAATTTAATTAGGTCACATAGGACTATGTACACAAATTATTTGAAAATTTTTCGAGAACATTTTTCGGAAAGAAAAATAATAATAAAAATATTTACGAAAATAAGAAACTTCACCTATGGTATAGGTGAAGTTTAATAATAACTAGACATTAGATATTCCCAGTACAACTGGGAATGAGCATTCACCATTTTATCAATCAAATGAAATGATCAATGAAATGATCAATGAAATGAAATTATAATGAATGACTTTAAATTGACTTTATATTGACTCCATATTGACTCCATATTGACTTCATATTGACTTCATATTGACTTTATATTGACTTTATATTGACTTTATATTGACTTCTTATTGATCAATGAAATGATCAATGAAATGATCAATGATCAATGAAATGATCAATGATCAATGAAATGATCAATGATCAATGAAATGATCAATGATCAATGATCAATGATCAATGAAATGATCAATGAAATGATCAATGAAATGATCAATGAAATGATCAATTATCAATGAAATGATCAATTATCAATGAAATGATCAATGAAGTGATCAATGAAATGAACTCAAAATGAAATTATAATGAAATGACTTTGTATAGACTTTATTGACTTCATATTGCCTTCATATTGCCTTCATATTGACTTCATATTGACTTCATATTGACTTCATATTGACTTCATATTGACTTCATATTGACTTCATATTGACTTCATATTGACTTGCATTGACTTCATATTGACTTCATATTGACTTCAGATTGACTTCACACATTTGACACATCTAACAGCAATTGTGACAACTACCTGGGATGGTGCTAGCTGTGCTTTATTTTGCCAGCCGCAACGGATACCAAAAAATTGAAAATCTATGGAAATTGAAAGTTGAATATCTTCAAAACAAAGTGTGTGATCCAAAAATGAAATACCACTTACCATGGACCCATCTCTAGGGAACATAATACACTTATCAGCATCATCCTACCATTTGCGGTTTCTGAGGAGAAGTACGGCAAAAAAATTGGTGTTTTGTCAACTTAATCGGTTGGGGTAATTACACCTTTATGAAATAGAATAATGTTTTTGTTGATATTGTTCAAGCTATTGATGGGTTACATAACACTGAAATCCAGACCTCTCTATCTTCATTAGTTTTGAAGTTAGCCCTTTAAAAATCTCAACTTTGACGTGACCTCTGACCTTGAAAAATAGGTCAAGGTCAAAAAAATTTGGGGGATCATAATATCTCACCTAGCACTATCCACCCACCAAAGGACAACCCTGAACTCAACCGAAAATGACGGAAAAATAATAAAAATAAAAATAAAAATAAAAATAAAAATAAAAAATAAAAAAATCTACAAAAATAATAGCATTCACCATTATGATGGTGAATGCTAATAATAATAATAAAAATATTTACGAAAACAAGAAACTTCACCTATGGTATAGGTGAAGTTTAATAATAATAATAAAATCAAAGAAAACAAGATGATTCTCCCGATAGGTCGAATCATAAATATGTTGTTTTAACATAAAGGCCAGGTATGAGGTCTTATTATTTTGCTGTGTACAGCGAAAAGTGCTACGATCTCCCAATTCAGTCAGGAGTATCACAGCGAAACACTTTGTTATAGAATTAAAGTGGACTGTGGCACTGTGAAAATGGCACTTTGTGACTCATGATAGCCAATGAAGTGTCATCTTCTCTACTTTCAACACGGGAAACATAGAGGCTGTGGGAAACATAGAGGCTGTTTGATTAGTCATGATCAAGAGTAAGCTATTTGGCTTCTCATAACAAATGTTCAGAGTGAAAATCAGATGCATAATCCTTTCGTTTGGCTGTCACCAAAAAGTGGGATAAGTCTCCTTCAATCAAATTAACATCGAAAGTATTGGGTTTGATCATGACAAATCATCAGCATGATGACACACAAAGTGCCATTTTCACAGTGCCACAGTCCACTCTAATTCTATATCAAAGTGTTTCGCTGTAATTACACTGAAAAAGAGGATTGTGTAAAACACACAATACAAACGTCAGCTGGTGTCCATCCAAAATTTTGTGTAAATTCAACGGAATGTATGTGTACTTTTGACAATTCATTGATCAAATCACACAAAAAATGTATCTAGATTGACGCCACAATTGAAATGTGTCATTTGAGATGATTGCATATGGCATTACAGCCTGTCACTTTGATACCGAAAAAGAGTGTACTGTTGCACTGTGAAAATGGCACTTCGTGTGTCATCATACTGATGATTTGTCATGATCATAACCAATACTTTCAATGTTAATTTGATTTAAGGAGACTTATCCCTCTTGTTGGTGACAGCCAAACGAAAGGATTGTGCATCTGATTTTCAATCCAAAATCAGTTATGACAAGTCAAATGGCCTTCTCTTGATCATGACTAATCAAACTGCCTCTATGTTTCCCATGTTGAAAGTAGAGTCCTCATTTTTCTTTATCAAAGTGAAAGACTGTAATTTTTGCCACTGTCTGGACTTCCCAGGTTGCAATTCTACCTATTAGAGACAATAATTACAGCTGTAAATTGCATAGTTAATTGCCGTCGGCCGTAAGTTGCAATGCTACTTCTGAAGTTTATGCTTGTGACTTGTGTGGGAGGAGATGGAAGGTTGGACGTCCTTAAAGGCCTTAACATCACATGTGAGTCCCAAGTCTCATACCTCCCTACACCTGACTCGGGTTTGTTTTGGTTTACTTCCTCTGCCCTTTGCCAGGGCAGGTTCTCGGATCTCAACACTTTGTAATTCACCAGACAGTTTGTTATATTTTTGTAATTTACATGCACACCTTTCATATTAGGCCTATCATACAGATTGAACAGGGTAATTCCACCCTCAGCCTGTGAGTCGACCCAGCCCATAGGAAGACAGCAGATGTTAAACCTAATACATTTACATTGACATAACAGGCCTGCCAACAGTTCCAAAGATGTAAATGGTATTGTAAATTTGTAAAGTTTTATGAGAATTAATTTTCCAGCTGTCCCAGTATAGGCTCCATCCTACCGTGAAACGTAGTCGTAGGCCTACAACTGTCAATTTTCTTGTTCATCTAGGCGCCGCTGATTTCTTGCCAGACTTCATGAGTGAACCTTTGCAGAAATCAGGAATGCCAAAATACACAGCCTTGCCTTTTGTGATGAAGAAGTTGAATGCCTGGTTGAGGCAGGTCAAAGACATTAAAGTTACCAACATACAGTCGCTGGAGGCTGCCTTTCCAGGCAAAGCAGGTAAACATGTGTTTGATTAATTCTGAATGATTTAGCTTAATTTGGCTATGTTATTACAATATATAATATATATTATTGCATTTAGAATAAGGTGTTGCCTTCTTTATATTCCTTCACCCTCAGTTCTAAAGAATTGCTTATTATTTATGAATTGCTGATAACATACTTCTTCACTTGCAATTAAAAACATTTTAGTTTTAAGCCTCAACTGTAGCTGAGAACATTTTGAATTCCGCAACACTCTTATGACAACAATTGTGACAATTCATGGCACAAAGGTCTGTTTATTAGCGCATCAGACACTCGAAGAACCCCATGAGGTGTGGAAAAAAGTTCCCTGTCGGCCAAAACAAAATTTTGCCATGATTACAAACACTAAATAAGTTTAAAACGATGAGGATTAAGTTTGAATACATGTAGTTGTCATCTAATAGTATCTTAATAATTTCCAGAGCGAATAAAAACTAACACCAACTTCATCCAGAAGGCGGACACAATGCCCCTTATTCGCTTCTTGCGCGTAACCTACACCAGACCGAAATATGGCCTGCCACCTGGTGGATTACACATTCCTCGCCTTATTACTCAAAAGACTTTTGTTCCTCGTATCTTGGACTCAAATGACAAAGAAAATTCGGCAACGACGGAAGACCTGAAGCAGGCTGCTAACAGAATCACAGCTTGGTTCAAGCATATTGGTAGGTGCCGTTGTTGTGACGAACAGAAAGCTTGCTGGTCATATAAAGGTTGTCCGACTGGTCGCAGATTTTTACGCCAGCTAGGACTAAGCAAACTACACTTAATGCACAATCATGAAAGTTGCTGTATACATGTAATTTGACACCCTTTTTAAAAACAGCCATGTTAACAGCCATTGATACCAAGCGCTCTTTCATACAGTTCTGAAATTGACAATTTTACAGTGAGACACCCCACATTATTGTTTACCGGAAGAGACAATGAGTGGAAAAATGGTGAACACGCATGCCGTTGCAATGCCTGCTGTCACAGTTTGTCAAACTTGGTTAAGAAGATAAACATTTTGATTTTTCTTGATGTTTTGGTTCCTTGCATGGGTCCCCCTGAGTGGTTGGGCCCATGGAAGCTGCCTCTCTGCCACATTAGAGTCCGCCCCAGTCATGTAACTGTTTGAAGGAATGATGGGGGTGTATATCGTTCACCTGCTGGTCATAAAAACATCGCTTGCGTTTCTAGTTTATTCAGCTACAAGTGTATGGATTAGTGAGCTTCTCGCAAATGCATGTCACAGATTTATGACCGTCAATATTGAAACTGTCTATCGTCTCAAAAGTTGGCAAAATATTAATGTAAATTATATCAGATTAACGGTCTTTGCAGAATATTTGCTGATCGTAAGAAAGAAATAGAAAAAATTCCATTGTACCACAAACGTTTTACTGCTGTGTAAATTGTAAGTCATGAAAGTAGATCTTTAAAGATTCTTCTGAAGCCTTTCTGTATCACATCGTGTACAACACTTGTTTGTCATTGCAGGCAATGGTGTAATTAGCATGGAGGAAGCGTATCACCCTCTACCTCTGATTTTGAAACGACAAGACGCAGGGGAAAGCACGGTCCTCCCAGGAGAATGGCAGCCATTAATGGTGGAGACCATAAACAGGAAGCAGTCTATGCAACCAGCTCCCCAACTGTATCTCATAAGGTTTGACAATTTCACTAACTCAGTCACTCACACAAATGGCAGACTGGTGCTCACGGCTCACCTCTATATAGAAAGAGAGATATGATACACAAGAAAAAAGAAAACTTATGTAAGAAAAAAGCAACGTTGTGTTCTCTGTCTTTGTTTCCCAACTCGAACACACACAATAAGCCAAAGATAGGAGTTGCTCCAGAGCTCCCCAGTGAGCGAATTTAAGTTGAACGCCTGAAGGGATCAGATTCAAAATCATGAAAGTGAGTTTTTTTTGTCATGAATGCTGATCGCGAGGGTTTGCTGTCACAGAGCCTATGTTTCAGATGCTCAGGCATTGTGAAGAATTACAGGATATCAAGTGTACTGTCAAGTAAATCAAATTATTCAGAATAAATTAATTAATGCTTCATTTAAGAAGAATATTGGTAGAATTCAAGTTCAGTTATTTTTCTTTTAGAACAGTATACACATGGCAATTCTTGTCTTCTCTTTTTAGGGTTTTCCTTGAGGGTCAGTTTCAAGAACCGCCTGAATCAGCTGTTGAACAAAGTCTGTCTCAGATGGAGGGAGGGAGCAAGTGTTGTAGCCTGTTGTGAAGTATCCACGACCTCCATGTGTTCAGCATGATTGGACAAGCAATCAAGAGGTCTCAATAAGCATGCTTTTTTTATTTATTTTTTGTTACAGTCCTCGTCATAATTAGTGTGGAATCTCAAGTTCTTTTCTATGCTATTGAACTGCGATGTCAGAGATGACTCTATTCTAGCATTGCAATACTGTATATGTAAATTAACTACAAGCTGTGATGTAATTTTAAACTGGGTCATTTCCCCGGCTTCTAGACAATGTGAACTACACATCACAGTTCAAACATTGATATATTGAAGGAAGCATTCATAGGCGTAGGAGGCAGGGGGGCTGGGGGGGCTGCAGCCCCCCCCCCCCCAAACATTTTGGGAAGTCAATTTTTCATGCAGTTTCGGGCAGAAAATTTTGGAAGTTCTTATTTTTTGGGGCAATTTGGGCAATATTTTTCGGGCAGCCCCCCCCCCCCCAAAATTAATTGACCTCCTACGGAAGCATTACATTTGTGATCCCAATGATCTATCATAGGCCATCACCAGTCTAATCCTACCAAATGGCAGCTTTGTGAGCATTCACAGTAGACAACTGTTATAATCCCCACGGAGTTGTTTCATTAATTTTCAACATCATAGAAGAGAACTTGAGATTCCACGTGATATGACGAGGACTGTAATACAAGTCCGATACAAATTGGCTCTCTCAAGCAGAACTTCTGGTCAATGTGCACTGACACTCAGTGACAGTGGCAGTGCCCTCCGCGTGCTTGCCAATCAATGTCCATGCACCGTTTACCATTTGTTATGGAACTGTTTCAGCTGCATGTGCATGTAAAATCATTTGAGCATCTAGTATGGCTATTTTGATAGGACTGTGTATGCTGGATATTTACCTGTTGTTGCATTCATGTAATGTTGATGAGGCAAGGTTTGCCACTGAGATTAATCAAACGAGTATTATTAAAATATTACAAAGCTTTTCAAATAATTTTACCTTGGTCCAAATTGTTTGGTGCATTTAAGAGAAAATTTACCTGTATATACTTAATTTATTTTCCTGCAACTTGAAATTACTGTTTCATCCAAAAACTAACATATTATTGTTGTTGTGTTATTTGTTTTTTTCAAATAAAATTAAAAATTCGAATTTTGTTTGTTCTATTACAATTGCGTTAATTGGCCATTGATTTAAAAGACTGTCTTTAGTGTTATGTGTTTGCTGATATTTGATAAAAGAAAAAATTAAATGTTTACTTAAATTCTGAAATATACACTCACCCCATCAAAAGCATGAATTTCTTGATCTTCATTGCTGGCCTGCACCAAAAGGTCATGGCTACTCATTTCTGGCTGATTGAAATATTTGGTCTCCGTGACTGCCTATGGCGGCATGTGCCTATTAATTCCCTGGCCTCGCGCCTGTTAACAATGAAATAGCTAAGCCGTAATGGTAGGGCTACACAGGCTGCTAAAGTGTCTGAGCCGTAAATCGGACTTTACGCAATTGCCCACTTTCATAATTTCCGGAGTAAATAGAAATAAACACCAACTTTATCCTGAAGGCGGACACAATGCCCTAAAGTGTCTGAGCTGTAAATCGGACTTTACGCAATTGCCCACTTTCATAATTTCCGGAGTAAATAGAAATAAACACCAACTTTATCCTGAAGGCGGACACAATGCCCTAAAGTGTCTGAGCTGTAAATCGGACTTTACGCAATTGCCCACTTTCATAATTTCCGGAGTAAATAGAAATAAACACCAACTTTATCCTGAAGGCGGACACAATGCCCTAAAGTGTCTTAGCTGTAAATCGGACTTTACGCAATTGCCCACTTTCATAATTTCCAGAGTAAATAGAAACAAACACCAACTTTATCCAGAAGGCGGACACAATGCCCCTATTCGCTTCTGTACCTGCCATCTGGTGAATTACATTTTCTTGCCTCATTTTTCAAAAGATTTGTAGACATGCATTCCTTGCAGATGCGCTGGCTTTGAACACATCTACAAAAGATGGAGCCACTGTGCATGCTGAATTTGGCTGTCTGCTAGTATGAAGGCCTCGAGAAAAAGCCATTTTGTGACAATTCAACAAGGTGTCACCCACTTCTTGCTTCACAAATTAATGGTATTACACTTACTTGACTTACCTTAAACAGTTGACAGTATAAAATGCTGTTAATAAGAGAATAATAATCCTTTGCTGCCTCTTGTTCACTGGAGCTGGCTGTTCTAAAACATGGTATGCCTCCCTCTGGGCTAAATTTCCACGGGCTTCAAACATGACATAAAGCCTTCAAATGCCGTTGTGTAATCCACTATTAGTTCTCTAAATTAGTTGTGTTGAAGTCTGTGTGGCAAAACTATCAACGGACCGCCTGAGAAATAAATCTATAAAGAAGATGTATTCATTTCCTGTGGAAGGATGTTTGCAAGATTGGTAGAACATTGAGGTCCAGCCTGCATGGGTTGCACATGACTATAGGAGTGATATCTATTCTATTCACTGATCCCTTAATTGTTGTTTAAGTAGCTTTAATACATCCTAACATTCACAAACAGGAAATAGCACAACAACAGCGAAAACTGTACTTTAAGGTGAAATAAACATAACTTTAATACCAATTGTATTTGCGACCCTTGTTAATGACTATGGGTTGTTATCTATATAATCCCATGTAGTTTTCAAAACAATATCAGTCAACTTGGTTCATAGTTGGCTTGTGTTACATAACTGATTGTTTCAGTTTACCAGACTGAACAAGTTAAGCACTCCAAGTGACAAATCCCTATAGATCCTCCCAGTAGTTCATGTCAAGCCTATACATATTTATATATCAGTCAGTTTTGCAGGTATGTTTGAAGATATAAACAGCTTGATGAACGTGTGATCTGGATATTTCTTCCTTGGCAGGGAGGCTCAATGGTATTGATCAGACGCGGGCCACTTCTCTGACCTGTGCTCATCTTGAAAGAAGGATAATGACTCACATTATTATCGTTTTCATAGCTATGCGTTTTTTGAAAACTTTGTTTTGCAGTTAAACCGTGACATCATCGGTTATCTGTCAATATGATTGGTCTAATCTTCAATCTGTGACATATCAGTTCAGACTTTGACATCACAGTTAATGAAAAAGGAATTTAAAACTGTCAGGCAATGTTACTACTTGTGTACACCACAACAAACAATGCATGTATAAGCTGAGTGTTGCACCTCATTGTTTTCCAAACAAAATGTGTTGCTGTTTTTCACAATACACCAGTCATCACAATTTCAAACAACTTTTTTTGTCAGTAATTGCAACTCTCCTTTGAGGCTAAGTATAGTCTGTTTGGTTCAGTTACAGTGCACAGTGAAACACATCATCCACGTGTCACTGCACTTTGCCAGTTTCCTGAAATCTGTGCTTGTAATAAACAAAATTATTCAAATTAATCTCTGACAAGTGACATCACAGTTTTGGAATGAAGCAAATTGCAAACTTGAAAAACATGTAGCTATGAAAACGATAATAATGAGTTGTTCCAATGCAAGCAGCATTCAGCAATTGTGTTGACACAGCTTGGCCTGGACGGCTTATTTATTCATCTGATGTTCATTTTCATTGATAGACATTTTTGCGACAAATGACAGTTAGTGACTATATAGTTTTAGTGGCATACTGAACTGCGCAATCAATGTATTTATTTTAGTTATCCCATTCTGCATGTCATCCACTGTGTTGCTAGTAAACTCGAACAAAAGGTCCACGGTACCTGGGCGGCCTCTCGGAATATTCTGTAAGACTTTCAGGTCTATGCTGTGTAATATTATAGAATAAAAAGTCAGTATTGAAATCCATCAGAACATAATCATGTGAAAACACCACTTGGAAATTAAGGTCTGCTATGACCAGTGTTCAGAAGGACTTGAGTTCACCTTGGCCAAATGGTTAAAACCACTTGTAACTTGTAGGTTGTTTGTACAACCACTGGTTCTGAAGGTTGTGGTTCAAATCTCATCCCAAGAACTTGGTCCGGGTGCATGCGAAATTGAATAAGGGCAGGTTGATGTGAGTGTTCTAAGCAAGGGGCACACAACGTAAACACAATGTTGCTAATTGGTGGAGCCCGGCTGGTCTGTTGGTCACGTAGAAATGTATGGTGGAAATTATGTTGCCACAACGTGAACACGACGTTGAGATTTTTTTTAAATGTTGCCACAACGTCACAGGTTAACGTCGAACCCTTGACATTGTGCATACTAACTTCATATCTTTGATGTTGCTTAAAAACGTTGTGACAACATAATTTCTATCATACAATTCTGCATCATTTGACGAACAGGGTGACGTTGTTGGTTCAACGTATATGTGCCCATAGGGTGGTCATCATCCCTGAATGAATAGTGTATGAGCCAGACTCCCAGCATTCTCATCTCTCATCACATATACGGCAATCACCAAAAATGCCCATAGTTATCCTGTGCACATGGGTGCTGTTCTGAGGCTGTCCTGAGATGGCAATCATGCTAGCCCTGGGACCCATGCGTAGCATGGGTCATGGGTACTCGCATTCAAAATCTTGAGATTTTGACAGTGTTTCAGGAGATTTAAGACGGCATTAAAACTACTAGAAAAGGCATTACAAAAAGCAGACTATCATTTACCAAGCATATTAATCTACTGATGGCACTAATTTTGAGGGTATTCTAACACAGTTGAGCCTGAGTAAATCAGTCCTGAAGTCGGAGAAATGCTCAAAATTTGTTTGCTCCAGCCATTAGCCTCATTTTGAATTTTGATGTCATCTCTGTGAGGTCACATATGCTCTGTTATGACGTCACTATTGCTTTCTGTGACATCATCACCAAATCCACTATTTTGACCAATCAGAGTCGGCCATTTGCTCAATGTATAAGGGAGAAATCCACCTCTCTGAAGTTCAAGGGACAATTCAGCAGATGTCATGATGTTTGGGATGATGGAAATAGGTGCCGTCAGTAGCAAATTCTGTCTATTTTCAACATATGTTTTTGATTTTGTCATGAATATAAAACTAACCAAGAAAATTGACCTCTCCTAAACAGTGTCTTTCAAATCTCATGATTTTCCAATGGGACGATTCATGACCCCTGTCCCACAGGGGTCTAGGGCTACAATCATGCAAGGCTCAGTGGCTCACCATAAATTGTATGGATTACTTGAGACATAGTACGATAGAACATGCCATTTCAATCAATAGCTGCTATTACAACTTCATTGTGATAATTAAGTCTGGTAATAAGAATCAAAAGAATTCTGTTTCACTTTTATTATTTATGTCATAAAATATCTTTTAATGTAACAAATTATTTTACAGATTTGGTAGGCTAGTTTTAATGTGGACATTCCCACTAATGCAGTACTGTAATATCCCAGGACTCAGGGAAAAATCATTTTGTCAATCCCAGATGACTGATTTCCGAATAACTCAACAAAGTGGGCTTTGCCGTTTTTCAGGGGGTGGACATTTACTGCTGAAGTCAAAAGGATAGACTCACAATTGTTGAAGTACATTATACAAATATTGACTGGGCGTGAGGGCACTAGTGCAAACTATTTTGCCCAAGGGAGTGAGGTTGGCTAGTGGCTACTATTAGCAATAGTAGCCAACCTCACTCCCGAGGGCCAAATAGTTTGCACTGGTGCCCGAATAAAACCAGTCAATAATTGTTTTAGTACACCTCCAATGTTCATCATGCAAAACTTAAAATTTTTTGTTCCAGGAATGTGCTATTTTTGTTGTTTAGGGAAGCCTCAATCATGATCTAAAAAGCCTAGGAAAAACATCTAGTGTTGACTGAAATCTAGTGTTGACTGAAATACCCCCCAAATTTTTAGATTGTGCTAGCAGTTGTGACAGAGTATCATGGGTTTAAAGTTTGCATGTTTTTGGGGAAAAACAATCAACTCAGAAAATCATGGTGTCACCATTTGGCCTGCCCAACTTTGACGTCACAATGTGATGTCATGGCAACCGTGATGTCATCACAAGTTTTAAAAGTCTGCCCAGTCAATAGTTTTGTGGATAATGCCCTGAGGGCACTATCCAGTAGACTATTGACCTGTCAGTCCACACAGTGCTTTCTAATCTTAGTTAGGTGACCCTGATTTAGCCAATCACAGTATGGAATGGACGTAGGAGGTGTACTTACATGTTTTGTCTGTATCACACTGTGTAGGCCTACATATAGGCCTACTTGTAACATGATGACTTCTGAGTCTTTGCTTTTGACTTCAGCTCTAAAGAAATACACAACAAGGTCATTATCCATATTGAAAAAATATGTTTCTACTACTCTGTTACATGTCTGTTCAGCGACACCACAATACGAAAAGTTTTCTATGAAAAAAGCCTCAGCCCGTAGTAACCAATTGACCTAAACCAAAGGATAAACAAAGATTAGTCTCTTGTTTGTTTGGACTTGCAGGAAGATGATTGAAAGAGAAACTAGCATGTTGACTTAGGGCAAAACCATGTCTTAACTTTAATACATAATTGCACAGGTCTATAAAATGGACCAGGCATCATCTGGACATTATCACGCGGATCAGATAGACATTTCGCAATCTTCCAACCCTGCGACTGGCAAACATGAATCGCTGTACAAAATATGAAAGACAACAAACATTGTATAGGTGACACAAATGCCTCATTTTTCCATTTTATACAATTATAAAGCATTCACTCGATTATTCATTCAGATAAAACATGTTCATATTTCAGATAAGGAAGACTCCGTGCAACATCAGCTATTATTTCTGTCCCCATTCACTGTTTCTCAAGCTTCATCCAAAGAAACCAAGTTAGATCCGATATTTGAGCAACAAATTCCAATTCTTCAAAGCAAAGACTTTCATGCCGGGAGGAGTGGGGCAGTTCCAAGCGCCATTGCCACAAAATAGCTCTAATTCTATTTTATGTCATTCAGAGCCGCACATTACTGTCTGACCATGTGCCACACGATGGAATGGCTTTTCAACACCTGATCCTTATTTGCCAGTTTATAAAATGTAGAAAACACTATAATTGCTAATGGTGCGCAGCGTTTGTAATAAAAATCCTCGCTTTGCTGATAATTACTGTAATAGGTAAAAGCACCAATAGCAAGCATTGAAAACAATAAATAGCGAAGGAAAAACAAGGCGAGAGTACTTGTCGATCTTGTTGACGTCTTTGACAGTTGGAATTTTGGATCTAATCTCTTTGGCTTTTTTCTTGATGTTGTTGATCACCTTTTTACGTTTCTGCACATTGTTAGGGTTTTTGCGGCGGATCAACTGGGTGTGACCCCCTCGGATAGGGTACGAAGCACGCGGCACGGTCGTCTGCATTCTGAAGGTGGGCGTGACTTTGAGAGTGTCGTCATTTTCAAAGTTGAAGTTCTGGCGATTGCGTAAGCTGAGTATCGGTGACATGCGAACATCCTGCAGCTCTATAGACTCATTCTGAAAAGAAAATTCAACACTATCTGGATAAGAAGACAAAAACCATCGATTACAAAACCTGTCAATCATTCAAAAAAACGTGTGTCCAAAAGGTAAATTATGACATTGTAAGAAGGATATTATAGTGAATTTGTAAGAAACAATTTTATTATATTTTGTTATTAATCCTGGTAACATATTATTCAGACTTAAGTGGTAAGTTAGTTTCTATTATAACTTGGGGAAGTGTACCTATACTGGACCAGTCTTTAAATTGGACCACTGCCATATCTCCCAGCCAGATGATGCATCTTAACAGACGAGATACTTAGTGGACACTTCTGGAATACAAACTTCCAGAGTTGGCACGGGAAGATTCTGAGCAACAAACATGAAAAACTGAGAATTATTTAATTTTTACCATATTTCTTCTAAATGTCAACAAAATTTGGTGGTCTACTATGTGGTCAAATATACAGCAATGACTAAAACAAAGGGGGATACATAGAGTAGGTGTTCGCTATTGAAGAAACTTATGGCATGCTGATTGAATAGTATTGCTCTTTTTGAGAATATTTGCAATAACTATAAGCTGACAGGGGTCTTAAATTGGACCACTCATGGTGCCGCATATTGGATCACTGGTCCAATATAGGGTCAAGTGGTCTAATAAAGAGGAGGAGATGATTGATCCATTATAGATGTATTGTGTAGAAGCTATTCTACCTTTTTTAGGTAAATAGAAAGGTTGAACCGCAATTTTACTTATTTCAATGCCAGATGCGAATGTGTTGACCTAAATTGGACCAGGTGGTACCCAATATTGGACCACCTTGGTTCCCCAATACCACCATGAGTGCCAAGAACTGTTCCAAGAGAGCTGCACATACTGTACGAGGGGTGTCCCAAAAGTTCTGACCAATTTTTTTGGAATAGCTTACTGAAATTTTTAAAGAATAAATTTCAGGTATTCGACCATCTATTTTGAAAAAATCAAGACTGTAAAAAGTGTTTAAGTAACTGTTCTGTTACTATGGTTACGAGAGGTCAGTGCACCCAGCGCAGTTCAATTTCTCAGACGAAATTCAGCAAATTAGCCTTGTTAAAAGTCAGAGAATTTATAGTAAAAAAGCAAATGTCTGCAAGACAAATGTATTTCCTGATAAGCTTGCAGTCTTTCAAGATATCTTCCATTAGATTATAAACATTTATTTATATTTCAACCTGATCTGCTGAGGCAATTACCAAAGGCTTTTTCCGGCAATTGCCTAACAGTGCTTGAGACGGTTTAGCTGAAACAATCTGCTGTCAAGAGGCAGTGTTCAAGAACCTTAGGTTCAAAACCCAATCTCATCTGCTTTATTTACCAGATTTGGCCTGCTGTAACTTTGCGTGATACTAAAATATATATACCAGTTCAAATATTTAAGAAGTAATAGTCATAACGAGAAATGAAGCAGTCGCCACATACACTGAAATTCCACAATTTAGGAACAGCCCAGTTAGGAGGACCCAGGTGATCGCCTCAGCATATGGGTTAAACTGATTCACAGTGACTTTAAATGTAAATGAAAAACTTTGAGAAACTGTTAGGTTTCCAAATAATATTTTCAATGATCGTCCATTGCATATTTACAGTAAATTCCTTGGTTATTTACAAGCCTAAACACTTGGATTTGGCCTAAAAAATTGAGCTGCGCTGGGTGCACGGACCTTCTGTGTCCTTGGCAACAGAAAAGTTATTTAAAATGTTAGAACAGGTACCATATTTTCAAAATGGATAGTGAAATACCTGAAATTGATGCTGTGAAAATTTCATACAGCTACTTCAAATGGAAAGGTCTGCCAAAGAAATTGGTCAGAACTTTTGGGATACCCCTCGCACGTTTATATTTTACGTATGTATCTATCTGACATATTGGACGAGTACTGCCTATATTGGTCCAGTGATCCAATGCCAGTAATGAGAGTAAATATTTGGTCCAATGTAAGGTCCACTGGTCCAATTTAAGGCACCCGGACAGAATCTTGTTTTTGCATTTTATTCAAAATCTAGCAAATGTTGTAACTTCGATCTGGGCACACACTGAGACCTTGGCCTGTGTTATGTATTCGTTCAATAAGTAATCTCTTGTGTATGACTGACTGTGTGTGAGAAAAAGAGCAAGGAAGTTTGGTGGTCCAATATAGATACACTACCCCTACCCTTTCCTGTTTGATTCAAATTTATATTACCTCAATTGCAAACTCGTGATCCTGGGCAGCCTGTTTCCTTGCGTCTTTCATTCGTTTGGCTTTTCTCTTTGCCCGTGCTCCCCAATAAGTGTAGTTGACGGCCGCGTATTCCAGCAGTGCAGCAAAGACGAAGACGAAGCACATGACAAGGTAGATATCGATGGCCTTCACATAGGAGATTCGCGGAAGGGAGGAGCGTACACCCGTGCTGATAGTTGTCATGGTCAGCACAGTCGTGATGCCTGCAATATCACAAAATTGTGTACATTTTTCTCATTAAAATCACTAAAATGGTCCAATGGGTCAATGGCAAGGAAAGTGTGCAACACCCAAAAATGCATCACATTGACTTACCAAGGGCGACTCTGGCTGAAGTGGCTTCGTGGTTGATCCAGAATGAAACCCATGAAAGCATCACAATTAATATGGAAGGCAAATATGTTTGAAATATAAAATATCCTATATTCCTCTGCAGTTTAAAACTCAGCGACAGTCTCTGGTACTCCCCTACAAAAAAAGAAATGTCGTTGTAAACACCAAATTGTAACACATACACATTACAATACAATGTTTTCTATCAAGACCTAATAATAAGTTACAAATGTCCATGGTATTTTGCAAAAACTGTCTGAACAACTTGCCAGGAACACATGAAGGCCTACAGTGTTGTCAGTAAGCGAACTGGTGATGGTTTTTCCATTGTCTTAATGCTAGACATTCCCATCTATAAACTGATTGTGGAAGGAAGGATACTCATCCGATAAAAAGAAAACATATGGGGTGTTAAACTGAAATTTATAGAACATGGAGAAAGCGGGATTATATAGAGTAGCGCGCGGCATGCAGCCCCCCTTAACTTCGAGATGCGATTTGACCTACTTTTTGTTGTCGATTATTTGAATGCTTATGCTGTCAGGAAGGGATCACTTGACTCTACTTATAACTAGTGAAACGAATGTCTACCAATTTTAATAAAGGAGTTACGGCCCTTTTCGTAAAAAAATTAAAATGGCCTTCTTACTCCACCCATCAGGCAAGAAGCCCCCCTATTATAATCCTGTGGCAAGTTTTTTTGCGAGCGCATTCAACTTGAAAGTTATTTCTTGGGGTTCTTCTATCATTTTTAAGGCATTCTATTCACTTCTTCTGAATTTCCGAAATTTTTCTGTTCATGCATTTATTTTTTAATATTTTTTGCCCTTTTTCAATTTCGGCCAAAATTTTTTCTATTTCAATTAGCTATTCTATCAAGATTTAAGGTAAAGTAAACATTATTAAATGGTTTCGGAAGCAGCTTCGAGGCCTCAGTGAAGGGGGCCCCATGCCCCATACCATGTGGGGCCTCTCGCCCCAAACCCACATATTTTAATTTTGAGCTAAAATGCAAAAAACATGATCCAAATCATATTTATGTGATGGTCATAAAGTGAAGCAATGCAGATATCCATTATAATTTTTAAAATTTCCAAAGTTATTTGTGACAACCACTTTCAAAGAATTAATCAAAGTTACAAACATAGGCTGCGCAGCAGCAAACCTTCAGCGAAAGACATCTTTAAAAGTCATAAAAGCGATGTTGACAAAATTGGTATAATGCAATCGTGGCCAAATCTTGGCCTGAAATTATCTATATATCCGCTGCCCTGCCATCTGCCCGCCTGCCTGCCAGGGTATGTAAAACCTTGGAAAGGCTCAACTAGACAAATTTACACATATCATGGTGCAGTTTCATACATGTACAAGGAATAGGATATGAGCTCTGGGTCGCAAACCAAGAAGTATATTAATTTATATTTTCAAATTTTTTCTGAATATTTAAATTTAAGTGTTAAGTTGGCTCGCTACTCATGGCCCAGCAAAGGTGGCATCACCATAGCAACAGCAGCCTGCTGAGCCCTGTGAGCTGCTTTTTTGGAATTTTATAATTCTGTGCGACGGCTGCTTCATTTGCCATTTGCGCCACTTCTATCAGGGTTAGAGACTTCTGGTTAAAGCATTAGGTGCGCTGTGAGGAGGACTGCAACCAAACCAGTTGCAGCTTTATAGTCTAAGTAGAATATTTTCACAGGCAATTTTCGGCACGCAAGTCTAATTTCTCAAAAATGACTTTGAGATACAAATCAATTTTTATATCAAAATCCATCGCTGTTGGAAACCTTCTCTTATGCTTTTTACTGTTCCTCATAATATTTGGAAATAAATGACAAAGAAATGAAAAATCCTATGTAGCCAATTTCTTACAGTGCCATGGTTTATGAAAAAAGTTAAAATTGTCAAAAATGTAAGTTTAGATATAACCCTGGGCGGGCTTCTCACCTAACCTGGGCTTCTTGCCCCGACCCACTCTATCAAACATTTCAAGGAAGATTCATTGACTCAAATTATTTTAGCAGACATGTAAATAAGGACTGCAATCATTGGAAGCTCGAGCAACAGCACAGGCTGTCAGGGAACTGTTGGATTGCCAAGAAGGCGTCATGGCATGAGGACTGTCAGAAATGGAAGCATATGAACTTATGAACATGCTTCGTGAGTTGTGACAATTTTTATACCTTTTTTGAAATTACCTTTCACATAATATAATATGTAAATGGCACAGCCATGAAATTCGCGCAGCTCTTAAAAAGTTTTTTTAGGAATTATGGTTTTATCATAACTTTCATTGAATTTATTTCATATTCAAAAGGCAGTTATGTTACTGTTTCAAAAAAATTGAAAGACGGATATATAGAAAAATAGAGAGAAATTTAGACTAGAAACTATTAGAAAGATAAAATAGATCAAAAATACAATAGATAGATAGATAAATAGATAGATAGATAGATAGATAGATAGATAGATAGATAGATAGATAGATAGATAGATAGATAGATAGATAGATAGATAGATAGGATAGCAAATAAATAGGATTAAGAATAAATAGAATTGATAGTTAATCAGCCAAATAGTAAAAACTTACTAAAAAGGAGACAACACTGAAAGCTGCCAAATTTAAGTCTATGCTAGATTGTTGATATTACATAATAGTGGTAACAAAAACAATAACATGACCTGCTTGTAGATTAATTGCTCACTGTTACATAATCATCAGTTGACAAAGATTATGTAACCTTAATTTTGTTATTTTTTCTTGTTGTCTGTTTTGAAATGAAATGAATAACATCTTAATAATTTAATTTAGCTTGTCAAAGCTTATAATTAACTATTCCATAAAAATAATAGGTACAGGAAATATAAATGGAGAAAATTGAATTTTTAAGACACTTTTGAATATGAATATGTCATGTTTTGTTAAATTCGAAACTAAATCATTGATAAGAAGCTGGTTCCACTTGACCTAATTTCCTGCTGTCGACCATGTTCAGACCATCACTGCTCAGACTTTTGAAACCTTTCTTGTGCTAAGTTTCGCTTCGCGAATATAACTGATTGTATTGCCTGTACTTCTCAGGGGCAGATCCAGGTATTTTTGGAAGGGGAGGTTCAGAGTTCAAGGAAGGGATTGCTGAAGGATGCGAAGCCCGAAGGGCTGAAGCATGTTCGGCCGTGGGTCGACGGATTTTGCCGTGGGCCAACGGATTTTGCATGCTCTCAGGTAAATTTAGAGCAATGGGAAGGTTGTTTCTAGCTACTTAGTCCAACAGAAATTTTTTGGAGTTTCATCAGAAATTAATCTTCAGGTCCTTAGGTGGGTCTCCCGACGTTGCAAAATTGAAAAACCCCATGCAGTGTAAATTGAAAAGGTCTCATGAGATTTTTGCTTCTTTTTTGGGAGGCTCCAGTGCTCCATTGATCATTCGATCCCATGTTACACATGCTGACAAACACTGAAGAAACATTTATGACATCACAAGGTAAAATATTATCAAGTGCGTCAAGTTGAGTTGTTGCAACTGGACTGCTGTTTACCCAGTCAGGGAACTTGCTCCTTCTTCTATGAGGTTACTGTGTAGACTGCTGTTGCACACACTCCCATTCAGATTCCAAGAAGGAATCCATCTCTTTAGCCTATGTGAACTCTGGATAATTCTCTTATTGGATCCAATCCGTTACAAAAGCTGCCATTTTCAAACATTGTAAACAGGGCAGCTACATTATTAAAGTACTGTATAGTGCAGTCAATAATGTAGGGTTTTAGCATCACTGACTATCGTCTTCAAATTAGAAACCAAAAAGAACTTCAGAACTACTTAATTTGTGTGTAGAACTAAGATGTTTACATGCATGCAAGGTTAGTATTCCTACTCCTGTTGAAGTAAAGAGTCGAATATGAATGCCAGTTTTCGCGAACTTGCACACCACACCGTATAGCGCGTGTTTGAGTTTTTTGTGACTTTTTGGCTTGGCCCCAAGGGGGGGGTTTGAACCCCCTAAATCCCCCCTGGATCCACTACTGCTCCCCGCGTAAGTGCACAGTGAGACTATATCTTCCCAAAATGTCGTATTCATCTGGAGTGCAACAAGGCTTTCCCATAGAATAGTTTGTTGGTTGTGCAACAGTATTGCCTTCTCAGGTGATTCCCAAAAGTCAACCCAAAGGGAGATGTTTATTCAAAGCGTGTATGCTATTGAGTGATATTTTAAGTACCAGTCCTTCTATCATACCCGGAGGGCCATGTATTGGCCCAAGGGTCAGGTACTGGCCTTATTGAAGGGAGGGTAGACATAATTTGGAGTCTTGAACAAATACATAGCTCTTGGGACACGACATGTTACTGACATGAAAAATGACATGAGACAACCTATGCACGGCATGTACATCAGGAAAGCAGCACCCAGACACATAGCCATGGGCTCAATACAGCCCCATCACCAGTTTCACCTGATTCAGTGTCACATGCGCCCTCCAAGAGTGCCGCGCTTCTCGTTACTCTCCCATTGTCAACAATACTGGAGCGAGAGGTTCTAGTTTGTAACAGACATTTGCGTTGAAGTAGACCTTTCGTTGTCTATGCAGTTGGGTATTGGTCATATTTTTGTTTGCTTTTCATTCCAAAGAAAATGGACATAATCTAAAACTATTGTTTGAAATTACATAAATGAAATAAGTTGGTTTGTCGCCAAGTCGTACTGAGTGCAATAATTATAAATCACTTGATGTTACAAATCCCTTAAATAATTTTGTTTTACCACTCGAAACAGATATACGTATTTGAATAGCAACAGGCGTTCAGCACCTTATAAAAAAAGACCTTATCACATTTGTTGAGAATGGCCATGTACCAGACCAATCAGGTGCAAGCAAGTTGCCGAGTATGGAAATTAGAAAACAGAAGAGGCTGGTCTTTGAGACTCTATGACTGCCCAGTTGTTTCCCCTAAACCAGTAGGTTCTATTGTTCAGAGATAACTCCTCCTGTGGGAATGTCTCTAAAGTGACTGATTACTGGCCAGCCAATCAAAAGGAGTTGATTTCAAATTTTCCCATGGATTATGAAAATATGTTATGGTTTACAGTCTTGCCTGAGTCTATTTCCCTGAGTGGCGTTCAGGGTAGTGCAAAACGAACTGAAAAAAAAAATGTAAGAAAAAAGCAAATGAATGTGGCGAACACAATGAATGTATGAGCAGGAAGCATTTTTGAGAAAATTAGTGACAATTTCACAAACACAGCATGTTTCAGAAAGGGAGGTTTGAGTTGTTTCAGTAAGACTATATCTCACTGCAGCAATGGAAGAGCAGTCACTTGCAACGATGGCTTTCTGCTTCCGGTATGATTTCTGCTTTGGTTTTGCCCCCATTTTGGCTTCATTCCATTTTGTTAACTTAACATTTTATAGTCCACTACAAAGAGGTTCGTGGAATGGTTGATCAATTTTTTAATCTAAATTTAAAGAAAGAGTAACAGAGTAACGTTTTCTTAATCTCCCCAAACCTACACCAGGGTCTGATTCAGTGCAGCTGTGCATTGCCCGTATGAACGAAAACAGCTGTGTAGGAATATGAGGTCAACATCTCAACCGAGGGTACAGGCTAATCAGACAGAGATCAAAACTAAAGATGCCCGAAAGCACGATTGACAAGTCGTGTAAACAACGACAAAAAAATAAACAACTCCCAGATAAGAAGATTCTACAGTCATATTAATAATCTGAACTCAGAAGCACCATTTATTTTATTGACAGCAGTTTTCTCCAAATCCACAAGGTGCAGTGGGACCACTGAGTTCAACAGTGGAATTGTGATGGCCAGAAACAGTTTTGGTGTAGCTTCCAGAGACATCTTGTGGAAATATTTGCAATATGATTTATCTCCTCCGAAAGGTAAGCAAAAGTTGCAAAACTCTTTTAGTGCTTCAGAATGAGCCATTGAAAACAGCACCTAGCTTGCCAACTAGAACAGTGCTGTGGCAATTTCAAGTGCCCAGGTGGGGCTACAAAATCACAAGTGTTTTTTAAAAATCCCTCTTTTGCATAATTCTAATGTGGCAATGAATCAGTAAGTAGAAATGAGGATCCTCAGACTGGCTAGTACCTGTTTTTCTTCCCTTAGAAGCCATAGAGGATCGCGTACCTGTTGCAAGCTCCTCGACGTTGGACACACACCGGTACTCCACAATAGTGAACTGCGGGATCTCCACAGAATTGACGCCATGGACAGCAGTCTGCTTTGCATCGCCCGTCTTTTCGCCACGCCATTGCATTATCACATCCTGCATTGGGTAGCCATCTGAAAAAAGTGCAACATTTATAGCTGAGGTCAAAAGCACTGAGTCAGGAGTTCCGTCCCCATGCTATACACTTTAATAATACACAGTGTAATGCAGGAAATGCATGACGCCCTCAGACATTTCTGGGTCTATGCATACTTTTGACTTCAGTGGTAATGATTGTTGGAGGATTGCAAAGGGACAATTGAAAGAGTCTTTTTTCACTAACAGAAGTTGTTTATTAGGAAAATGTGAACATTATGCATAATTATTCAATCTATCAAACCAATATCAACGCTGCACTGGTCGAAAATTTGACAATTGCATTGAAAATCTGTCAATCTTCAATAGCCAGTCCAGCTCAGCCGTTCAGCTCCACCACAACGATCGACTACTTGCCTTCACAAATAAGTTTTTACTCATTCGCTTTGCATCATTAACCTTGAAACTATTTTGGATATTACTTTGCTCGTCCTTTGTTTCGTACAATAGCGCACGGCCTATTTATGAGGAATAAGGCATTTAGATGTGTACTCACAGCTTTCGATTTCTATAGTGCAGTTTTGTACATCCAGTGGATAATAGTGCAGGTCCATCATACAGGCTAATGTAGTTGTGAATCTGGAAAAAGAAGAAGGAAAATGTATTAACCGAGATGGGTTTTAAAGAAACCTCCCAAATACTGCACTTACAAAAGGGAAGCAACTTCAATAGTAGTATAGTACACGAAAATCCCAATGATGGATGGGATGAGAAGGCAATGGGTCCACAGACTCCACACCAAGGTACTCCCTCTATATATACCCAAAATGAGGCATTTTAGTTGCCTCATGCTGACTTGGCGAAGGAGTATAGGGCTAAACTGGCCTGTCTTAATTTTTGGAGGATATTATTACATGGGAATTATGTTTGTTTCCACTTTAATCTCATGTATATCTCGCAAAATAATGAGTGTTCATGTAAACCACACACATGCCACATTTAACTTTTGGTATACCCGGTACATAACATTTTGATAACATTTTGTCTGTTCTGTGGACATTCTTTTTTGTGTTGCCATCCAACATATTTTGTGTGTATTCAAATCACGGTATATTTTATAACATGAAGACATGGTCATAATTGTCTTCTTTCAGATGTCTTTTGTTTCCAAGGATTTCTTTTGTCTCAGACAAGAACCTCCTTTGTCCCAACTAGGATGTGTCTGTGAAGTTATCGGGCAATGTCAACATTATCGACCTGCCACAAGCACCACAGTCCCGTCGGTTTGACCCATCCAATATACACATAGCAAAACTGATACAGCCACATGGTACAAGTATTGCTCATCCTGTAGGACCAATATTGTATCCAATCCAAAGCACTTCAATATTTCTTGATGGTACTTTAAATTTTGTTGAAGTTGGAGGGTGATATTCTTTTATTAGAATGTAAATTACAGAGATACCATTCTTGGGTAGTATTCACGAAACTAATATACAAAAATACATAGCACTTGTCATCATCGTGACTTAATCAAAAGACAATGTCCGGTGAATACCTTCTCTGATGGTTACAAATATACGGGTTGCAAACTTGCAATATTAAAAACATAGGCTGCGCAGCACTATACCCTCGGCTATATTCTGCAGGCTATTCTGGAGCCAGTAAAATCCACTGGCGTACCAGCGGGGAGGGTTGGCAGCAAGACGGGCCCCAAAAAACCGCCCGCCTGCCCGGTGGACAAAAATTTGCCAGAGTAACTACAATACCCAACAGCAATATTATACATTGCTGAGGGTAAAAAACACACACATGTAGGCCTATTTCTTTATTTCAAAAACATGAGGAATGTTTTACTGGGACAGATTTTTGCATCCTGCTTTGGTTGCTGGCTCTGAAAATGTCACACTTTTTCGTTTTTTTGGGTCCTTGGTATTCATACCAAGCCCTCTGTCGTCATCAACACTTCCTGTCAACAGCAAAAGTTGTTGTGGTCACAAAAACACTTCACAGACACACTTACAACCCCAAATGACGTACCCTAGAGAATAATTTTGCACTTATGCATCCCTACCTAGTAGTAGTAGTACCTACAATCTTGTGATTATCTGTGCTAACCTTGACTCTTATTCAACATTTTTCTTCAGGATTGCTGTCCCACTTGATCAAAAACTGTTATTGAATTTTTGGTGAAAAATGTATATGCACTCTGTAAGCACCACAGAGGACTGGACTGTGCTGCCATCTGGTGTATTCTCATGCTCCTTATAGCAGCTGACAGGGAGAGCTCAATGCACTGCTAGCAAGATTTCAAACCTATATTTGGCCAATGCTGTGCATGCATTGCATGCTATTTTTCATTTCCTTTTCAATTTCAGATGTTATCTTGGGCATGCTGATTTGTTCTAGTCAACTGATGGTTACTTTGAATTAAATTGACGTACCTCATTCCATAGGCCACACTTCCGTCACCATGTAGACGCACCATTTTGTTCCTCTCTGTGACGTCATGAAGAAATGAATGTTTGTCATTGGCGAAGAATGTATCTGGCACCCATATTCGCTCAGCAAAGTCACCGGTTAAGGTCATGTAATCACTATAATTGTTGGAAAACGCCAATCTGTCATCCTTCCAGTATTGGTTCAGGTATATGGTGATTGTGTAATCCTGCAAGAACAAAAATATGAGTGATTACACTAATTAGTATATTTGGTATTTACTTGCATTGTTCTGGTTGGCAATATTATATAATTATGAATGTTTTAGACATTCATGTAGATAATGAGATTGATTTGACCATAATTATGGCTTCATTTATGTTGGTTCTACAGAAAACCTTTTTAAAGAATCTAAGATTCTGAATCTTTTTGTAGAATAAGTAGGGGGAACCGGGGCACATTACTGAGCAACTCAGAAGTTAGTATCAATATCACCAAGACGATTGAGCTTAAATCCAAGGCATTTAAGAGCAGCTATAGAGCAAAATGTGACTCGATCATAGCTATCCCAATTACCTTTTTAGGCAAAACTAGTACCATCTATTGGAATCAGTGATTAATGTATGTGTACTCCGTGTTCCAGCCTCCTTACTCCCTGCTACCCATATAGGTTAGCCGCATGGAAGTTGTCCATCTTGGACTTATAGTTGCAGGATCTTTGAGAAGTGGGCAATGATGGGCCGCTGTTGTGGATGGTTGCAATGTCTGTGCTGTGTTTATGTAAGTGAGTTAAACGAAGAACTCTTGCTTGGATAAACCTTCAAAGGTTCTCTATTCAGGGTTCATTGAACAGTCCATCAGAGTAACCCAAGATAGACTTTAAAGAGCCTTTTAGACCTTCTTTAAGGGCCCCTAATCCATATAAACAGTTCAACAAAAATAAGTCCCCCTTTGAATAAACTTGAATATCTCAAAGATTCCTCCTCCGATTTTTGTGAAAGTTGAATTGAATTATGGGCCTGTATATCGACCCTGAATGTGTGTATTTATAGTTTAGTGGCATTATTCCTGGCTGAGCTAGCAGCCCTCAAGTGAGCCTACCCCTGTTTTCAAAAATCTGTGGGTTTTCCAATGGATATGAACAATTTGTCCAAGCGGGGGAGCCACCAGCTGGGACATACTTCATCATGATACAGGAAATATTTGTTTTTGTCAATCACATTTAGTGGACAATGGAGGACTTCTTTTGAACATTTCCACAGTTTTGGTTCCTTGGGTGACATTAGAATTAATTCGAGTGGAGTTTGAGAACCTTTTGGAATTTTTTTTTGTGGAAAAGTCAAAACTTCAAATTTTTGAAAAGAGGGGTATGTGCACTCAGGGATGGCTGGCTCAGACAAAAATGAAGCAATTAAGCTACAGTTACACAGGCATAATGTCAGTATGCAGGCCTACAAATATGATAACTTTAACAGAAATTGGAAAAGAGGTCTTTGAGATATTCAAGTTTTCATAAAGGGGGACTTATTTTTGTTGAACCGTTTATATACCAACAACAAAACAGATCCGTCGGTCTGAAAGTATAACTGGGGAATAACCCTTATCTGGGCCCTTTCATCCCCAGTCACTGAACAGATCAACAAGCACTGATCACACCCTTTCCGCCAATACATTCTAATGCATCTGAACTAGAACTTTTTCAACTGGTCTGGGCATCTCTAGTTGACCT